>CM046393.1:24730110-25117610 GCA_025413875.1 Rhododendron molle
GTCGCCGTCGTCCCCTCTGGCAGTCGAGGCAATTCGAAAGCACCAATCTTTTACGGAGTCCCTACTCTTGAGATAGTAGGTCCGAGCATCTTTGGTTCGAGAGATGCTGTGTATAGATGGTGAATATCGTGTAAACCAAAGGATGTGCCTAGCATCTGGTTCAGAGCATTGATGCCCATGACAACCCTAAAAAATTGGTGAGACTGCATAGGAGACGATCAGTAATGGGGACAGAACACTGGCGGAGCAATGGTGCTGGGAAACCTGGACGCCCTCGGCAGCGAGGAATGTGCAGAGTGTCATTGTCGAAGCACTCCCGAATGGCGTTTTCAGAGGCTAGTGTGGTGGCCACGTTGTCAGGAATCTCGTAACGAGATCTGAACTCGGCCATCTGCTGAGGGGTGTCGCAATGACTACGAAATCTACCCATACTGAGAATTGTGGGTATAGGTTTTCTAAAAAGAGAAATGGGTACGAGAAACCCTAAGGGGACTGTGATAGTTCTAAATTGACGATGAAGACAGAGCAGAAAGGGGGAGTAAGAACTTACGAACAGGAAGAACCCTAGAATCGGAATGAGACCCTGAGATGCGAACGGTGCTTCAAAGGCGGGAGCACTTGGGCGTATTCTCTGCAGAGGGAAGATGGAAAGAGAAAAGTGGGGTTTGAAATGGGGACGAAAACCCAAGTATACCCCAGCAAAAGGGGGTGACGTATGAGAAACGTCACCCCAGACGCCGTTTGGTCGCTCCGTTCCCCGAAACGTCTGCTCGCATTTAATACGGGCGGCACAGAGCATGTCGCGTGTAAAGGTGTTAGCTGGAAAAGCCTGTGCAGACCAAACGACGAGGCGTTTAGGTTGGGCTAATGATGAGTTTGCACCAAGTACGAGAAACATAGGTGCAGGAGCAAAGGACGAGAACCTTGCTCGGTGTTTAGAAGCTTTGCTCGTCATATTAAGAGAAAATAACGAGTAAAGCTGGGGAGCCATTGTAGGGAGGTAATCCCGAACGGGTACAAGGTGTGGCCGAACACGTGGTACGTGGGGCCCAGAACAAATACAGTCGGAATATTCGCCGTGCAGTGAGGTGAACGGCACAAGGACCGGGGATACGAGAGGTCGCAGGTCCAAGATACCCGAGCAGGGGCATGGTCCAAAGAGCAAGGGTAGTTATTGGACCAGTCTCGTGATAAGGGGTCCAGTGATATGAGAAATCATTGGTCCAGAGGGTCTGTTCGGCAACGAGAAGGCCGAACAGTAGCAGCAATCTGCAGGAGGTGCTCCAGAGTGGTCCAGAAATGGAAATATCCAGTAAGGAAACAAGATCTGGAGGAGATACCCAACGAGAATGGGGTGAACGGCCAGCTTTGGAAAGAGTTCCTAAAAGGTCTAAAAGGAAATATGCAGTTATGGGAATGAGAATCCCTGATATTTTAAGTTCCCTTTACGAGAAAGGAAACTTAGGGCAGCAAGATGGCTTGGACAGCAAGTAGACATGGGTCTATAAATATGAGGTAAACCTAGAGGTAAAGGTACGCAATTCCTGGTTATTTGATTACTACCTACTGAGAATTAGGGTTTTCACTAGTACGAGATACTAACTTTGGCATCGGAGGGCCTTTGCCACGAGACGGCAAAGGTGCGCTCACATTTTGTTTGTTTTATAGGTTTAACTCCGGCGGCGTAGGAAGTAGCCGTTACAGTTCTGTACTGTTTGAAGGCCTTTTTCGTTTTCTGCCCATACAGTGGGTTTGAAATTGGGACGAAAACCCAAGTATACCCCAGCAAAGGGGGTGACGTATGAGAAACGTCACCGCAGACGCCGTTTGGGCGTTTCGTTCCCCGAAACATCTGCTCGCTTTTAATATGGGCAGTATAGAGCGTGCCGCGTGTAAAAGTGATAGCTGGAAAAGCCTGTCCAGACCAAACGATGAGACGTTTGGCCTGGACTAATGACGAAGTTTGCACCAAGTACGAGAAACGGGATGTAGGAGCAAAGGACGAGAACCTTGCTCGGTGTTCAGAAGCTTTGCTCGTCATATTAAGAGAAAATAACGAGTAAAGCTAGGGAGCCATTGTAGGGAGGTAATCCCGAGCAGGTGTAAAAGAGGCCCGAACACGTGGTACGTGGGACCCAGGTTAAACCTAATCGGAGCATCCGCTGTGCAGCACGGTGAATGGCAGAGAGGACCGGGGACACGAGAGGTCCTAGGTCCGAGATACCCGAGCAGGGGTATGGTCCAAAGAGCAAGGGAAGTTGTTGGACCAGTCACATGGTAAATGGACCAGTGATATGAGAAATCATTGGTCCAAGTAGTCTGTTCGGCAACGAGAGGGCCGAACAGGAGCAGCATTTTGGAAGAGATGCTCCAGAAGAGTCTAGGAATGGCAATTACCCAGTAAGAAAGCGAGATCTGGAAAAGATACCCAACGGGAATGGGGTGAACGGCCAATTAAGGAAAGAGTTCCTAAATGGTCTAAAAGGAAATATGCAGTTATGGGAACGGGAATCCCTGATGTTCCGGGTTCCATTTACGAGAAAGGAAACTTAGGGCAGCAAAATGGCATGGACATCAAGCGTACAAGGATCTATAAATATGAGGTAAAGCTAGAGGTAAAGGTACGCAATTGAGGGTTATTTGCTTATTACCTACTGAGAATTAGGGTTTTCACTAGTACGAGATACTAACTTAGGCATCGGAGGGCCTTTGCCACGAGAAGGCAAAGGTGCGCTCACCTGTGTCTGTTTTATAGGTTTGAACTCCGGTAGTGAGCTAGGGTTCCGGCGAGGATTAAGAAGTAGCCGTTGGATCTTGGTGCTGTTCGAAGGCCTTTTCATTTTCCTACACTTAGAGCGGCAGCCCTTAACAGGTTCATTAGTCGTTCAAGCGACAAGTGTAGACCTTTCTTCCAGTTGTTGAAGAAAAGAGAAGGTTACGAATGGGGAGCAGATTGTGAGCAAGCATTGCAAGACCTGAAGAAGTACTTGGCGACAGCCCTGCTTCTTTCCACTCCTGAACCTGGTGAGATTTTGACCATGTACTTAGCAGTCTCTGCTAAGTACTAAGAAACAAGGGATCCAAGCAAATCCCTGTCTATTACGTGAGCAAGACGCTACTGGATGCAGAGACGAGGTATTTGCCCCTTGAAAAATTGGTCCTGGCACTGAGGACAGCGGCTAGGAAGTTGCCCCATTACTTCCAAAGTCACAAAGTTGTGGTTTACACAGAGTTCCTGTTGAAGTCGTTGCTTCGAAAGGTCGATTTCTCGGGACGAATATCAACGTGGTTCGGTGGAGTTGAGCCAGTATGATATTGATTATCAGCCGCGCACGGCAGTCAAAGGGCAAGTTTTGGCAGACTTCGTGGCAGAGTTCTCACCCACAATGGCTCCGCTGCCTCCTACGAGAAAGGAGCAGTTGGTCGAGCCATCAGCCGAAAAGCGAAGGGCATTTGCCGAGCAGGACCCTCAGGAATGGAAGCTTTTTGTTGACGGATCCGCATGCAACACCGAATCTGGAATTGGGGTGGTGCTTTTCCCTCCTGAAGGAGTTATGATCGAGTTGTCCCTGCGCCTGGATTTCTGTAATACCCGTCCCGGATATTAGAATATTTAATTTATCTTTTAATTGAATTATATGCTTTCGGAGTTGATTTGCATATAATGGAAGTTCGAGGATCTTGTATGTGATTTAGGTGTGGAGCATAAGTTAGCTTGGCTTCACTTGTATTGGATAATTTTTCCTTGAGTCATTACTAAAAATCCTGGGAGATATTTCTTTCCCAATCTCATTGCTTTTCTACGTGAGAGAGGGAGAGAGAGAGAGAGATCAGCAGTGAAAAAGAAGAAGAGGAGAGAAAGAGGAAGAAGAAGGAGAAACTAGAGTTAGGTTGTTTCAAGCTTAATTAGGTAATTTACATCTCTTTAAGTGTTGAATTTCCTATTTCTCATGCTAGGTTTCTTGTTCTGCATCTTATATGCACTAAATTGAAGTCATGGGAGAGGGTTTTTGAGGTTAAAGTTGAGAATTATTCCAAGAAATTCGTGCATCTTATGATTATGCAAAACTGTGTTTGAACCAAGTTGCATCTGTCCTGTTTTTGACGAATTTATTCAAGGTACCTAGAAATCTTCTAAATTCTTGAAATAAATCATGAACGTTCGTCTGTGAGTCTATTGCATCGTGTAAAATTTTTAGAAAATAACTCGAAGTATTCTGGCCTACAAAATTCGTGGACTGAACTGGTGTCTGGTTCGCGTCTGTGCTGGCAGCACAGACACGTGTTGGAAAAACGGGCATAACTTCTTGCTCGGGTATCGTTTTTATGCACCGTTTCTTGATTCTGAAACTAGACTTACATATCTTTCTGAATATGTATGGGTTGTGCCGTGAATCTTTCTAGGTTATAGCAGTTTTCGAGTTAAAGTTCAGGTTTTGGTAAATCTGGAAATCTGGGCAGATTTTGGAGCTATGTTTTCATCAATTTTATCATAGTTGAGTGTGCTAAATGACTATGGGATCTCATGAGTCTTAAACATCGATTAGTTGGTAAAGTTTTGGTGTTGGAAATTGAAAATTATTGAGTAGGTAATTTTTAATGGGTTTTCGATCGTAGACTGTTCTGCTGAAACTTTGAGCTCTGTTTTAGTTGTGTAACTTCGTTTGGGCGTATCTTGGTCATCCGGAATCTATTTGGGACAAACTTTATATCGATATTGGTGTACTGGAAGTGTTATTTCTAATGGTGATGATTTCATGATCCAATTATTAACCTATTAAATTTTATGATCATTCTAAGACAGATTGGTTGTGGAATATGTTATCTTTTGGTGAATTGGGCGGTGTTTGAGTTTCACATTTATTGTGAGACACTTCTAGGTATTAACATGAACATGTTTGTATCCGTTAGACATTGTTTAGCTTCTTGTTAGCTTTATAACCTTGTGTCGAGTATTTGTTGAATTCGTAGCTAATATGAGTTAACTTGTGGCTAGGTAAAGAGCCGGTCATTCGGGAGGTGCCGAAACCTTAGTTTGGCATACTTCGGTCGACACGAAGGTGAGTGTGTTTGATATGGATATGTTCAATGGTATATTGCATGGAGGTGTTTGTGTATCATGCTATTTGAAATTTAGCTAATGGTATGCATACTTGTGGGATGTTGATTATACCGCCGAAAGTTTGTGTGTGAGGCACACCATGTCGTAAGCCATGCCGCCTAATTAACGGTAGTTGGGAGCGTGGTGTGTGGGACACCACTCCTGGGGTATATGGGATTGTGGTAGATGTGCCACAGCATGTGTTGTATTTATATGTGTGTTGTTCAAATTGAATACTTGTGCTAAGTTATGTGAGTCACATTCATGTGAGATGTCCTTCGGGTATTGTAGTATGTTAGTGAATGTATTCTATATCTCACACACTCTTGTTTTCTTTTTGGATTGCCAGGCCACAGGTGGTCGTAAAGTTGGTCCACTACCGGTCGACGTTTTGGGAACACTTGGATTAGTATCGAGTGTTAGTGTTTGTAGTCGAATTGGTTGTAATGGGTCAAACTCTGATTTTTGCTAAACTCATTTTGTGACTAATGTTGTCAAGTATTTTTTTTTTACTTCAAGTTTGTAAATATGTTGGGTTTCATTTGTACAATGCAAGTTGTAATTATCGTAGACACCTTGTTAATATTAATGTTAAGTCTTCTGCTGGAATGGTTCTCTGTTTTCATATATGGTTTGTCGTTTAGTTGTTGTTCTTCTGTGTGGAATGCCACGTGGCCGTGTCGGTTCGGGCCCACTTCGGGTGTCGTTCCGGGGCAGGGCGTGACAATTTCAGTGTGTCGAACAACGTGGCGGAGTACGAGGCGCTCCTGACAGGATTACGAAGCGCGAAGACCTTGAAAGTTAAGAGAATTCGAATATTCTGTGATTCACAACTTGTGGTTAATCAGTTGTCCGGTGAGTACGAAGCCCGGAATGAGAAGTTGGCGGCCTACGTGGAGGCCGCCAAGGATTTGCTCGACACCTTTGAGAAGGTACACATTGAGCAGATAAGCTCTAGGCAGAACGCCCACACTGACTCACTGGCTTGGTTGGCGCCGCCGTAAGTCGAGAGAAAGGTAGTAGTGGATTATCTTGGCGAGCCGAGCATTAGTAAAAGTGGAATTGGTCTTGGACGTGAACCAAGGACCAAGTTGGATGGATCCAATAGTGGAGTTCCTACGAGATAGAACACTCCCCACAGATAAAAAAGAAGCTCGCAAGATAAAGACAAAGTCTGCAAGGTTCTGGCTATCACCAGAGGGGAAATTGTACAGGAAGTCCTTCACTGGACCATACCTGCTTTGTGTGCATCCCGAGATGGTGCAGAAATTCCTCCATGAAATACACGAGGGGACATGTAGGAGTCATGCAGGTGGGAGATCCATTGCTCACCGTGCAATCACCCAGGGTTACTGGTGGCCGCACATGCAAGAAGATGCAAAGGTGTATGTGAAAATCTGTGAGAAGTGTCAGAAGTTCTCACCCATGATCTGAACACCAGCCAAAGATCTGGTGCCCTTGACAAGTCCGTGGCCGTTTGCGCAGTGGGGAATGGACATCGTGGGTCCACTTTACAAGGCTACTGGGAACAGGATGTTTCTGTTGGTAGCGACGGACTACTTTACCAAGTGGATTGAAGCGGAGCCACTGGCAAAAATCACAGAACCTATGATAGAAAGGTTCGTGTGGAAGAGCATCATCACTCGATTTGGGGTTCCTTACTCTTTGATCACTGATAATGGGTCGCAGTTCCAGAAAAAGTTCAAGGCTTTTTGTGCCTAGTATAGAATAAGTAACTACTATTCCACACCAGCCTACCCTCAGAGCAATGGCCAGGCAGAGGCGTCCAACACGACTATACTTGACGGGATCAAGAAGAGGTTGGACAAAGCAAAAGGCAAGTGGCCCGATGAATTGCCACTGGTCCTGTGGGCGCACCGAACAACTCCTAGGAGGTCTACGGGAGAGACCCTCTATTCGCTAGCATATGGAACAGAGGCTGTGATTCAATTAGAGGTCGGTTTGCCGACCAACAGGACCACATTGGTGGAAAGTGGGGGCAATGACAGAGCCCTAGAAATCGAGCTGGACCTCGCCGAGGAAAGGAGAGAACGAGCTCTGGTGCACCTGGCGTCGTACCAGGAGCAGTTGATGAAAAGCTACAATAAGCATGTCCACCCATGAGAGTTTGGTGTTGGAGACCTTGTGCTACGAAAGGTGCTCGACAACAACAAGGTGGCCAACGAGGGCAAGTTGGGGGCCAACTGGGAGGGCCCATATCGAGTTATAGAGGTTGTAGGCATTGGGGCTTATCGATTGGCGGACCTGGACGGCAACCCGGTGCCAAGGCCTTGGAATGTTCACAACTTGAGGAAGTTCTACGTGTAAAGAACTTCGATTTCATTTTTACTCTGTTTTAGATGCACATCATGATTGTGTGGGAATTACGAATAAAATTCCTTTGTGTTTGCGTTTACTAGTTGCAAGGGGCATGCGTAACGCCCCCTTGAGTTTTTCAAATAATGAATGAAATTCCCGGATTTTGGTAACACAAATGCTATTTTTTACGAGTTTTTCTTTTATTATGCTTTAAATACGAAGTCAAGCTATATCCTTAGTCCTCACTTCGTATTGGGGAGCAGAAATATAGGGTAACTAATTGAAATTTCGAACGTTTCAAATTTTGCCAAGTACGAATATACCTGACTGTTTGCTCGGGAACGAATATACCCAAAATGCATACGAGATTATGCCCATTGTTCTCAGACACGAATATGTTTGGGATACCACTAAGTACGAATACACTTAGCCATTTGCTCGGGTACGAATACACCCAGAATGCATACGAGATTATGCATACTGTTCTCAGACACGAATATGTTTGGGATACCACTATGTATGAATACACTTAACCATTTGCTCGGGTACGAATACACCCAGAATGCATACGAGATTATGCACACTATTCTCAAACACGAATATGTTTGGGATAATTTCAAGTACGAATAGACTTGTACGGGTGCATGCCTACATAAACTTGCAACATAATCAAGGTATGAATAAACTCAAGGTTACCTAGTCCAAATACGAGCATATTTGGGTAACCTAAAGTACGAATACATGTATTGGTAGGAAAGCTACAAGTACGATTAATGTTGTTCTAAGGTACGAGAAACCTGCAACAGTATACGTGTGAAAACAACTGAATCATCAGCAGGCATGATGAGACCTGGAGAGCATACGTGAGTATGCATAAAGCTAAGTACGAAGACACTTAGCACATGAAGTACCGGCCATAGGACGGCCATCTGCTTTGAAAAAAAGTGCCACGAAGGGCCAAAACCAGAATTAAAGTGTGTAGAAATGTATCAAGTGCCACGCAGGGCAATGCCAATGGCCACGGAGGGCCAGCAAAATTAATTCAGGAGTTCCAAATGTTGCGATCAAAAGAGAGAAAAACCAACTTACTCTTCAATTGTCAAGTCTTGGATGACAGGAGAGGTTGGAGCAGTAGCAGAGGCCGGAGCAGTTGTACCATCCGCAGCAGTGCTTGGTTCAGACGGACCGCCACTGGCTTCCTTTTGGCCAAGATCGGTCACTTCTCCAGATTGATCAACACTAGCATTCTGCTGTTCGGGGACGTTGGCATTAAGCTCCCTGTCAAGGCTATCTTCCTCCTCCACGATCACCTTTTGCTCCTTGGCAATGACCTGGGTGCTCGGAAGGTCGATCTCTGTCCAGAGGGGAGAAGACTCTGCTGCACCAGACTTTTTGAGGCAGGCCAGCCAGCCAGCTTCAAAGACTTGGTCCTGGATCCCGGGCATTTGGTCGGTGTAGCTCTCGGTGGCCACGCGAATCCCCTCGTTGTAGCCCTGCTGGTAGGTAGCCTTGGCCTCATTCTTGCTTGTCTCCAACTCTGTGAGAGTCTGGTTTAAGCTATCCTCGGCCCCTTCCAGCATGTTCCTCAACTCATTCGCAAGCCCGCGGGCTTGATTTCTCTTTCTCTCCAGCCTGACGATGGTATTTTGTAGCTTGGCATTTTCACTTGCCAATCTGGCACGTTGAGGCTCAGATTGGCCAAGTTTTTGTGCCATGGCTACCATCTTCTGCATTGCCTGAAGGTTTTACAAAAGAGATAAAGAACAGAAGTAGCGTTAGGTAGAGATGAAGATGCATGATTTATGTTTTCATTAAAGCATGAGGGCTTTACCTTAGCACTGTGGCTCATGAACGAACCGAGGAGGTTGTCCGGGGAGCTGGCAATCACCTTTTGCATATCCCTAGGGAGCATGAATGCCTGAGAAAGGGCAAGAGCTGTCCTCGGACTCAACACTGTCGCAGACGGTGACTGGCCGCCCGCCGTGTGAGAATTGAGGAGCCCAGATGGGGGTTGGGGGTGCAGAGAGTTGGGATGGAGGTTGTTCGCCAGCAGACATTTCAAGCCGTTGACGCTTATCCCTATGACTGGCCTCGATCTCCTCAGGAGAAAAGCTTGGAGGAACATCTGGCTGGGCGGATCCACGGCGGCCATGAGACAGCGCCGAGCTCTAAGAGCGTCCGCGGCCATGAGATGAACCACGGCCTCTTCCACGGCCAGCCCCAGGGATAGTGAGGAGGTTGCTGAGAATGATTGGCTGGTCCATTTCTTGAGGAGGGGGAGATGGAGAATAACCGCTTGAGGATGTCGAGGCCTCTTCGGCGAGCTGGATGGGCTCGTTGGGAAGCGGAGGGGTTCGAGAATGCCTCTCCTCTTGTTGCTCGGGTTGTTGAGCAGGAGGATCTGGGATTATAGGGTCGTCTGCTGCTCAGATTCGTCGGTCAATGAACCCACCGTATGATGCTCGGTAGCTAAGTAGGACCTGCGCCGCTCTTGCTCGGCCAGCCAGGCACGTACCTTGCCCGTTAAAGGCAAGAGCACGGTTAATGTCAGCAACGTGCACCTGAGGGGTGATGATGGCGTGCCCCTGGTTGACGTTTGTGGTTGCAAAATACGAGAAAAATTTGCAGTCAGTAAAGGTAAAAGAGGGCGATGCAAAACAAAATTTTGCTCGGCAATAGAGTTCTATGAGAAAAAGACTGACGTGGAGTGCCAAATCTGTGGGGTGCGTGGAAGCCGATGACTCTACCGTCCTCGTCTCTGGGCTCGAAATTCCCTGTGACGATGAGGAAGTCGTCGTCATCTCCTCGGGCAGAATCAGGCAGCTCAAGCACGAGCCTTTTTCTAGAGTCCCTACTTTTGAGATAGTAGGTCAAGGCATCCTTGGTTCTGGAAATACTATACAGGTGGTGTATGTCGTGCAAACCTAAGGATGTGCCTAGCATTTGGTTCAGGGCATTGATGCCCATGACAACCCTAAAAAGCTGGCTGAGACCTACATCGGGGATAGTCTGTAATGAGCTAAAACCTGGCGGAGTAACGGTGCCAGGGGAAACCTGACACCGCCCTCAACCAAGGTGACAACCGGGATGTGCAGAGTGTCATTATCAAAACACTCACAAATGGCATTTTTAGGAGCCAATGTAGCGGCTACGTTGTCAGGGATCTCATAACGAGATCTAAAACTGGCCATTGTCTGAGGGGTGTCGTAGTGTCTACGAAACCTACCCATAATGAAAACTGTGGGTATGGGTTTTCTGAGAGAAGGCTGGGTACGAAGAAGCTCTAAAAGAGACTGTGGAAGTCCTAAATCGACGAGGAAGACAGAATAGAAAGGGGGAATAAGAACTTACGAACAAGTAGACGAGAACCCTAGAATCAGAGAGGAAGGAGACCCTGAGATGATGAACAGAGCTTCAATGGTGGGAGCGCTCAAACGTTCTTTATGCAGAGGGAACTAAAGAGAGAGAAGTGGATTTGAAATTGGGACGAAAAACCCAAGTATACCCCAGCAAAGGGGGTGACGTATGAGAAACGTCACCCCAGACGCCGTTTGGGCGTTCCGTTCCCCGAAACGTCTGCTCGCATTTAATACGAGCAGTACAGAGCATGCCACATGTAAAGGTGATAGCTGGTAAAGCCTGCCCAGACCAAACGATGAGACTTTTGGCCTGGACTAAATGATGAGTTTGCACCAAGTACGAGAAATAGGGTGCAGGAGCAAAGGACGAGAACCTTGCTCGGTGTCAAAGAGCTTTGCTCGCCATATTAATAGAAAAATAATGAGTAAAGCTGGGGAGCCATTGTAGGGAGGTAATCCCGAACAGGTACAGAAGGTGTCCCGAACACGTGGTACGTGGGGCCCAGGGTAAATATAATCAGAGCATCCGCCGTGTAGTATGGTGAACGGTAATAAGGACCGGAGACACGAGAGGTCCCAGGTCCAGGATACCTGAGCAGGGGTATAGTCCAAAGAGCAAGGGAAGTTGTTGGACCAGTCGCATGGTAAAAGGACCAATGATATGAGAGGTCATTGGTCCAGATAGTCTGTTCGGCAACGAGATGCCCGAACAGGAGCAGCGTTCTGGAAGAGATGCCAGAAGACGCTCCAGAGGGGACCAACAGAGGCAGATACCTAGTAAGGAAACAATATCTGGAGAAGATACCCAACGGGAATGGGATGAACGGCCAGTTATGGGAAGAATTCCTAAATAGTCTATAAGGTAACATGAAGTTAAGGGAACGAGAATCTCTGATATTCTGGGTTCCTTATACGAGAAAGAAAACCTAGGGCAACGAGATGGCTTGACAGCAAGCATAAGTGGATCTATAAATATGAGGTAAACTGAGAGATAAAGGTACGCAGTTCTTGGCTATACGTTCCAATACCTACTGAGAATTAGGATTTTCACTAGTACGAGATACTAACTTTGGCATCGGAGGGCCTTTGCCACGAGAAGGCAAAGGTGCGCTCACCCTTTGTCTGTTTTACAGGTTCGACTCCGGCGGTGTACTAGGGTTCCGGCGAGGGGTTCAAAGTAGCCGTTACGACTTGGAGTGATTCGAAGGCTCTTTTGTTTTCCTGCACTTACAGAATCCATCAAGAGGATCAGCGTGGATGTTCTGCCAGTCGACTTCCCATCCGACCTCGAATAAGGGTTCGTCATTTCTCTGAAAGTTAGCAGCTTCGAACTCTTCCCAGACAGCGATCGATTTTCTCCATGTGTCTTCCCATTCCCACAGGAAAAAAAGGGCAGTCTCTTCGGGAATTTCCACAATTGGCTTTGGCTTGGTATCAGGGACAATAAAAAAGATAGGATTAAACTCTTGGAGGTCTTGGTTTTCGGCTAGGGTGATTTGGTTAATGCGGAAGGGAGCGTTGTGTTGCGGTAGAGGGTTTGAAACAATATTTGGCTTATCTGGGGGTGGAGCATCGACAACTTTGCTGTCAATGAGGTTTTGAATCTCATGACGAAGGCAAATACAGTTGTCAGTGGTGTGGCCAGGCATCTGGTGGAAATCGCAGTAGACACTTCGGTTTAGGTTTGGTGGGATGGTTTGTGGTGGCGGAAGAGGTTTCAATACTCTGATTTCTGTGAGTTTCTTGAGAATAGTGGACCTGGGAGTGCTGAATTGGGTAAAGGTTCGGCTTTGGGATTTTGGTTTTTCAGAGATCTGGTTGACTTCTACGGGTTTGGTGGATGAGGTTTCTGCCTGATTGGTATTCCCGAAGAGGACATTGCTATTTCCAGAGTATGCCCTTTTGGATTTTGACCCTGACCTTGACTCTTTCTTTTCCAAAGTTCCATCCTGTAAAGCCTCCTCCACGGCCAGTCCGGAATCATAAAAGGTTTCGAAATTTGGGGCAGCCTCGGAAAGAACCATGTATGGAGCGAAGGAGCTTGGTAGGTTCTTGGTTATGATCCGTATCTGTTCCTTCAAATCGGGCTTATTCTGCATATGAGTGGCCTTAGCCCTCTAACATTCACAAAGTCGGCGAAGCTTTCCTTCTCACTCATCTTGGTGCTTTCTAATTCCCTCGTGGTCATTTTCAGATCAACATTGAAGTCATACTGGGCTACAAAAGCTATCCCAATGTCTTCCTAAGTCCTTTTCTTGGATGGTTCAAGAGTGAGGAACCATTGTAGAGCTGGGCCAGACAACGACTCATGGAATAATTGGGCCATAGCTTCCTTCTCGATGCCGCGCATGGTGAGGGAACCAACATATCCTTGGAGATGGGCCCTCGGATTGCCGGTTCCATCGAACTTTGCAAAGTCCACTCCTTTGAACTTTTCTGGCAATTTGGCATTTGGGAAGAGGCATAGCTTGCTCATGTCAATCTCCCCCTTTCCAAGTTGCTTAGTTTCTTGGACAGATTCCTCCAACTTGCCTATCTTAGCAATGAGGGCAGCCAGGTTGGGGTCAACTGCTGGCGTTTCTTCTTTGAGTCGTTCGGGCTGTGGCCTAGTCTGAAGTTTATCGCTGATTTCCTGCATACTTTCCATTATCATGTTCATGTCATTCTTCATGGAGGCAACCGAAGCCTTGAGTTGTGCATCGACACTAGCGAGGGACTGTTTAAACTGAGCATCCATGTTAGCCATGTTTTGCCTGAGCTCTTCTATTCCATCTCCTTGGTCAGCCATGGGTAAAGGATTTTCGGGCAGGATTGAAACTATAGGTTCTTCTACCACAAGTTCTTCTATCACCAGTTGTTCTAACAATGGTTGTTCTTCCTGCTCGACTTGGATTTCGAATAGTGGGGTTCCTTCTAGGGTGTCTACGCAGACTAGTCTTTGGGATGGACGAAACCAATTGGGTACAGCCTCTTTTCTTTGCAGGCGATCAATGTTTGCAACACTGGCAACAAGTCAAAAGGGAGCATCTCATAACTAATCCGAATGTTCGCCCTACCTTCGACGTACCTCCTAGAAACCAGGCCTATGACCTACCGTGGCTTAAATCTCACTTAAGGCGTTTGCACAGAAGATTTTCGATAGTCCGGGTAGGTGCTGTCAGGCAGGTTGAATTCCGAGCGATTTGGAACCAAAGCCAATCTCCTTACCGTGACCATCCGAGATAGAGCAATGTGACCATCGGAATCCAGATACACATGTGCTCAAGGCTAGATTCAAACCAAGGGAGCCGTTCGTGTAACAACTCTGATTTTTACTAAATAAAAATTTCGTTGTTAATATTTTGAAAACTCTTAATTAAGTTTTTAATCGTCGTTAACTGTCGATCTTTCCGTCGTTTCTAGGATTAAGTCTTAAGATCCCACATCTCGGCTGGAAATCCTATCTGGCAACCCTAGCTAGCTTTTAACCGACAATTCGACTTAGCAATCGTTTGACCTAATTACCAATCGTTCCTAAACCCCCGTGAACCTTATGAACCCTTGACTCGTGAACCTTTTGAAACCCTTGAGTTTGGTAACCCTAGATTAACCCTTTGAATCGTTTGAGCCTTAAAGCTATCGACCATTGGACAATAACGTTAGGATTCCCTTTATCCATTGGTTAATAGGAGAACCTTAGTTAACCTTCCTAAGTACGAGATTAGATTAGTTTAGTGCTTAATTGCCAAGTATTATACTTTCTAGTATCAACCGTTGGATAATAACTGCTAGGAGAATTATTACCCATTGGACGATAGATTAGAATCCTAGCCACGTTTACCCATTGGTTATTAACCGCTAGGAAAACTATTATCCATTGGATAATAGCTTTACTTGCCAACCAAGCACTAGGTTATTAAAATAATGGATTTGGTCATGTGTGAAAATCCATTAGAATACAATTAGTACATTAGGGTTATTATTTAATCACTTAGTACTTTGAAAGTATAGGATTAGTTTATTAGATATTGAAATGTGACATATTTAGTCTAGATATTGTAAGTACATGCTTGTATATATAATATGTGTACTTGTATATATATATATATATAAGTATGTATATATATATATAATATTGTATATAACATGTGTGTATTAGAGTATTATATTTATAAAATCTATTTTACTTGAAAACTTAGATTTTATGAAAGACCCATAGTACTTATATATATATTAGGTTATATATGTACTTTCAAGAGAGTACAAGTGGGAGAGAGAGAGAGAGAATGCCGAGAGAGAGAGAGAGAGAGAGAGAGAGAGAGAGAGAGAGAGAGAGAATCCGAGAGAGAGAGGGAGAGAGAGAGAAAGAAAGAGAAGGATAGAGATTGTACCTAGATTTTCCTTGTGCTTTCATTGCCCATTGCTTGATCTCCTTGTGATTCCTTTGTACCTTTGGAAGCTTAACTTTGTAAGCCAAATCTTGTCCAATCTCTCACAACCAAACCCTTACTCTTCCTTTGTCATCCACCAAACCCTTGTCCTTCCATATCTTATATATATAGTTATATATATATATACCTAGTACTTTGTACCAAGAGAAGAGAGAGAGAGGGAGAGAGAGAAGAGAGAGGTCGAGAGAGATTGGGAGAGAGAGAGAGAGAGTTCGGATGGGAGAGGGAGAGAGAGAGTGATGTGTGTCTTCCCTTGATTGACCATGCTTTGATCATCTTGTCCTATTTTGATATGCTTTCAAGTGAAAGCACAGCCATTGCAAGCAAGATCTTGTACTCTTGTACAAAACCCTAATTCTTTACTTGAATCAAATCCCCTTCCTTGATCAATCTTCCAAAATCCAATCCAAAGTACCACATCATAGCCATGCAAGCCTAGGTTTTAGGATGATTCTTGCAAGGAAGCAAGATTTGCTAGAATAAAAAAATGAGACATTGGGAGAGAGAGAGAGGGCCGGCCAAGAGAGGAGAGAGGAGAGGCTTTGCCTATAAATACCAAGCCATTTGGTGCTTTGAACTCACACCTCAATCCATTCTCCAACTTCTCTCTAGAAAGTATAGCTTGTTCTTGTTGTTCTTACTTGGTTCTTTCTTTGTTCTTGAGGTTTCTCAAGAGACTTTCTTTTGCCGCCACTAAACCACCACTCGATCACCACCTCGATCCAAAAGTAGTAGTAGTATAGGTTACCATCTAGTTTCGAGAGAAATCATTCTCTTTCGAAGCTATTGAAAGCTTATCGTAAGCCGTTACTCCGTTCGACCGCCGACTTTCTTTCCGACGTTCTTTCCGTAGTCTTTTCTACCGCCAAGATGAACGGTAGTGTAATCTAACCCACTATCTCTAAGTATATGTAGTACTTGAATAGTTGAAAGCATGTTAATGTAGAGTGTCCTTACTCTCTACCCCTAAGTATATTTTGTATGCATGTTAAGTTGTATGTAGACTTGCCTTAACTTACTTCTCTACATATAGTTTGTATGCATGTTTGAAGTAAACGTAGTGTAATCTACCCCGCTATCTCTAAGTATATGTAGTACTTGAATAGTTGAAAGCATGTTAATGTAGAGTGTCCTTACTCTCTACCCTTAAGTATATTTTGTATGCATGTTAAGTTGTATGTAGACTAGCGTTAACTTACTTCTCTACGTATAGTTTGAATGCATGTTAGCGTAAAGTATTAAACTTGTAGATCTATTTCCGCTAAAAGATACGTAGTTTACTTTGATCTTATGGCTACTTGATTGCTTGATGTCGTGATAGTTGCTTGCTTATGTATGAACTCGTCAATAAACATGTGTTGTTTTGACTTTCCAAAAAGAAGGATGTATGCTTTTGAATTAAAGATAAAGTATTGTTTTCAAAACGAAGTATTCGTGTTTTGACCTTTTCGAGGAAAGTAAACTTAAGCGCATGATTGCTTGCCTTACTTGTGGCTATGAACAAGCATGATTAAATAGAGTTGGATGATCTTGCTAGTTTAGTGTCAAGATTTCTATGATAATGTTGTACTTGTGTACGAAGTCCCGCCACGGAGTCTATGCATGATACGAGACACATGAAATTGGAAAGTAGAGACATGAAACTTAAGATGTGGTTGATATGGATAAAAATGCTTTTGAAACTACGTAATGGCCGGACTTGGAAGCCTTACGTTGGTGTGCGTTGCCAATGGAGCCGGACTTGGTAGCTTCATTGGAGGTGTGTGACTTGGTTATCCGCGGAGAGGAGCCAAGATGTGACACAATGTGCCTGACTTGGTAGCCATTGTGGCCAATAAGTCAGTCTTGGTAGCCTTTGTGGCAATGAGCCGAACTTGGTAGCTCATTGTTGTGCGACACAAGGTGCCGGGCTTGGAAGCTTATTGGTTGTGTGTGTTCACAATGTGCCGGACTTGGTAGCCATTGTGGCCAATGAGCCGGACTTGGTAGCTCATTGGTGTGTGTGTGTGTTTTTGGAAATGATGATAAAAGATGAGACACAAAACGATGAGTCGCGTAGGAGAAACACATGGAAAACATGACACCAACACTCGTTAGTGAATACGCACGTGTAATTGCTATGTGTTCTTGTTTAAGCATGTTAAGTTTGGAAAATCGTATCTATACAATCTTTGACTTGTATGTTAAGGGTTAGTGGGTTTTGGGTTACTCTATTGAGCTTTCAAGCTCACGGTGTTGCTTTATGTGACCCTGACATATTATGCTGGTGGCGACGCTGGTATAATGTGTTAGAATTCTTAGATGAGCAAGGAGAGCTGTACACCTTGGAGGCCTTCGGAGCTGAGGAACTGGCTAGGATGGAAGAAGAGAAGGAGCTGTAGATAACTGAAAAATCCTTTTTCGCAATACGAATAACAAAGAAAGCAAATTAAAAGGAGTTAAACACAACGAACAGCGAACACAAAGATATACGTGGAAAACCCTAATCGGGAAAAAAACCATGGGAGGAAATCAAACACTATAAAACATTGGACGGTTACAAATCAAACCTATACTCACAACCTAGAATCGCTCTCGGTTGACCAAGGTTGATAGCCGAATCACTCGTTCACCGTACCCCGTGCTTGACTGCCGCTTGCCTCGAATCCTCAAGCCCTCCAATGATATTCCGGAAATCCACCGGAAGAATGATTCACTCAATAGAATCAAAGTTTGAAAAGAACTCTTGGAGTTAAGTGGAAAGTCTGATCAACCGATCATATGATTACTCCAAGAGACAAGCCACAATCCCCCTTAGGTATTTCTCTGATTTGGAGCAAGAGAGAAGCGGCGCAACAATCTTCGGTAAAAAAAAAAAATTAAAAGCCAGCAAAACTGTTTATAAATATATTGCCGAGAGAATCGAGAAGTTGCTCGAGCAGTGGATATATTTGCCTTTGAGTTGCTCAAGCACCTTGACTGACGAACCCTTCTATATTAGCCATACACCCAATTACTTTATTTCCTTTGCTGGAATGAAGGATCCACGAAAGCTTGAGATTGATTCCTTTGCTGGTATCAAATTTCCAGCAAATCTTCTTGCACAAAGATAATCAACAATGCTACTTTCCTTTGACAACCTCTCTCTCTATCAATTACAAAAACCAATTGGAAACCTTTCCTAAAACAAATGCTCTAACACAATAAGTTTCAACATAATTAATGGGATACAAATCAAAAGAGATTTTGTCATGGGATTTGCCAAAAAATGGACTTTACAATCTCCCCCTTCGGCACTTCCATGACAAAACAAGCAAAGCACGATTAACCTATCCCATAAAAGATGGAGCACAATTGAAGAGCTGCAGACACAAATCTGGAAAAGATAATCAGTTAATCAATAAATTACTCCCCCTTTTTGTCACGGAATGACAAAGGTAGAGTATATAGAAATAAGCACCTAATTAAAAGAAGTCGAGAAGGCAGCACCATAAAAACATCAATCTAGAGAGCATCCGCAAAAGGCCACATCGGGAAATTATTATAACATAAGTGAATTGAGCTGCAAATAGAACTACTGAAAAGAATGGGTGGAACTTATGCACGTGATATGGAAAAGAAAACAAAAGATTATAGCACGTGATGTGGAAGACATGCAAGAAAAATATGCACACGAGGGATTTAAAAAGAAACTGGCCCATTTAGAAATAGTTTGAACCATGTAAGATGATGGCCCACTACCTTAGAACCCAAAACAAAAACAGAAGATGTGTATTAGACCAATAAAAAAACACTCGGTTTTGTGGTTTGTTTTGTTTTTGGTTTAAAAAAAAAAATCGGGGAAGACAAACAAATGGATCCAGAGATGAATACTCAACCATGAGAATCAATAAATGTCACTACTAGATTTTAAATGCATGAGAGAACTTGTATGTATCCCAAGCATGAAGAAATCTGGAATTAAGTACACCATGCAATATGAGACCATGACAATAGTGGGTGTGTGACACGTCAGAAATATTAAGACCACCATATTCGGATACAAGATTTCTCGTGTTCCATAAGAATGGCAACCACCCTTTCTCCCACGAAGTCAAACCAGGCATGAAGACACGAATGACATCCCAAGTCTTAGAACTAACTCCCCCTCAACAAGTAAATACTCCCCCTCAACCAATGAGTATACGGACATATCAATTTTTTATTTGAATCTTCCAAACAAATACACGTGTTTTTATATTTTTACCCCACTGCTTTTTGACACGAATATTGGAAATAAGAGTAACTCATACCCAATCCCCGGTTACTAAGCGAGTGGTCCAACACGAATGCCTTCACAAGGTCTATCCATTTTGTGACACGAACGCTCAGAGAGAGAGTACCTCACCCCAATTGTCCGGTACTCGATGAACGCCCGGATAAGCAATAAGATCTCACAAATAGACTTTTGACTTTCTTATATGCTATTGTGCTTCTCTTTTTTTTTTTAAAAAAATAAAACCAAGGGCACACCGTATCCACCCAATATGCCAAAATTAAAGGTCAATCGCCGAAGAAACAAAATGAGACATTCCAATGGACATGAGAACCAATTATCCAATCTAAATAATCTCTCTAAACCTGACGTGTAAATGTGGCGATCATAGAATCATAAGGCATGGTGCAACTAATATCCGAATATATCTCATGAGTGGAGTTCAACAAGAAATGTGCATGCATTCGGAAAAAAAATTGCATTTTTGAGAATCCCATGGTTGACTTCTCACAACTGAAAATATACTTAGCCCAAAGATATTTATAGATTTTTATGTTTTCAAAAAACAAATAAATATATGAATGTTTTTGGATTTTCATTAGAAATCATGAATTAAGCAGGGAAGCGAATTAACAAAAAGAGATAAGAAAATAGAAGCAATAAATTAAACAAATGACTCAACTCGTAGCTCTAGGAACATTATAAGCAATAAAGACCAACCTAGACTACGGAAACGAGACCAAGCCTCAATAGGCAAGGTCAACAGCTCTAGATGAGCATGTGTCATCGAGAGAGTTGGTGGACAAAGTTCACTCGATGTCTCAAATCCGACCTTCTCACCCATATAAGTCTAGTCTTGACCTTATTGTTAGCTATTTCAACATTTTTCATCAAATGACTAGGCCTTTGCATTCTATTGAAACCATAGGAAAAATGATGATACTTAACCCTACTTTCAGTAACAGGTTGAGATTGGGCTGGGGCATTGGGGTGCTTGGAGCTACTTGCACTTAGACTAACATAATTATGAGCATGAATAGGGTAACCATGAAATTGGAAACAATTAGGTCTAATATGACCTTTAACTTGGCAATAATGGCATGTAGGAATAAATTTCACATGATTACTTTTCTTAATATCACGAACCTTTTCAATCTCGTTATTCTTTGCAGTATTTATATGAAGTAGTTTCGGTGTTACCTTCTTTGCTTTTATTTCATTCTCTTTACCTCCAAGTGCTTTTGATGGTGAATCTTCACAAAATCCAAGCCCTGTTTTGTCGCTAGTCGGTCTTTGTATGCTGAGAATATCATCCAATGTCTTTGACCCTGTATTTAGACGCTCAAATAGAATATTAGCATTATCAATTTCAGCATTTAACATTTCTATTTTACCTTCCGATGGAGCGTTTAAATCTATCAAGAATTTGTTCTTTTCTCGAAGACTCTCAACCTCCTTACTCAAATTTTCTTTCTCACTAGTGACACTGCTCAAAGAAAGTTGCAACTCTTCCACTTGTTTTTTAGCTATCACTAATTCCTTCTTAGAATTATTATAATTCTCAGCCATTTTCAAATTTGACTCATTAATCTTAATACTTTCCTTAAATAGCATATTGTAGGATTGTTCTAGTTCATCGAAACTAAACTCCTCATCACTTCCCTCATTCTCACTATCATCTAAGGATTCATGATGTAACGACCCTGATTTTTGGTAAATAAAAATTTCGTCAAAAATTTGAATTTTATTTTAACTACTTGGATTTTTATTTTCCATAACCAAAAATCGGTCGTTACTGACTAATAAACATCTCATTTTTATTCGAAAATCTTTAAATTGGTTTTAATCGTCTACTAATTGCTTGGCTACCGGGCTGCTTTGGCCGCCGCAGCTAGCAGCTGCTTTCTCTGGCTGGCAACAGCGCTTGTACCACCTGCCTGTTTGTACCATTGCTTTGGCCGCACAGCCTTGTTTGTACCATTTGCTGGCGCCAGCCTTTAGCAGCTCTGGCGCTTGGCCTTTGTTGTACCAGGTTTGCTATTACCGCTGCCACCGGGCTGCCTTGGCCACTGTTTGGCCACCGGGCTGCCTTGGCCACCACTTAGCCCACTACGCCAAATTTTCGCATTAACGGCATTAAAAAACTGCCGGTAATAGTCCAAAAACCGCCGGTAAAAATATAATACCGCCGGTAAAAGTAAATTACCGCCGGTAAAAGTTCCGTCGGCAAAACAATTGTCGGAAATACAAAAACGGCGGTAAATTACCGCCGGTAAAAGTTTCGGACTATTAACGGCGGTTTTACTACCGCCGGTAAAAGTTTCGAAAAAAATAATGACATTGCCGAGATTCGAACCCGCGACCCGTTAATTAATACCCGAGCACTTACCCACTGAGCTACCTAAAATTATGTGTTTTATTAGAAGAATAATAATATTTATATTATATAAAGATTATTACCGGTGGTTTTTGCTTACCGCCGAATAGTTAGTTTTACCGGCGGTTTTACATTACCGCCGGTAATAGTTAGTTTTACCGGCGGTTTTACTCATGCCGTTAATAAACGGCGTTTATAGTTACCTTTTGCGGCGGTTTGTTATTACCGCCGGTAATAGCACCCTTTACCGACGGTTTTATTACCGCCGATAAAAAAACCGCCGGCAAAGGCAATTTTTGGCGTAGTGGCCACCGCTTTGCTAGGGGGGCTGCCTTGGCCACACTCACGCGTTGCCTTGGCGTTTGGCACCGTTGGGCTTTAATATTCCGTTATTAGGCGATTCCCTACTAAATAAAACCAAAATACCACTCGAGCAATGAAAGTCTAGATTAAGTATCGTTAGTCTTTAACCAATTAGTTAGATTCCTAATAGACTGTTAACCTAATCACTTGGATCCCAAATCTAATTAGGTTACCCTAACCCTAGATGGACCATTTTACCCTTTTTGTCTTTATCCATTGGACGATAAAAGCTAGGATAATATTTATCCGTTGGACGATAGATGCTAGGGTAATCTTTATCCATTGGACGATAAAAGCTAGGGTAATAATTATCCGTTGGATAATAGCGTTAGGGTTTTCTTTACCCATTGGTCAATAGGTAAACCTTGGTTAATCTTCCGAAGTACGAGATTAGATTAGCTTAGTGCTTAATTTCAAGTATTAGACTTTCTAGCATTACCCGTTGGATAATAACCGCTAGGAGATTTATTAACCATTGGACAATAACCCTTGGACCTTACCTTCACTAACCATTGGTTATTAACCGCTAGGGAAACTATTATCCATTGGATAATAGCTTTACTTGCCAATCAAGATTGGATTGAATAAAATAATAGATTTGCCATGTGTGTTAAATCCATTAAAGTATAATATGTATATTAGGTTATTAATTTAGTACCTAGTACTTTGAAAGTAGTAGGATAGTTAATTAGATATTGGAATGTGACATATCCAGTCTAGATATTGTTGTACTTGGCTTGAATATATAATTATGTGTACTTGTATATAATAATTGTAAAGGGCCATGTGCTTGTTTCCTTATTTTAATAAGAAAATCTTACTTGAAAGTATATATTTATTTTATTGCATTATCCTTTGGTCCATAAAAGTTAGGGATTTTATTAACCATTGGATAATAGGGTCAATCTTTCAAAAGTACTAGATTTATTATTTTTAAAGTACTAGAGTTACTCATAAAAGATTTTATGACTAAAATATATATTGTACATGTACCTAGTCTTAAAATATTAGATTTTCTAAGTGCTTCTTATCTAGTATTTTATTAAAAGAACATGTGACCATTTGAATTATTTATTTAGGAAATCTTGTAAAGTACTTTAATTCTTTTATCCATTGGATAACAAATGTTAGGAGATTTATTAACCAATGGACAATAGCTTAGTCTTGCCAAAAGTACAAGATTTATTATTTAATTTCCCATGGGATTCTCTTATTATTATATAAAAAGACTAGATTGTCCATGTGTGATATTTGATTAAAATAGGATTAGTACATTAGGTTAGTATTTTAATGGTTGTACTTTGAAAGTAGTAGAATACTATATTAGATATTGGTCCTAGGTCATATCTAGTATAGATATTGTGTGGTACATGTATATATATATATATATATATATATATATATATATATATATATATATATATATATATATATATATATATATTGTATGTGTATATATATATATATATATATATATATATAATATTGTATATAACATGTGTGTATTACAATATTATATTAAGAAAATATATATTTAGTTTTAAATACAAGATTTTGAAAGACCCATAGTACATATGTATATATTAGTATATATATCTACTTTCCAAGTGGTACAAGTGGGAGAGAGAGAGAGAGAGAGAGAGAGAGAGAAAAGCCGAGAGAGATTGAGAGAGGGAGAGAGAGATTGGATGGAGAGAGAGAGAGAGAGTGATGTGTTGCTTCCTTGATTGACCTTGCTTGGTCATCCTTGTCCTAGTTTGTGTATGCTTTCAAGTGAAAGCATAACCAATGCCATCCAATCTTGTCCTTCTTTGTACAAACCCCATTTGTTTACTTGAAACAAATCCAATTCCTTGGCCAATCTTCCAAAATCCAATCCAAAGGACACATCCTAGCCTTGCATGCCTAGTTTTTAGGATGTTTCTTGCAAGGAAGCAAGATTTGCTTGGAATTAAAAATTGAGAATAAGAGAGAAAGAGGGCAGCCGGCCAAAGAGGGAGAGGGAGAGCCCATTTGCCTATAAATAGGACCTCACACTTCTCATTCAACTCACACCATTCCCATCTCCAAGTTCTCTCCTTGAAAGCATAAGAATTCCTAGTGTTCTTGAGTAGTTCTAGCTTGTTCTTGAGCTTTCTTTTCATCTCCGCCACTAAACCACTATACGACCACCACCTCGATCCTAAAGTAGTAGTAGTATAGGTTACGATCTAGTTTCGAGAGAAACCTTTCTCTTTCGAAGCTTTTTGAAGCTTATCGTAAGCCGTTACGCCGTTCGAGTGCCGACTTTCTTTCCGACGTTTCTTTCGTAAACCTTTCTATCGCCAAGAAGAACGGTAGATTACCCCGACCCCGCTATCTCTAAGTATATGTGGTACTTGAATAGTTATATGCATGTTTGACTTGAATTTAGCTTGTAGAACTTTCTTGTTAAGTACGTAGTTTACTTTGATCTTATGGCTACTTGTTTGCTTGATCTCGTGATAGTTGTTTGTTTTACTTATATGATAGTATAGAGTTGGATGATCTTGCTAGTTGTTATTGCATGATTTATGTGATAAGTCCCACCGCGGAGTCAATGCATGATTACGAGACACGACAACCGAGAAGTAGAAACATGACACCTAGGGTGTGAATAAAGGAAATAATTGGACTTGGTAAAATATTTTTGAAACTACGTAATGGCCGGACTTGGTAGCCTTACGTTGGTATGCGTGGCCAATGGAGCCGGACTTGGTAGCTTCATTTGGAGATGAGTATGTGACACAATGTGCCGGACTTAGTAGCCATTGTGGCCAATAAGCCGGACTTGGTAGCTTATTGATTGTGTGCGTTCATAATGTGCCGGACTTGGTAGCCCATTGTGTAGATTGTTATCGGAGCCGGACGTGGTAGCTTCATTGATTGATTGGGCTTGGTTATCCGCGGAGAGGAGCCAATGCAAGATTTGATAACATGGCCGGACTTGGTAGCCACTGTGGCCTATAAGCCGGACTTGGTAGCTTATTGGTTATGTGCGTTCACAATGTGCCGGACTTGGTAGCCATTGTGGCCAATGAGCCGGACTTGGTAGCTCATTGGTGTGTGCGTGTGATTTTTGAAAATGATAGATGAGACACAAAACGATGAGTCACGTAGGAGAAACACACGGAAACATGACACCAACGATAGATAGCGAATGCGGATGTGTCATTGTTGTTGTTATTGTTATATTAATGCATGTGCTGTTATGACTCTTTATGATATATGCATGACTTGCTATTTGTAAGTTAAGGGTTAGTGGGTTTTGGATTATTCTATTGAGCTTTCAAGCTCATGGTGTTGCTTTATGTGACCCTGACATATTATACTGGTGGCGATGCTGGTATAATGTGTCAGACTTGTTAGATGAGCAGCATGAACAGTACACCTTGGAGGCCTTTGGAGCTGAGGAACTTGCTAGGATGGAAGAAGAGAAGGAGCTGTAGATAACCTTAGATATCCATCCCTTTTGTGTATTATAAGAACCCTTTGGGAGTTTATGATTAATAAAGAGCCAGACTCTCTTTTGTTGTTCAATAAAATGTTATTTAACGTACCCAAAATTCGGGGCGTTACACGTGATCACTAAGGTTTGACTGTAAAGAAGCCCCAAACGCCATAAAGTTTGTGTGATCAACTTGTTCTTCTTCAGAGTTGTCAGAGTCACTATCGTCATCCCAAGTTATATTGGCCTTAAAATTAGTCTTCTTCTTCAATTTGTTAACACATTCATGCGCTAAATGACCATACCCCTGACACTCATAACATTTAGGACCAGTAGGAGTGCCTTTTATACCTTTCTTCTCTTTACTACTAGAAGACTCTCCTTTTCCTTTGTTTTTAAGTTTTTTATTCCCTTCACCATCAGTCACATTCTTTTTAAAAAATTGTTTGAAATTTTTAATAAAAATATTCATAGCTTCGAGGTCATATTCATCATCACAGTTCGACACTCTAGAATCGTTTTGAGAGCTTGAGAAAGCAATCGATTTAGTCAAAGATTTATCGTTTGTTTTTAGAGGCTCAGGATGTAGCATATCAGCTTCATAAGTCTGGAGGATACCTACCACTTCTTCAACAGATTTTTCTTTGAGTTTTCGTTTGCCTTCAAGCATAGTGACCTTTGTTTTAAACCGTTCTGGCAAAGACCTCAAGATTTTCTTGATAACCCTAAATGAAGGAATAGGTTCACCGAGTGTTTCACAACTATTGACAATAGCGATCAATTTAGAATAGAATTGATTAAATGTCTCATCCTCTTGCATTCTAATGACCTCAAAATCAGTTGTGAGTCTTTGTAATTTAGATTGTTTAACCACATCTGTTCCTTCATGACAAGTCACTAAGATGTCCCAAGCATCTTTTGCAATCTCACAATTAGCAATCTTACGATGCTCATTAACATCAGCAGCACTAAATAAAATGTCTAAGGCACGATTATTAGCCTGTAAAGCAACCTTTTCGTCGCGAGACAATTCAGTAGTAAGTTTAGGGACCTGTTTTTCTTCTACTTTTTTCGTGGGATGGCTATACCCTCCGATGCAAGAATTCCAAATTTCCTCATCCACAGACCTCATGATAGCCTTTATTCTAGATTTCCAGTAGTCAAAATTTTCACTATCCAAAATAGGTATGCGACTCGACGGATGATTCAAGTAATTGTTCATGTTCGTAATCGTGTTCATCTCGACTATAGATCCACTCTAGGAATAACCCTAACGGAAAAGAGTGACCCGCTCTGATACCAATTGAAAAATCCTTTTTCACAATACGAATAATAAAGCAAGCAAATCAAAAGGAATTAAACACAACGAACAGCGAACACAAAGATATACGTGGAAAACCCTAATCGGGAAAAAAACCACGGGAGGAAATCAAACACTATAAAACATTGTACGGTTACAAATCAAACCTATACTCACAACCTAGAATCGCTCTCGGTTGACCAAGGTTGATAGCCGAATCACTCGTTCACCGTACCCCGTGCTTGACTGCCGCTTGCCTCGAATCCTCGAGCCCTCCAATGATATTCCGGAAATCCACTGGAAGAATGATTCACTCAATAGAATCAAAGTTTGAAAAGAACTCTTGGAGTTAAGTGGAAAGTCTGATGATCAACCGATCATATGATTACTCCAAGAGACAAGCCACAATCCCCTTTAGGTATTTCTCTGATTTGGAGCAAGAGAGAAGCGGCGCAACAATCTTCGGTAAAAAAAAAAAATTAAAAGCCAGCAAAATTGTTTATAAATATATTGCCGAGAGAATCGAGAAGTTGCTCGAGCACTGGATATATTTGCCTTTGAGTTGCTCAAGCACCTTGACTGACGAACCCTTCCATATTAGCCATACACCCAATTACTTTATTTCCTTTGCTAGAATGAAGGATCCACGAAAGCTTGAGAATGATTCCTTTGCTGGTATCAAATTTCCAACAAATCTTCTTGCACAAAGATAATGAACAATGCTACTTTCCTTTGACAACCTCTCTCTCTATCAATTACAAAAACCAATTGGAAACCTTTCCTAAAACAAATGCTCTAACACAATAAGTTTCAACATAATTAATGGGATACAAATCAAAAGAGATTTTGTCATGGGATTTGCCAAAAAATGGACTTTACAATAACCTTAGATGTCCATCCCTTTTGTGTAATATAAGTACTCTATGAGGAGTTTGATGTAATAATGAGCTAGACTCTTCCTTGTTTATCTAATAAAATGATTATTTAACAAACCCAATTTTGGGGGCGTTACAGTTCGGGCACGGCAAACACCGAGGTATCACAAACTTCATGGATTTAAGGTCTCCTAGACCGACTGGAGGGCCCAAAAGAATTCTAAGGGAGCCTAATCCTCTAGCCCGCAAGATGCAAATATACATGAATGATATGTATGTATAGGAAAAATATGCACGTAAAAAGGATATAACACATAAGTCCTAACCATGGGTTCCTGTCCTAGTTGGGAAGGTTCTACGACTATGTACAAGTGCAAAGGCTGGTTTTGGTCTCAGAAGGGTTCCCCGGCTAGAGCCAAGATGTACTACCCTATGTCAAGCACAATGGCCCATCATAGTCAAGGGTCGCTAGGCATCCCGGGAGAGCTTGTCACCGGTAAACCGGGCAAGATAGCTGAAACACACTAGCGAGGCTTGTGCGGTGTGAAGTGTACAGGATAAAAGAGCTTAATCTTCCAAAAGATGTTGAAAAATCCCCCTTTTGAAAACACCTTTCAAGTTTGGCCCTCTTGATCAATACTTTTGTACATTTAAAATAAAAAGAGTATTGAATAAAGTTTGAAGTCCCCAGCAGAGTCGTAACTGTGGGCTCCCGCGCCCTTTCGAAGAGTCGCCACCTGGATTTTTGAGATGGATGATCCGAGAAACCGAGAATTTGTTTGAAAAAAGCTTTGGGTCTAGCAAAAACGTCAAGATTTTGGGTTCGGGCGCCACGTTACGAATGGGGAAGGTTTTTTCTTTAAAAAGCACCCCAATCGCCCGGTGAAACCGGTCTCTACTTGATGTGTTCAAAAGGGGAAATCTCAAATATCGTTTGGAGTATTAAGCTCCTTAATAAAAGCAAATAGCGGGAAGGGACATGGGAAATATATCACATTGACGTGCGCGTAGTGTTGTCTGTACAGTAGTGATAAAGTGATATGAACAGCCGAAATGAAAAGCATTCAGCAAACTATCTGGATCTTAATCATACTGTGCATGGTGCCGCGCGCGGCACCTCAATATGCCGTGCGTGACATCCGTCCTGCTATCAGACTGTTACAAGCATTCAAAACATCATCCAGCCCACTGTTTTCACCATGCACCTTTTTAAAAGACTCATCAAAAGCCACGTGATGATCAGATCATCCCAAAAATGTCGTTATTTTCTCAAACATGGCCCCAAAATAGTTTTTAACGCGTTTGATCATTCGGGATGATCTAGAAAACCTTAATTTAAGAGCCAAAACATGGCTTGTAGATATGGTCTTGCTTTGAAAGAGATAAAAACAGTAAACAACAGATACAGACAGCCCCAACAAAGAATATCTTCGATCCAGACAGCCTGCTTATGATAATATCAATAATCAACATGCCGCGCGCTGAAGATCAATGTGCCGCGCGACTGGTCGGACAGCCGCGCGGTACCTTGACCTCAGCATAGTACTGGCTTCTTTTTCTAAAAATGGGTTTTAAGCCAAGATCTAACCAAAAGGGACTAGACCTGACGACAGAAAAGTCCCCTCAGGACCAGAACTGAGTCTAGCCCAATGAAACTTGTTGTTACCTTTGGTGTTGAGCTCGATCGAGGATGATTGATGCAAAATGAGGATGGATAGCGACAGACGTGGATGGGAGAGGTTGAATGGGACAAAGGAAGTATGGGTGTGAGAGAGAGTTTGGTGTTTTGAGGGGTGAGACCTTGAAGTTAGTAAGAGGCTAACTTCAATAATGAGGAGGAAGGTGGATGAAAGTACTCAAAGAATGTCTTTTGGGAATGACATTCTTTAAGACTTGGAAATGGAAGTAAAAGCTAGAGAGAGAAAGCTTATGGAGTAAGAATGCCCAAAAGTTAAAAGCATAGCCAAAAGGAGAGCCCCTTTCCCTTGAGTGGAGGGGTTAATTTATAGGCAAAGAGCCAAGGATTTTGAATTTCAAATAGTGGAGGTATTTTCTGGGAGGGCAGAAGTGAGTTTTCGGCTAAGCCTCTCATTAGCTGTGGCTCAAATTGGCGTGGCCGACAGCTTTCTGAGCCAGTCAGAACTTTACCCAAGATGCCGTGCGGTACAAGTCAAGGTCGCGCAGGGTGTACCGAATTTCGATGTGCCGTGTGCTACAAAATCATCCCGTGTGGTACCTCAAGTTCAGTCCATGGGCTTTTTGGGCTTGTCTGGGCTTTTTTGGTTTGTTTGGTTTACATGGGCTCAGGGAAATCCTTCATTCAAGCTCACAAAGGTACTGTTTCCTTCATTTCATCATCGGGGCGGACAAAGACTCTTCGAGGTCCGGATTGGGGTGTCTACAAACCCAAAATGACCAAATTAGACCAGTAGCTGCTGCAAACTGTCAAATTGCAGACTGCAGCATTGCGCAATGGAGTGAGACCATTGCGCGAGGGGTATGTGTCGCGCGAGAGAGTGTGACACTCGCACGATGGTGAACCTCTGCCAGGCTGCCTTTTATTAGACCAGATCATTCCTTTAAGGCACCAGAAGCTCCAAGAGGCCCCCCTACGGCCTGCACACAGTTTGAACATGATAGAAGGGTGTCCTTTACATGCAAGGTGTCTAACACCTAGGCCTTGATCCTATCACATGGCACGAGAACCGAGAATTGATATTTGAGAGAATGTGCCTTGTGACCACCAAACACCCTCCCATTACTTGAAATGGAAAGTCCATTAGCCATAATGCTTGATCCTTGGTTAATGAGAACCGAAACCATTGACTGGGCGAGTCCTCAGTCTCGAGGCTTAGCCTCAATCCGAGATCTCCGATATGTGGGGCCACACCCTGAGCTTCTCGAAGTTGCTATGATTCACTGGGATCCAGTCATGCACGTCTTTTGGCATTATGACAACGAAATATGCCCGACGGTGGAGGAGTTCCAATCCTATTTGCAAGGCTTCACAAACTCCAATGTGCTCGCCGTTCGACCAGTTCAGGAGAACATGAGCCATCTGCTGCGGATGAAGCTGAATATTTCTGAAGAACTGACGGCTGGCATTATTCACGACGGCAAACTGGACATCCCACGCCTAATTGAGTTATACGGGCCTGACGGAATTCTGGAGAATCATGTCGAGCAAGCACACTGGCGTTTTGCCTTTTCAATTTGCACGCTGGCGGCTTATGTGCTGGGTGCCTGCTAACGGAAAAGTCAGTCCTAATGTGGTGAGCATAGCTTCGCAAATGGGATCTCAAAAGAACATTATCTCGATAGTCTTGGCTGAAACACTGATGGGCTTGGATTTATTCAAAAACCGAGAGAGCAATGTTTTCAGTGGCAGTCCAAGGTTGCTTCAGGTGAAACCTCACTCAGCTCACCTTTTTTCAGTTTTCGCACTTTCTCATTTTACCTCAATGCTCGGATAAGGATCACTCTAGAACCTTACTTGTCTTTTCGCTCAGGCTTTATATAGCTTCTCACTTGTCTTTTCACTCATACAGGTATGGCTTTTCGACAAGGTAGGCTTGCTCGAAGCTCCCCAAGTAGGTTGGGATCATTTCCCAAGACAGATGCTCGAACAATCCATGCTATACCCTGAACAGGATATTGTAGACACCCCAATCTGACTTTCAGATTAGCTTATTTACGGTTTTTGATTCCCCGATGATGAAACGGATCAAGAACACTTCGGGAATGTCAAGTGTTTGAGCTTTGAGTGTTTGAAGAACCCTTGAACCTAACCTAGCCAAAAACCACATCAAAAAGCCAAAAACCAATTGTCGCGCGAGGGTTTAGAACTGTCGCGCAAGGGTCAAGCTGCCAGGTGTGGTCAACAGTCAAACTGTTGACCGTTGACCATCGCGTGCCAGGGAGAACCCTCGCGTAACAATTCCAAACCATCGCGCGACGGTTCTCTCCTGTCCTTTTCACCTTTTTCAGCTGGGCAGCTTAATCACCAAGTAATCTTCAGCCAGACCTCGTGGACTGGCTGGGCTTCTCTCCTTGCAAGCTTTCCATAAGTGGCAATTTGGCCACCAAGCCAAATTGGTTGGTTGTTTCTCCTCCATACACCATTTCCACCACTCCTCCTATATATACCCCCTCATGGTGCTTCCATTTAAAGGGTTCCAAAAAGAAGGGTTAACAATCTTGGGTTCAAGAGAAAAAAAAAGAAGAAAGTACCAAGGTTCAAGTTCAAAAGGCTACACAACCTTTAATACACTTGGTATTTCACCATTCTAGCCACCTTCATACACTTATTTTCCAAGCTCTATCACCTTGTTCAACCTCAATTCAATTCAAAACTCAAACACCATTCAAACTCAAAGGAACCAAAGGTATAGCTTACCTTTGTTCTGCTCTCTGTTCTGATCCCTGAGGGGGCTGGCAGGGCCAAGGCTGGTAATCAATACCAGTCCTGGCCCTAAAACCAGCAAAGTTACAAGAAGCAGTGGAGCAAGAACCCTCGCGCGACGGTTCCTAACACTCGCGCGACACTTTGTGTCAGTGTGATGATGAACTTCGTGGGGAAGGGTATCCTGTTCTTTGTGTTTCTTAAATAGTTTTTACTGTTTGGAGCATGTTTTAGGTTTTAGGTCACTGTTGATGCATGTTAAAACATGTTTACTGCTTTTCTTAGCTTAAATTGCAAATTCAAAATGTCAAAATACATTTCTGTTCTGTTGGAACATCCCTGGGATCATTCTGGACCTGTCCCAGAACCCAGGATGAGCAAAACCAAACACTGGAAGGTTGACCCGAACCCTCGCGCGATGGTTCTAAGCCCTCGCGCAACAGTTTGAAACCATCGCGCGACGATTTTTCCCCGATCAGATCAGTAGCTAGCCATGCATGGTTAACTAGGTTTTAGGCTTCTCTTTTGTCCCCTCACTGTTTAAGGGGTGTTTTAGTAATTTTGTGGCTCTATAGCCTTTTAGAATTGTTTTAAACTGTATATTTAAACTGCTATAAACTGCTTGGTTTGTCCTGGGTGTGCACTGGTCCTTCCAGAGCCCAGAAGGGGATGAAATTCAACCTGTGGTTGGGCTCAGCCTGTAAAACCCACAGCAATCTGTTCTCATCCTATACTAACCGCTCATCCATGCTATCTATCACATCTTGCAAACTTATTACAGTTTTAATCCCCGATTAATCGTTCCCCCGTGGCTAAAATTGGTTAAAAAGAAGAAGAATCACAATGTTTTCAAAATGCCTTAGTAGAGACCGATCTCCGGATTGGGCGAGAGGGGTGCCTTAAAACCCTTCCCCTCTCGTAACCTGGCTCCCGAACCTAGATATGGTTATGACGGACTGGTTCCTTCACTTTTTCAAATCAAATAGCGCTGCAGGTGCTTCGAAATACGGTTCCTTGGGTGTCAGACCTTCAAACCCAGGTGGCGACTCTGTATTTTTGCGAGCGCCTGCTTCTCCGCTCGCGCTCCCTCGATTACGGGCCCGTGCGCTTTGGAATCCGAAAATTCCAGGGCATGCTGCCCACAGATATGTTGGGGTGGTATACAATCCTGCATGACATGCAGTCGGACGACATTGTCTAGAGATGTCCATGGCTAAACATGCCTGAGATGGCTATCAATTCGGCAAGCTTTGAAAGGGTGGTAATTGCTTGTTTGGCGAGCTTTACCTTTTACATCTAGGGTCGCATCCTACGCCAGTTAGGCATAAGTCAAGGGCTGCACAGAGCTGGAACTGAGGATTTCCAACTACCTGACTTCAACTCTCTAACGCTGCGGGACTACCAAAGGTATTAGAGAAATGGGGTTCTTGAGGGTCCCAGTCCAGACTTCGTGGACTGGCTGGATAGCCGCTACATGGCATGGCTTCGCGCAGAAATCAAGGCAAGGCCAGAGGGATACTATTGAGTCCCAAAAGAGTCCTGTTTTTATTAAGAATAAGTTCGAGAGCCGTTGGGCTATCCGAGCATTTTTCCTTGCTTTTGTTTTTCCTTTGAATCCGCTGTATGGCACTTATGCCTGGCATGTTCGATAAAGAATGTTCAGCAAGACCCTGACCCTCATTTGAAAGATTCGTTGGAAGCTGAAAATTTGAAACAAACACCGAACCGTGGGATGGAAACCCTGATGCATCCGTTTATACTTATATTGACCTGCTGGCAATATACAAAATCTAAAATCCAATCTGAGATAAAACATGAAAAATCACCCCAGAAAGTCAGTAGGCTGCCCCTCTCTAAACGTGAAAAGAGGTAACCCTCGCGCGATGAAGTGACTACATCGCACGAGACCCACTCCCTCGCGCGAGTATCCCAGTGTGTTGCACGATGGTTATGTCCAGTATAGGTGCCAAGTTTGACCCAATCAAAGAATGAACGTGGGAGCAGTGTTTGTCAGCATGGGCTGTACAGAGGATGTCTAGGGCAGTATCTGAGATGTACCCTTGAATGGAAGGGGTCATGCCACCATGCTTAGATATTTCTCATGGAAAAGGAGATATTTTGCTATCCTTTGGCTATAAAGGGGCCATTGTCCCATGAACGTAAGGTACCCTCTTGAAAGTAAAACCCCAGACAACATTCAAAATGGCAAATCATCTCCCTACCCTAATCGGCCCATGGCTAGAAGTGTTCGTTGTAGGTGATTGGCTATCGCTCCGGACCCACGGGCTGGCCGCTTTTCTCTTCCTTCGAAGCTTAAGACTGCGCCCGGAAATCTTGTGGGCGGCAGTACGGTTCTGGGACCCAGACGTCCACGTATTCAGATTTGGAGACGATGAGCTGTGTTTGACGGTGAAGGAATTTCAAGCATACCTCCAGGGCTTCGCGTCTAGCGTTATTGTCATACCACCCTACAGGGAAAGTATGTCCAAACTTTTGAAATCGAGCCTGAAAATCTCAAAGGGTGCAGCAGACAGTCTGCTAAGCGGAGGGCAACTAAACATAATGCGCCTGATAGAATGGTATGGCCCTGAAGGTGACCCCATGGATACTGTCGTGCAGGCCCGGCGATGGTTGGCTCTGTCAATCTGCGTGCTGGCTGCATACTTGCTAGTGTCTCTGGATGGACGAGTTGATCCTTCGTTGGTAAGTGTTGCCACCCAGCTGGGTATTCGAAAGAACATAATACCAATGGTTCTTGCAGAAACGCTCATGGGTTTGGATTTAGCAGCTACCGGCCAGACGGAAATTTTTGCTGGCAGTCCACTCCTACTGCAGGTAAACTCTCACTCAGCTCACCTTTTTCTGGCTTTCACACATTCTGCTTTTACCACAACACTCAGCTAAGGTTATAACGGAGTTCCTGACTTGTTTTTCCGCTCAAGTTTTATATGGCTCCTTACTTGTCTTTTCACTCATGTAGCTATGGTTATCAGACAAGCTGGGATTGATCACAGCTCCTGAAGCGAATTGGCCCCATTTGCCCGGGTGAATGCATCAAAGAGGGATGCTGTATCCGAAAATGCCCACGGAGGACTGGTATGCATTCATGAAGAACATGTCGCCGCCTGAAATTTTCTGGAGACACAATGCGCTAGACATTCCGGATATGGCCCTAAACTCCGCAGGTTATGAAAGAATGGTGATCGCTGGGCTGTCCAGTTTCACTTTCTATATTCCAGGCCGCATTCTTCGTCAGCTAGGGATGAGCCAGGGGCTAAACCGGGCTGGGGCGGAAACCTTTCACATTCCTGCGTTTACTGCCCAGAACCTGACCGGGTATGAACACAATTGGGGCCTGAGGCAACTTGGAGGAGTAGATCTTGATTTCAGCACCGACTTGAAGCATTGCTACAAAGCATGGCTTAGAAAAGAAGTTGCAAAGAGACAAAATGCAGACTGACTCCTAACAAGACTCCCATGATCTAAAATAAACTGTGAGCCTATTAAGGCCTCTAGCATGTATTCTATTTTTATGCTTAACTGTTTTTAAGGCTTTGCTCAGCTACGTAATAAAAATAAGAGTTTGGATAAAATCGAAAGATCAAGAACTTTCTCCTTTTAGTCCAAGTGTTGAACACCAAGCCGGTCTTGAATATCGGTATGCAAGCTGGGAGAGACACCATGGATCAAGTTGAGTGATTGTGACCGAATCTCACAGAGAGATTGCCTACGTATCCCTTTTCAAGGAATCTGGTCAAAACGTAGTTCAGGGTAAGGTTCTCTCGTGTATTTTGCCTCACCTTTTACGCTTTAACTTTTGCCTAGAACTGCCTTTCACGTTTTCAGTCTAGCGAGCTTTTGATGTTTGCCTATTTATTTTTGCCTAGACCGCCCTTGCAGGTTTTCAGTCTAGCAGGCTTGCTCTAATTTTTGCCTGGAACTGCCCACCCTTGTGGTTTTCGGCCCAGCGAGCTCTCTCAAGGATAGTAATGTTTGAGTTGATCCAGGTTGACCAGAGTATTAAACTCGTTGCCGTCCAGATCAATAAGCTGAGCTGCTCCACCCAAGAGGATGGTCTTGATGATGTAAGGTCCGGAATGCTTCGGCCGGAACTTACCGTGAAGATCAAAGATGGGAGCCCAGATTTCCTTTGTAACCATATCCCCCTCAACCAAGCCACAAGACTTCACCTTTTTATTGAAAGCCCGAGCAATCCTTCGTTGATACCCCTGAACATGATACAAGGCCCGGAGCCTCCTCTCATCAAAGAGCATGAGTTCAACAAACCTCCCACTGAGCCACTCAGATTCCGTGAGTTCACATTCTGTCATGACCCTTAAAGACGGTATCTCAAGTTCGATAGGGAGTACTGCTTCCATCCCATAGACCAGGGAGTAGGGTGTCGTCCCAGTTGATGTTCGAATTGATGTTCGATACCCCCAAAGAGCTAGAGGTAGTTGCTCATGCCAGTCCCTGGCGGACTCCACGGACTTCTTGATGATCGTTTCAATGTTCTTGTTGGCCGCTTCAACCGCCCCATTTGTCTGAGGACGATAGGTCGTTGGATGGTGAATCTGGATTTTGAACTCTTCGAAGAGCTCCAAAACTCGGCCTTTGAAATGAACCCCATTATCTGACACAAATGCCTGTGGAACACCGTACCGATAGATAATGTTTTTCCTGATGAACTGGGCAACCTGAACTGCAGGCAGAGTTTTGTAAGACTCGACTTCAACCCATTTGGTAAAATAGTCTATTGCCACTAGAATGAACCGATGACCATTTGAAGCAGATGGCTTGATCATGCCAATAACATAAATGCCCCACACAGAGAAGCGCCAAGGCGAAGTCATACCAAACAGCTTAGAGGGTGGAACATGCATAAGGTTGGCGTTAATCTGACATTTATGACAGCGACGGACATAATCCACACGCTGTGTTTCCATAGTGGACCAGAAATAACCCTGCCGTAAAATCTTCCTAGCGAGCATGACGCCACTCATGTGAGGACCACAGACTCCCTCATGAATTTCCTCCATTACTGTAACGGCCTTGGCACCACTGACACAGATCTTATGCATCCCACAATGGGATCTCCTGTAAAGCTTCCCTCCACAGATGATGTAATGGGCAGCCAATCTTTGCAATGCGAGTTGATCCTTTTTAGAGGCCTCAACCGGATATTCACCCCTTTCCAAATTCCATATATCATGATACCAAGGCAGGCCATCATCAACAGCTTCGACAGTGCTAACATATTGATAAGCAGGACAGTCCCGCTATTCAATCAGAATGGGACGGAGCTTGACACCCAAAGGAAGTTCAACCATGGAAGCCAAGGTTGCCAAAGCATCCACAAATTGATTTTTCAATCGGGGAATGTGCGTGAAGGTTACCTTGTTGAAACGAGGAATAAGATCTTCCAAGTCTTGATGGTAAGGCTTCAGTTTTTCTTCACGAACTTTCCAGTCCCTGTTGGCTTGAGATACAACAAGGTTAGAATTGCCAATGACCTCGAGCTTTTCAACGCCGAGTGTTAAAGCGGCCTCCATGCCAACAATGCAGGCCTCATATTCGGCTTGGTTATTCGTGACGTCGAAATTGAGTTTGAATGCCAGCGGAATATGAGAACCATCAGGTGTTATCAACAAAACCCCGATTCCATATCCCTTTTGATTGGCTGCCCCATCAAAGTAGAGAGTCCACACGTCGTTGACTACCGTTAGCACTTCTTCATCTGGAAACACAAAGTCTAAATCTTCCGGTCCATCCACAGGATGATCAGCCAAGAATTTTGCCACTGCACGGCCTTTAACAAACTTCCTTGTGACATACTCGAGATCAAATTCGGCTAGCAAGAGCAACCAATGTGCTAACTTACCAGTAAGCACTGGCTTCTCGGATAGATACTTGAGAGGATCCATTTGAGAAATCAACTTCACTGGGTAAGCCAGCATGTAGTGTCTCAACTTCTTGGAGGCCCAAACAAGAGCCCAACACGTCTTTTCTAGAGCAGTATAGCGTTCCTCACAACCCACTATTTTCTTACTCAAGTAATAAATGGCTTTCTCGACTCCCTTAGAGGAGGGATTGACAGACAAGTAAAGTATCAAGGGCTTCCAAGGCACTGGCGGCATTAGAACCGAAGGGTTCTGAAGATAGTTTTGAATGGATGTAAAAGCCGCTTGACACTTGTCTAACCACACAAACGGGGTATCCTTCTTAAGTAGATGAAACATCGGCTCGCAAGTTAAAGTCAACTTGGCGATGAATCTGCTGATGAACTGAACCTTTCCTAAAAAGCTCTGCACTCCCTTTTCAGACACTGGTGGCTTCATCTCCAGCACTGCCTTGATCTTCGAGCATCTTGCCAGCTATGACTCCAAAAGTGCATTTCTGTGGATTGAGATGCATACGAAATTTACGGAGCCTCTCGAAGAACTTCCTAAGCACAGGAATGTGTCCCTCTCGAGTTTTTGACTTGGCGATCATGTCATCGACATAGACCTCAACTTCCTTATGCATCATATCATGCAAGATGGTTGTAGTAGCTCGTTGGTAGGTAGGCCCAGCATTCTTCAGCCCGAAAGGCATGACCAAGTAGCAATAAGTTCCCCACTCAGTGATGAACATTGTCTTCTCACGGTCCTCGGGTGCCATAAGAATTTAGTTATATCTTGAAAATCCATCCCTGAACGAGAGGAAGGCATGCCCCGCAGTATTATCCACAAGCACATCGATGTGTGGCAAGGGAAAATCATCTTTGGGGCTTGCTTTGTTCAAGTCCCTGAAATCGACACAGACTCGTATTTGTCCATTTTTCTTGGGAACGGGGACAATGTTCGCCACCCAAGTGGGGTATTGGGAAACCATGAGAAACCCAGCGTCGATCTGTTTAGTGACTTCGTCTTTGATTTTCTGAACCCAATCTGGTCTCATCCGTCTGAGCTTCTATTTTACAGGCTTAGCATCTGGCAGCAAAGGAATTCGATGCTCCACTATCTCAGGGTCGATACCTAGCATGTCCTGATGAGACCATGCAAAGATATCACTGTATTCCATGAGCAGCTCTGTGAAACCACAATGCTCCTCTGGCGAAAGCGTGGAGCCCACTTGAACCATTCGGGGATCATTTTCATCTTTCAAGTTTATAGAAACTACTTCCTCTTTTAATGGCTGAGCATGCCTTTTGTCTTCCCTTTCGATGAGGGCACAGATTTCCTTGGGAATGTCCCCATCGACATCTATCCCTTCATCGTCTGGGTCGACACAGTTTATATAAAGATCATGCAAGTAGTCAGAAGATGCTTCATTCATTTCACAAGACCCCAGTGGGTTGCCAAGTACAAAAGAACCAAACTCAAAATAAAAGCTATGACACGGAGGGCCCAGAGGAACAAACTCCGACTCAAAGCTAGACTTAGATGACTTACTGGACTCTGACTCAGACACAGACTCAGACTCAGAAGTGTCACCAATGCAAGTTAGGCGCAGTTTGAAAACACAATTTTTAAGGCTGCCCTTGGCTTCTGTGATAAGAGCGGTGGGATCCTCAAGGGCGTCGGGCCCGAGCATGAGCACTCAGCTTCCTTGGCCAAACCCACTTGAGAGAATTCTTGGAATTACAGCTCCAAGCTCCCCTGATCAAAATTGCCCAGCCAGTCAGTCTTAATCTTGACCTGATTAAGCTTCTTCTTGAATTCCTTCTTTGCTGGCTCGTCATCGCTCTCAGACCAGGCGTTGTCAGCGAAGACCTCAAAACCAGGTAGCAGCTCCCCAGTTTCTGGGTTAATGAAGGGCTCAGATTGTCCAGTGTAAGCAGCATTCCTCACTTCACGCACAAAGTAGCTGTTGGGATCACCATAGAGAGTTTGAGGTTTTCTCGTATATTTCCTTCTTTTGGCATTTTTGGTTGAGGCAGTGTACCCCAAACCAAAACGGCGCTCACAAAAAGGAAAAGTAGGGAACTCCGGGACCCCCTGTTGGTGAATCCCTAGACCCAGGCCAAGAAAATAGGACATCCTCCTCATAATGTCCATCGTGACAGAGCTTATGAGGAAGTCCCCGTCCACGTTGATAGCCAAAACCGAACCAGACGTGTCGAACGAGAAACCTCTGAGATCGACATCTTCTTCACCGTGCATGATTCCCAAGATAGGTGTTCCATCTTCTTTGAGTGGGCAGATTCCAGAGTCCCCACAAATGGTTAGCGTACTAGTAGGTAGTCCCAGCATAACCTTCTGGTGAAGAGTTGACGGTACAACCATGATATCTGACCGATGGAGCCAGGGCCTGCCTAGCAGCAGATTGAAGGTCGTTGGTATATCGACAACATGGAACTCAACGTCCATTTCGAAGCCTTTAGCATCGAGCTTGAGCATCAAAGTGCCCTCAACCACACAACGGGTGCCGTCATATGCCTTAACAGCTAGGTTAGAAAGTGTAAAGTCCTTCCTGGCCAGTCCCAGACGGTAGGCCACCCTAATAGGACAAACGTTGATGACTGAGCCGTTGTCAATGAGGACAGTCGGAACCCAGAGTCCGCGACATTTGACTGTAATATGTAGGGGGCAGTTATGATCAACCCCTTCAATAGGAAGATCCTTGTCAGTGAAGGCCACGGTGTGCTTAGCAGTAGGAGAAAGAATGAGAGACACCATAGCCTCAGGGGTGACATCAGCCTGAACTTCCAGGCAAGAGAGGGTATGGCAAAGTTTCTGACGGTGTTCACAAGAAGAACAAATTAGACCCCAGATGGATATTGCAGTAGGAACCCGTTCAAGTTGCTTCTGAATAAAGTCCGTGCTTGGAGAGCCTGCCAGTACCTCAAGTGGTGCAGACCTTGGGAAAGTAATGGGTTCATTCCTTTGATTAGAAGGGTTGGACAAAGTTCTAACTTGCAGATTAGCAGGCTGAAAAATCCATTCACTCCTCGTAACGTTGAGAACGTTCCCTAAGGAGGACACAACCTGAGGGTCTTGGTTCACATCCCAGAGATCAGAAGGGACTTCCCCCAGCTTACGTTTTCCTTTGTCGGTGGCCAGTGCAGCTACCGGCGTTTCTGTATTCAACCCCAGGTCTTCAGCCAAGTCTTTCATTAATAGTGAGTCCCAGAAGTTCAGGTCTTGGATCGCTGTGACTTCGCGCTCCGGCTCCGAATTTGTAGTGAAAGGGACATCCCAGAGGCCACCATCGGCTAAAGAACAGCTAACAGCCCAGACTTTTGCTCCAACCTGGACATCGACTATCTCGTCAACATCCCAAAGACCAGCAGGCAGAACAAGGTCCGTGACCATGATGCAGCAGTCTTCCAGAGGAGGGATCACAGGGCGCGGTTGATCTTCATCTATAATGTTGAATACAGGGTCACACACCGGATCAGCCACCGAGCCAACAAGCCTCCCAAAACGCGGGTCTCTTCTTGAACCAAGTCGTCCTCAACAAAGTGCGTCATATGCTCAGGGAAAGTGTTGCCTAGGAGAGGCCCAGGGGAATCGACCGGAAACTGCCAAATGGGTTCAGGGTCCCAAAAGTACTCTTCCTCAGGAATCTGAGGCTGAGGCTGCTGAAAGAGCATGTACAAGGAGATACCATCAAAAGGGTCGAGTGCCATCTGTTCGTGTTGAGCAATCCATTCTGTGTCCCATGCCTAGTTGGGTGGAGCTTGTTCAAGATGCAAAGGAAACATTCCAATTCAAGTTGGAACCACTCTTGGATTAGAGGAGCAGCGCGATCCTCACTATCGGCTATCGCCCAGCCTACAGCTTGCATGTCAAGTTCAGGTTCTAGCTCGGGCAAGGCTAGCATTGCAGCTCTGAATCGGCTTACAAAATCCTGCGAAGGATCGGGAGGAGCAACAGCAAAAGTGGGAACATTACGGGTTGATGTAGGATCAAGCCGGCCGACGGAACAGGACCGTCGTGAAGATCACCAATGATGTCATTGAAGAAGTCCAGGCCCAATTGCAGCAACTGGGGAGTCTGATTATAAGATTGCCCTATAAACATGAGTTCGGCATCAGGTTCTGAAGGCATGAGTACAATCGGTTTGGGCCGATTGATTGGGATTATATGGTCGGTGGGGTTAAATATAGTGGAGATATGGTTGATATGAGTGGAGCTAAGGGAAATGTGACTGATGTGCGGGACAGCCTAGTGGTTGGGCATGGAATTGGAAAGAATGTTTGGCTTTTGGGATGGTGGAGGCGGTGCCTGAAGAGTCCCTTCATCTATGAGATCTTGAATCGCATGTTGAAGGCGGAAACAAGAATCTGTAAGGTGGGCGGCTCCCTGATGGTAGGCACAGTAAAGGTTGGCTTTGAAGTTTGCCAGGGGATTTTTGGGTAAAGGAGTTGGGTCAAGAGGCTTGAGATGCCCTGACTTAACCAACTTCTCTAAAACTGAGGACAGAGGTGCCTCAATCGCGGAGAAGCTGCGGGGCTGACCGCGAAGCTGGTTGTTCTGCGGTGACTGCACCTAATTGACGTCAGCAATGTGGTTTGTAGTATTGGAGGCAGAGGTGTTGGTACCACTGGTTGCCGTGTTGGAGTAAGTCCCCCTCCTAAATAGAGCATTGGTGTTGCCAGAGTATGCACGGGGCTTATATTTTGGAGGGTTAGAAGACTCTCCCTTTGACAAGATACCACTTTGTAGCGCATCCTCGATGGCCAGGCCTGCATCGAAGAAGATTTCAAAATTGGAGGACGCTTGAGCAAGCACCAAGTGCCTGGCATAGTTCGGCTGGAGATTGCGGGAGATGATGCGGAGTTGGTCTCTCTCGCTGGGACGCTTAGTCATTAAAGCAGCCTTGGCCCTCCACCTTTTGACAAAGTCAGCAAAGGTCTCCTTAGCCTCCATTTTAGTGGCCTCAAGTTCCTGAGTAGTCATCTTGAGTTGGGAGTTATAACTGTACTGCGAAATAAATGCAACTCCAATATCCTCCCAAGTCCTCCTTTTGGTAATGTCGAGTGACAAGAACCAATGGAAAGCAGGGCCAGAGAGAGTCTGAGGGAACAGGTGTGACATGGCATCTGGCTCGACTGATAGAAGCTTTATAGCGGCATGATAACTATAGATGTGAGTTCTAGGATCACCACTTCCATCGAACTTGGTGAGGTCAGCCATCTTGAATTTTTCGGGAAGCTTGGCATTGGGATATAGGCAGAGATGGTCCAAGTCAATCCCGCCTGCATTGATCTTTTCAGCTTTAGAGATGGATTCCTCGAGTTTGGCCATCTTGGCTATGAGAGCGGTTACGTCTGGATTTGCAGTGGGTGCCCCACCTGCTGGATTTGGATTCGCAGCAGGTGCATGAACAATCCGAGGGTTGTGCTGAACAATGAGGCGCCCCGGATTGTTTGGATCTTCAACCATAACACGCTGCGCGTGCACATCTTCTTCAGCCTCGCTTTCCTCCTCAATCGGTGGTGGAATGCGAGTGTCGAAGAATTCGTTCAAACGAGTGATATTAACATCAGTTTGGGCAGCCCTCTGCTGCATTACAGTGATACTGTTCTGAAGGTTCATGAGCATTTGCTGAACAGTGAGTGGCTGTAGTCCTGGCTGGTCTGTCATGTTGGGAGTTTCAGAAGTGCTTGATGCTGAAGAAAGAGTTGGAGATGCTGGCTGTAAGACCTCTTCTAAGACTGATGGTGAGCTTGTCCGTAAGGCGGCCAATGAAGAAAGCGTACAGTCTTCCGTTGTGACTGACGGGGATTGCAACCTGACCAACCTTTGACTCAGATTCTATTGTAGACGTTCCCAAGTGGGTTTGCCAACTTGCCTCGATACTTTCCTTGGGGGTGCAATGGCTCAGAACTTTGCTTAAACAATAAAAAGAAGGCTCAGTAGGGGTCCTGCAGTAACTTTAATCTAAATAAAAGACTAAAGTAATGCAGCCAGCGTCGTCAGTGTCGCTCTAGACTCTAAGACTAGAAAACAAGTCTGTCTTAAGCTGTTTGGGCAATGTCAGAGTCCTCAGAACTCTTTTCAGAGGTGTATCCTTGCTTGAAACAAAATGAGACAAAAGGATGTCAAAAGAACCCTAAACCTTTGGCTATTTCGCTGATCGGAATTTCAAACTTCGAAGTTGGGACAACTCAAAATGCATGTCATAATGCTATAACCAGAATGGCGTGAGTGGCACTGCGCTATTAGCCGGGCGGTGTAAGTGACAAGGCACTTGTTACCTGACTGGAGTAAGCACCATGGCATGTTCTCCGTTGTTCCTTGTTTTCTGCTTGAAATTGTAATCCGGTATAAGAGACAAGGGCATAGAAAGCTTTTGATTTCTTGAAGTCGCTACTGTTGTGAGGATCTAAAAAAACTGAAAACGTGCATCTTTAAGATGCACGACTCGTCATTGGGCCACAACAATGCCCCAAACAGTTCAAGACATACTTGCAAGAACAAGAACCTAGAAGCCGCCCTAAACATGCTCCTACGCAAGACGGTATGATGTACAGTGCATGCGATAGGGAAAGCAGTAACACATAGACAGTATATGGGGGTTAGATGCAAATAAATCTTACCCTGTAGGTACCTGTCTTAGTTTGAATAGTGCTAGTGCTTTGTATATGCAAAGGCTGGTTTGGGCTTGTAATAGGTTCCTCGGACTAGGGCCATAGATATACCTCCTGCTGCCCGCGATATCGCTGAGCAACAGTCAAACGGTAGCATGACCCATCATCGTCGAAGGTTGTTGGTCATTCGGGGTCCCCGGGCTCCGGCAAACCATGTCGGATTGCCAAAACGATCCAACGAGGCTTTATCCCACATCGATGCAAATGAGATGATAGAAATTGATTAAGAATAAGAAAAATCACAAAATTGTAAAATGCCTTTTCAAGCTTGGCTCACTTTAATTAGTCCATTTTTAGAGGAAACTACGCAAGTGAACAATTGAAAAAGTCCCAGATCAGATTGGCCGGACACGAGGTCCTGTTAAATCACCATTCCAACCTTCGGCAGCGGAAAGCTCACCGTTTTGACAGACTTTTAAGGAATTGTTCATCAATGTATTAAACTCTAAGTATGGATTAATATTGGTTCGATTATCCCCAGCAGAGTCGCCACTGTGGGCAGCATGCCCTGGAACTTCTGGATTCCAAAATGCAAGGACCCATAATCGAGGGAGCGCGAGCGGAGAAGCAAGCGCTCAGAATATAGAGTCACCACTCGGGTTTGAAGGTCCAACACCCAAGGAACCATATTTCGAAGCATCTGTCGCGCTGTTTGATTTGAAAAAGTGAAGGAACCAGTCCGTCATAACCATATCTGGGTTCAGGAGCCAGGTTACGAGAGGGGAAGGGTTTTAAGGCACCCCTCTCGCCCAATCCGGAGATCGGTCTCTACTTAGGCATTTTGTGAAAAATATTGTGATTCATTTTCTTCTTTATTCAATTTTAAGCCAGTTAGGGCAGGGGAACAGTTAATCGGGGATTTAGATTGTAACATGTTTGCAAGATGTGATTGGATATGGCATAAATGAATGGAATACTATGAAAATGAGATAAATCCTAACCCTTTGATCAGAAATAAACCAAGCAGCACACAAAATGAATGTGCCATGCACAGTGGCCAGCTTTGCATGCATGGATCTACGTACATGCAAAGCACCATCGCGCGACACACTCACTCCCTCGCGCGAGTGTTCATGCCTCACCACAGGTTGAATTTTATCCCCTTCTGGGGTCTGGAAGGACCAGTGCTCACCCAGGGGGCAAACCAAGCAGTTTATATGTACTGAAAATTAACTAATTACTATAATTTAATACAAACAGGAGACAAATGAATTGAAATATAGCCCCTAAACAGTGGGAGCAAGGAAACAGAGGCCAAGGACCAAGCTGCTCATGCAAGGGCAATCACTGGAATCAGACTGACCATCACACGAGACAATGACTCCATCGCGCGAGGGTCCTGACTGGACTTCTAGGAATTGCTTTGCATGGCTTTGGTTCAAGTCCAAAAGTAACCCAGAAGCATACCAAGTTAAATAAAACAGAAAGAAAAGCTATTCTATGTATTTTAACATGCAAAACAGTGAGTTAAGCATAAACATGTTCAAAATAAGCTTAAAAATATTAAATACAAACAAGTAACTAGCCTCCCAAACCCCACATGGACTGTCGCGTGCAACCCAGGAGGGTCGCAAGAAAGAGTGAGTCCATCGCGCGAGGGAGTACCAGATCCCAGTTTCTTGTAACTCTGCTGACTTTAGGACCAGGACTGGTGTTGATTACCAACCTTGCCTCTGCCAGCCCCCCTCAGGGATCAAAACAGTAAGCAGAACAAGGTGTTTATACCTTTGCTTGAAAGGTTTTGGAAGTGGTTTGAACAGGATGATGAAGCTTGTGATGGAAAATGGGTTGATTAGTGGATGAGGAAGTGCTAGGGCTTGGTAAAACCTTTGTGCTTGCAAGAGTTCTTAACCTTTGGAAATTGATTCCTTTTGAAAATTAGTCACCCTTTGGAAAGAAAACCAATGGGGGTATTTATAGGAGGATGGAAGGCCAAAGGGTGGTGGCAAACAAACCCTTAGGACCAAACTTGGTGGTGAAGGCTTGCAAAAGGTGATGGGAAGGGTTGTGTGAGGGTGGAGTGTCCAAAGCCTGCACAGCACAGTGTCCTGTGGAGAAAAACAGGGTCCTGTAGCCCTGTAGACCCCCAGGCAAGTAACTGCCCAGCTGGAAAAAGGTGAAAGTGACAGGCTAGAACCATCGCGCGATGGAGTGGGACCATCGTGCGAGTGTGACAGCTGTCGCGCGTGGGTCAACAGTCAACACTTTGACTTTGACCACACCTGGCAAGGCATACCCTCGCGCGAGGGAGTGACATCATCGCGCGATGGTCAAACCTCTGGCTAGGGCTTTGGCTGTGGTTTTAGGGGTTCAAGAGGTCCAAAGTGGGGTTCCACACACGCCAAGTTCAAACCTTTCCTTTCTCAAGCCTGCTTTTTGATCTGGTTCATCATTGGGGAAACAAGAAACCGTAAAACGATCAGGAGATTTAGATTGGGGTGTCTACATTGTGTTCTGCTTTAATTTATTCAATGTTCTCTGAAAAATTATTATTATCAACGCTGTAACCGAAATATCAATTCTCAGCATTAACAATATCCTTTCATTTTCGAAAATTAAAATTTTTGTTGTTATGATTCATATTCGGAAGAGAAAATATAGCAAACCTGATTTTTTACATCTTTTGACCAAATATGAAAGGATCGAAGTTTTTATAATGTGACCAATGATTTTGTGGCCGATTTTTTTTTTACTGTAAAAGTTTCAGTAATCAAATTACACATATACGACTTACCAAAAACGAGGAAAACGAAATGCATCTCATACTTTTTTATCTCTACCATCTAATTTTTACTTTTTAAATTATTATTGTCAAAAAAAATTCGACGTAAAAATTGTTGATAGCAAAAAGTTAAAAAAGAAATCATAATTTCCGCTGCCAGCAGTCGAACCTGAAATTTTTTCAACAAATCCAGTTTATATGTGCTACAACGGATTTTTTGTTAACCATAGGCAAACTTATTATCTTATATCTCTAATCTAACTATGAATTTGTAAAATTCTTCAATAACCTATATTTTAAAGAATTAAAAAAATACCGATACGAAAATTTAAATACAAGAAAATTTGTCTTATGCATTAATTTTTTCATTGTTCTACGAGAAATTTCTTATTATTAACGCTGTAACCGAAATATCAAATCTCCGCATTAACAATATCCTTTTAGTTTCAAAAAATAAATTTTTGTTATTGTGATTCAAATTCGAAGTTGTGATTCAAATTCGAAGAGCAAAAATAGCAAACCAGATTTTGTACATATTTCCACCAAATATGAAAGGATCGCCGTTTTTATAATGTGACCGGTGACTTTATGGCCGATTTTTTTAATATAAAATTAACAGTATTCAAATTACACATATATGACATATTAAGAACAAGAAAAACGAAACGCATCTCAAACTTTTTTATCACTATTTTCTAATTTAACCTATTGAATTATAATTGACAAAAAAAAAATCAACATCTCAAATTTGTTTATCTCAACTTTCTAATTTTACCTCTTCAATTATCATTGACAAAAAAATTCGACATCGAAACTGTTGACCGCAAAAAGTTTAAAAAAATATTTATTTCTGCTACCGGGAATCGAACCTGAAAATTTTTCAACATATCAAGTTTATATGTGCTACAATGGATTTTTTATTAACCTTTTGCAAATTTATTGATTCATATCTCTAATCTAACGACGAATTCGAAAAACATTTCAATAACTTGTAGTTTTAAAATATAGAAAATCCTGATACGGAAATTCAAATATAAAAAAATTTGGGTTCGGCGTTAATTTTTTCATAGTTTTACGATAAATTCAAATTATCAATGCTATAACCGCAATATCAATTTTTTCCATTAACAACATCATTTCAATTTTTAAAAATAAAATTTTTATTACCGTGAATCCAATTCGAAGAAAGAATAATAGCAAGTCTTATTTTGTACATTTTTCGGGCAACTATGAAGGGATTGATGTGTTTATAAGGTCACCGGTGATTTTGTGGCCGATTCTTAATTTCTTTAGAGTAAAATTACTAGTAAGCAAACTACAAATATACGACTTACCAAGAGTAAGGAAAACGAAATGCATCCCATACTTCTTTATAACTACTATCTAATTTTTATTTTTTTAATTATTATTGACAAAAAAAAAATTCGACGTCAAATTTGTTGACCTAAAAAAGTTTTTAAAAAAAACATAATTTCCGCTACCAAGAGTTCAAACCAAATTTTTTTTAACAAATTAAGTTTATATGTACTACAACAGATTTTTTGTTAACCATGGGTAAACTTATTATCATTTATCTCCAATCTAAGTACGAATTCGAAAAACTCTTCAATAACCTATATTTTAAAAAATTGGAAAATACGGATACGAAAATTTAAATATAAGAATATTTGACTTCTGCATTAATGTTTTCAATGTTCTAAGAGAAATATCTTAATATTAACTCTCAAACCGAAATATCAATTCTTCGCTTTAACAATATTCTTTTAGTTTCGAAAAATAAAATTTTTATTCTCGTGGGTCAAGTTCGAAGAGAAAAAATATAGCAAACCTGATTTTTTACATGTTTCCACCAAATATGAAGGAATCGTTGTTTTTAAAATGTGACCGGAGACTTTGATGCAGATATTTTTTAATATAAAATTACAAATAAGAAAATTAAAAATATACGATTTATTAAGAACGAAAAAACAAAACGCATCTCAAAGTTTTTTATCAGAACTTTCTAATTTTACCTCTTGAATTATTATTGACCAAAAAACATCTCAAACTTATTTAGCTCAACTTTCTAATTTCACCTTTTTAATTATCATTAGAAAAAAAATTCGACGTTGAAACTGTTTACCGCAAAAAATTTAAAAAACATATTATTTCTGCTGCTGGGAGTCGAACCTGAAAAATTATCAACCTATAGAGTTTATATGTTCTACAATGGATTTTTTATTAACCTTTTTCAAATTGATTGTTTCATATCTCTAATCTAAATACGAATTCAAAAAACGTTTCAATAACCCGTAGTTTGAAAATATAGAAAATCCCGATACGAAAATTCAAATATAAAAAAATTTGTGTTCGGTATTAATTTTTTCCTGGTTTTACGATCCATTTAAATTATCAATGCTATAACCGAAATATCAAGTCTTTCCATTAACAATAAAACTTCTATTTTTAAAAATAAAATTATTATTACTGTGATTCCAATTCGAAATAAAAAATTAGCAAACCTTATATTGTACATGTTTCGACAAAGTATGAAGGGATCGATGTGTTTATAAGGTCACCGGTGATTTTGTAGCCGATCCTTAATTTTTTTAGAGTAAAATTACCAGTAATAAAACTACAAATATACGACTTACAAAGAACAAGGAAAATAAAATGCATCCCATATAGCTTCTAAATCTCTAATTTCTAATTTTTTAACTTTTTTAAGTATTATTGACAAAAAAATTTGACTTCAAATTTGTTGACCTAAAAAAGTTTACAAAAAAAAAAAACATAATTTCAGATATAAAGATTCGAAACCAAAAAATTTTCAAAGAATTAAGTTTATATGTGCTACAGCGGATTTTTTTTGTAAACCATGGGCAAACGTATTGTCTTTTATCTTTAATCTAAATACGAATTCGTAAAACTCTTCAATAACCAATATTTTAAAAAATTAGAAAATACCGATACGAAAATTTAAATACAAGAAAATTTGTCTTTTTGCGTTATTTTTTTCGCTGTTCTACGACAAATATCTTATTATTAACGCTAAAACTGAAATATCAATTCTCCGCATTAACAATATTTTTTTAGTTTCGAAAAATAAAATTTTTATTCTCGTGAGTCAAATTCTAAGAGAAAAAATATAACAAACCTGATTTTTTACATGTTTCCACAAATATGAAGGGATCGCCGTTTTTATAATGTGACAGGTGACTTTGTTACCAATTTTTTTAAATATAAAATTACCCGTAGTCAAATTACAGAAATACGATTTATTAAGAACGAGAAAAATGAAATGCATCTCAAACTTTTTATCACAACTTTCTAATTTTACCCATTCGATTATTATTGACCAAAAACAATTCAACATCTCAAACATCTTTACCTCAACTTTCTAATTTCACGTTTTAAATTATCATTAACAAAAAAAATCGACGTAGAAAATGTTGACCGCAAAAAATTTTAAAAAAATATTATTTCTGCTACCGGGAGTCGAACCTAAAATTTTTTCAACATATCAATTTATATGTGCTACAACGAGCTTTTTCTTAACCTTTTGCAAATTGATTGTTTCATATCTCTAATCTAAATACGAATTCGAAAAACATTTCTATAACCGTAGTTTGAAAATATAGAAAATCTCGATACGGAAATTCAAATATAAAAAAATTTGTGTTCGGCATTAATTTTTTTGTGGTTTTATGAGAAACTCAAATTATCAACGCTATAACCTAAAGATCAAATCTTTTCATTAACATCATTTCAATTTTAAAAAATAGAATTTTTATTACCGTGATTTCAATTTGAAGAAAAAAAATACCAAACGTTATTTTGTACATGTTTCGACCAAGTATGCAGGGATCGATGTGTTTATAATGTCACCGGTGATTTCGTGGCCAATTCTTAATTTTTTTGTGTAAAATTACCGGTAATCATACTACAGATACACGACTTACCAAGAAAGAGAAAAACAAAATACATCATATACTTCTTTATCTCTATTTTCTAATTTTTACTTTTTGAATTATTATTGACAAAAAAAATTCGATGTCAAATTTGTTGACCGAAAAAGTTTAAAAAATAATAATAATAATTTCCGCTACCAGCAGTCGAAACTAGAAAATTTTCAACAAATCCAGTTTATATGTGCAACAAAGGATTTTGTGTTAACCTGAGAAAAAGTTATTATTTATTTCTCTAATCTAAATACGAATTAGTGAAACTCTATAATAACCTATAGTTTAAAAAATTAGAAAATCCCGATACGAAAATTGAAATAGAAGAGAGTTTGTGTTCTGCCTTAATTTTTTCAATGTTCTCTTAAAAATTATTATTATCAACGCTGTAACCAAAATATCAATTCTCCGCATTAACAACATCCTTTCAATTTCGAAAAATAAAATTTTTGTTGTCATGATTCATATTCGGAAGAGAAAACATAGCAAACTTGATTTTTTACAAGTTTTGACCAAATATAAAAGGATTGAAGTTTTCATAATGTGACCAGTGATTTTGTGGCCGAATTTCTTTTTACTGTACAAGTTTTAGTAATTAAATTAAACATATATGACTTACCGAAAACAAGGAAAACGAAATGCATCTCATACTTTTTTATATCTACCATCTAATTTTTACTTTTTAAATTATTATTGGCAAAAAAAATTCGAAGTAAAAATTGTTGATAGCAAAAAGTTAAAAAAGAAACCATAATTTCCGCTGGCAACAGTCGAACCTGAAATTTTTTCAACAAATTCAGTTTATATGTGCTACTACGGATTTTTTGCTAACCATAGGCAAACTTATTATCTTATATCTCTAATCCAACTACGAATTCAAAAAATTCTTCAATTACCTATATTTTAAAAAATTAAAAAAATACCGATACGAAAATTTAAATACAAGAAAATTTGTCTTATGCATTAATTTTTTCATTGTTCTACGAGAAATTTCTTATTATTAACGCTTTAACCAAAATATCAACTCTTCGCATTAACAATATCCTTTTAGTTTTGAAAAATAAATTTTTGTTGTTGTGATTCATATTCGAAGCGAAAAAATAGCAAAGCAGATATTTTACATATTTCCACCAAATATGAAAGGATCGCCGTTTTTATAATGTGACCGGTGACTTTGTGGCCGATTTTTTTAATATAAAATTAACAGTATTCAAATTACAGATATACGACTTATTAAGAACAAGAAAAACGAAACGCATCACAAACTTTTTTATCACCATTTTCTAATTTGACCTATTGAATTATTTTTGACAAAAAAAAAATTTCAAATTTGTTTATCTCAACTTTCTAATTTTACCTCTTCAATTATCATTGACAAAAAAATTCGACGTCGAAACTGTTGACCGCAAAAAGTTTAAAAAAAATATTTATTTATGCTACCAGGAATTGAACCTGAAAATTTTTCAACATATTAAGTTTATATGTGCTACAATTGATTTTTTATTAACCTTTTGCAAATTGATTGATTCATGTCTCTAATATAACGGCGAATTCGAAAAACAATTCAATAACCTGTAATTTGAAAATATAGAAAATCCTGATACGGAAATTCAAGTATAAAAAAATTTGGGTTCGGCATTAATTTTTTCATGGTTTTACGATAAATTCAAATTATCAATGCTATTACCGAAATATCAATTTTTTCCATTAACAACATCATTTCAAATTTTAAAAATAAAATTTTTACTACCCTGAATCCAATTCGAAGAAAGAAAGCAAGTCTTATTTTGTACATTTTTCAAGCGACTATGAAGGGATCGATGTGTTTATAAGGTTACCGGTGATTTGTGGCCGATTCTTAATTTTTTTAGAGTAGAATTACCAGTAAGCAAACTACAAATATACGACTTAGCAAGAGTAAGGAAAACGAAATGCATCCCATACTTCTTTATAACTACTATCTAATTTTTACTTTTTTAATTATTATTGAAAAAAAACTTCGACCTCAAATTTGTTGACCTAAAAAAGTTAAAAAAAAAAAAAGAAACATAATTTCCGCTACCAAGATTCCAAACCAAATTTTTTTTAACAATTTAAGTTTATATGTGCTACAACAGATTTTTTGTTAACCATGGTCAAACTTATTATCTTTTATCTTCAATCTAAACAGGAATTCGAAAAACTCTTCAATAACCTATATTTTAAAAAATTAGAAAATACGGATACGAAAATTTAAATATAAGAATATTTGACTTCTGCATTAATTTTTTCATTATTCTACAAGAAATATCTTATTGTTAACGCTAAAACCGAAATATCAATTCTAGGCTTTAACAATATTCTTTTAGTTTCGAAAAATAAAATTTGTATTCTCGTTAGTCAAATTCGAAGAGAAAAAATATAGCAAACCCAATTTTGAACTAGTTTCCACTAAATATGAAGGGATCGCTGTTTTTATAATGTGACCGGAGACTTTGATGCCGATATTTTTTACTATAAATTTAACCGTAGTACAATTACAAATATACGATTTATTAAAAACGACAAAAACAAAACTCATCTCAGAGTTTTTTATCACAACATTCTAATTTTACCAATTGAATTATTATTGACCCAAAAACATCTCAAACTTCTTTAGCTCAATTTTCTAATTTCACCTTTTAAATTATCATTAGAAAAAAAATTCGACGTCGAAACTGTTTACCACAAAAAATTCAAAAAACATATTATTTCTGCTACCAGGAGTCGAACCTGAAAAATTATCAACCTATAGAGTTTATATGTTCTACAACGGATTTTTTTATTAACCTTTTTCAAATTGATTGTTTCATATTTCTAATCTAAATACGAATTCAAAAAACATTTCAATAACCTGTAGTTTGAAAAATATAGAAAATCCCAATACGGATATTCAAATACAAAAAAATTTGTGTTCGGAAATAATTTTTTCCGGGTTTTTTACGATAAATTTAAATTATCAATGCTATAACTGAAATATCAGGTCTTTCCATTAACAATAAAATTTCTGTTTTTAAAAATAAAATTATTATTACTGTGATTCCAATTCGAAATAAAAAAATAGCAAACCTTATTTTGTACATGTTTTGACAAAGTATGAAGGGATGGATGTGTTTTTAAGGTCACCGGTGATTTTGTAGCCGATCCTTAATTTTTTAAGAGTAAAATTACCAGTAATCAAACTACAAATTTACGACTTACAAAAGAACAAGGAAAACGAAATGCATCCCATACTTCTTTATCTCTACTTTCTCATTTTAACTTTTTTAACTATTATTGACAAAAATTCGACTGCAAAATTGTTGACCTAAAAAGTTTACAAAAAAAAAAAAAACATAATTTCAGATATCAAGATTCGAAACCAAAAAATTTTCAAAGAATTAAATTTATATGTGCTACAACGGAGTTTTTGTAAACCATGGGCAAACGTATTGTCTTTTATCTCTAATCTAAATAAGAATTCGTAAAACTCTTTAATAACCTATATTTTAAAAAATTAGAAAATAATGATACGAAAATTTAAAAACAAGAAAATTTGTCTTCTGCATTAATTTTTTCACTGTTCTATGAGAAATAACTTATGATTAATGTTAAAACTAAAATATCAATTCTCTGCATTAACAATAATATTTTAGTTTCAAAAAATAAAATTTTTATTCTCGTGAGTCAAATTCGAAGAGAAAAAATACAGCAAACCTGATTTTGTACATGTTTCCACCAAATATGAAGGAATCGCTGTTTTTATAATGTGACCGGAGACTTTCATGCCGATATTTTTTAATTTAAAATCACCAGTAGTAAAATTACAAATATATGATTTATTAAGAACGAGGAAAACAAAACGCATCTCAAACTTTTTTATCACAACTTTATAATTTTACCTATTGAATTATTATTGTCCAAAAAACATCTCAAACTTCTTTAGCTCAACTTTCTTATTTCACCTTTTAAATTATCATTAGGAAAAAAATTCTACGTCGAAATTGTTTACCGCAAAAAATTAAAAAAATATATTATTTCCACTGCCGGGAGTCGAACCTGAAAAATTATCAACCTATCAAGTTTATATGTTCTACAACGTATTTTTTATTAGCCTTTTTCAAATTGATTGTTTCATATCTCTAATCTAAATATGAATTCAAAAAACATTTCAATAACCTCTAGTTTGAAAAATATAGAAAATCCCAATACGGATATTCAAATACAAAAAAATTTGTGTTCGGCATTAATTTTTTCCGGGTTTTACGATAAATTTAAATTATCAATGCTATAACCAAAATATCAGGCCTTTCCATTAACAATAAAATTTCACATTTTAAAAGTAAAATTATTATTACTGTGATTCCAATTCGAAAAAAAAAAAAGCAAACCTTATTTTGTACATGTTTCGACAAAGTATGAATGGATCGATGTGTTTATAAGGTCACCGGTGATTTTTTAGCCGACCCTTAATTTTTTTAGAGTAAAATTACCAGTAATTAAACTACAAATATACGACTTACAAAAGAACAAGGAAACCGAAATGCATCCCATACTTCTTTATCTCTAATTTCTAATGTTAACTTTTCTAACTATTATTGACAAAAAAATTCGACTTCAAATTTGTTGATTTAAAAAAGTTTACAAAAAAAAAAAAACATAATTTCAGATATCAAGATTCGAAACCAAAAAATTTTCAAAGAATTAAGTTTATATGTGCTACAATGGATTTTTTTTGTAAACCATGGGCAAATGTATTGTCTTTTATCTCTAATCTAAATTTGAATTCGTAAAACTCTTCAATAACCTATATTTTAAAAAATTACAAAATACCGATACGAAAATTAAATACAAGAAAATTTGTCTTCTACATTAAATTTTTCATTGTTCTACGAGAAATATCTTATTATTATTGCTAAAACTGAAATATCAATTCTCCGCATTGACAATATTCTTTTAGTTTCGAAAAATAAAATTTTTATTCTCGTGAGTCAAATTCTAAGAGAAAAAATATAGCAAACCTAATTTTTACATGTTTCCACCAATATGAAGGGATCGCCATTTTTATAATGTGACAGGTGACTTTGTTACCAATTTTTTTTAATATAAAATTACCCGTAATCAAATTACAGAAATATGATTTATTAAGAACGAGAAAAATGAAATGCATTTCAAACTTTTTTATCACAACTTTCTAATTTTACCCTTTGGGTTGTTATTGACCAAAAAAAATTCAACATCTCAAACATCTTTACCTCAACTTTCTAATTTCACCTTTTAAATTATCATTAACAAAAAAGTTCGACGAAGAAAATGTTGACCGTGAAAAATTTTAAAAAAATATTATTTCTTTTACCGGGAGTCGAATCTGAAAATTTTTCAACATATCAAGTTTATATGTGCTACAACGTGCTTTTTATTAACCTTTTGCAAATTGATTGTTTCATATCTCTAATCTAAATACGAATTCGAAAAACTTTTCTATAACCGTAGTTTGAAAATATAGAAAATCTCAATACGGAAATTCAAATATAAAAAATTGTGTTCGGCATTAATTTTTTTGTTGTTTTACGAGAAATTCAAATTATCAACGCTATAACCTAAAGATCAAATCTTTCCATTAACATCATTTCAATTTTTAAAAATAGAATTTTTAGTACCGTGATTTCATTTTGAAGAAAAAAAAATAGAAAAACCTTATTTTGTTCATGTTTCGACCAAGTATGAAGGGATCAATGTGTTTATAATGTCACCGGTGATTTTGTGGCCAATTAATTTTTTTGTATAAAATTACCGGTAATCAAACTACAAATATACGACTTACCAAGAACGAGAAAAACGAAATACATCATATACTTCTTTATCTCTACTTTCAAATTATTACTTTTTGAATTATTGTTGACAAAAAAATACGATGTCAAATTTGCTGACCGAAAAAGGTTAAAAAATAATAATAATAATTTCCGTTACCCGGAGTCGAAAAAAAAATTATTATTATCAACGAAATAATAATAAAAATTTCCGTTACCTATAGTTTAAAAAATAATAATAAAAAATTATTATTATCAACGCTAATAATAATAAAAATTAGAAAATCCGTTACTTATTATTAAAAAATAATAACAAAAATTTCCGTTACCTATAGTTTAAAAAATTAGAAAATCCCGATACGAAAATTGAAATACAAGAGAGTTTGTGTTCTGCTTTAATTTTTTCTATGTTCTCTAAAAAATTATTATTATCAACGCTGTAACCGAAATATCAATTCTCCGCATTAAAAACATCCTTTCAATTTCGAAAAATCAAATTTTTGTTGTCATGATTCATATTCAGAAGAGGAAACATAGCAAACCTGATTTTTTTACATGTTTTTACCAAATATGAAAGGATCGAAATTTTCATAATGTGACTAGCGATTTTGTGGCCGAATTTTTTTTTTTTTTTTGCTGTAAAAGTTTCAGTACTCAAATTACAGATATATGACTTACCAAAAACGAGGAAAACGAAATGCATCTCATACTTTTTTATCCCTACCATCTAATTTTTGCTTTTTCAATTATTATTGGCAAAAAAGATTCGACATAAAAATTGTTGATAGCAAAAATTTAAAGAAGAAATCATAATTTCTGCTGCCAGCAGTCGAACCTGAAAAATTTTCAACAAATCCAATTTTTATGTGCTATAACGGATTTTTTTGTTAACCATAGGAAAACTTATTATCTTACATCTCTAATCTAACTACGAATTCGTAAAATTCTTCAATAACCTATATTTTAAAGAATTAGAAAAATACCGATACGAAAATTTAAATACAAGAAAATTTGTCTTATGCATTAATTTTTTCATTGTTCTACGAGAAATTTCTTATTATTAACGTTGTAACCGAAATATCAAATCTCCGCATTAAAAATATCCTTTTAGTTTCGAAAAATAAATTTTTGTTGTTGTGATTCAAATTCGAAGAGAAAAAATTACAAACCAGATTTTGTACATATTTCCAACAAATATGAAAGGATCGCCGTTTCTATAATGTGACCGGTTACTTTGTGGCCTTTTTTTTAATATAAAATTAACAGTATTCAAATTACAGATATACGACTTATTAAGAACAAAAAAAATGAAACGCATCTCAAACTTTTTTATCACTATTTTCTAATTTAACCTATTGAATTTTATTGACAAAAAAAAGTCAACACCTCAAATTTGTTTATCTCAACTTTCTAATTTTACCTTTTCAATTATCATTGACAAAAATATTCGACGTCGAAGCCGTTGACCACAAAAAGTTTTAAAAAATGTTATTCTGTCATATTCCGAAATTTTTAATAAAATAAAAATTCCGTAATATTAGCATAATCTACAATTTAAGATTTGATGGGATTTTATAAAGATTTTGCTAGGTATTGTTAGATTCTATAGGATAGGATTTAGATTTTTTAGATTTGATTTGATCTCCTAGATATGACCTAGATTCTATTAATTATGTTTAGATTTTATTAGATTATGTTAGATTTTATTAGATTATATAGGATTTTATTAGATATGGTTTGGATAAGATTAGATTGGATAAAATTTGGTTAGATTTTATTAGATTTGATCTTATCCTTTAGAATCCACTAGATTTTGTTAAGATTTTATAAGATTTTGTTTAGATATTATAAGATTTGATTTGATTTACTAGATTTCCCTAGATTTTATTCTAGGAATATTCTTGGCATCAAATCCTAGATTTTATTACGGTAAGAATATTCTCGGCATCAAACCCTTAGATTTTTATTATTCTAGGAATATGCTTTGGCACAAAAGAATATACTTGGAATTATTCCGTTTGATATTAATTAAGAAATGAATATGCTTGGAATTATTCCCTAATCTTCTACTATAAATAGGCCCCCACTTCCCTCCACCTACAACACACCACACACACTCCACACACGACACAACTAAGGAGAGGAAGAAAGAAAAGAGGGAAAGAAAGAAAAAAAAGAAAAGAAAAGAAAAACTACTTTCTTATTTTCTTCGGTTGAGCCGAAACGACGTTACCTCACCCACCTTTTCACCCGACGTACTCTGTAGCCGCTCTACCGCCAAGAAGAACGGTAGAAACCTCTTATCTACTCACCTAAGTATAATGTTGATGTGCTATATGTTTAACTATTTATTTATTATGTTCATGATATCACATGATTAAATTGTTGAAGTTGGAATGTTGATTTTATTATTGTAAAGCTTAATTAATTGCATGTTTGTTGATAAGTGGTGATGTTATAATTTTCAAAGTTGTCAAAAATAGAAATGCATGAAATTCGTGATTTATTATCACATGATTGTAGCAAGCTTTTAAAGAATTATGTGAAAGCGAGAAAATGATGCATATTTACGGGACACGAGAAACGAGAAATATGGAAAAGATTAATAAATGTGTGTTTGTAATATTAAATTAATATTATAAGTTGTAATAAAATATTTCTTTCGATATGGGGAAAAGATTAACAAACTTTGTTAACGAATGAAAGGATTTTCAAAAGAAAGAAAAGAAAGAGCTATCCTTGTGATAAATTATTATTATTATTAAGTAATTGATTTTAAACTATTTAGTAACACGTGGACTATTTTATAAAATCATATAAAAAATTACTAATTCGTCATTAATGATAATAAAAAAAAATTGTGGAAACATGTATCATGAATTTCAATAGGTTGTTATTACTTTGTTGTTGTGACGAGAACATAGAAATTGGACGATAGGTACCCCGGGTGGTATTCGTATGTTGGAATAAATTGATTAGACGATAAATCCCCAGGAAAAGTGAAATAGTCACAATTGTAACGTTACGGTCAGGAGATAACCAAAGTGGCCGAGGACCGTGGGTTTCCTAAAAGAAGGTCGTCGGTATCGGCACTTGTGGTTAAAGACCGGTGGATCATCATCTTGCGAACCCTGAACGTGGCACTGTTGGATTTATCTTCCGGATATTTCCGGGGATGTTGTTATTGGTTGTAACCGGAGTATGGGTATCATTTCTCGCGGTTGGTTGGTTTATCATTCGCTCCTTGTGATGGTACAGCCGAGTTCGACCCGACATATAGTTTGATTTTACTCGTCTGGGACCCCAGGCTGGGCAAGCAAGGGGAGGGTAAATCGGCAGAGTTGCCATTGTTCAAAGGTTATCTGGGAGGATCATTTCTCATGGTGGAGAAATTTAGAAATCACTTAAAGACAAGATAATTCATAATATGCTCCCGATTGCTATAACTTTATTCTTTATGCTCATTATTACAATATTGTTTGTATTTTATGAGTTCTGGATTTAGGGGTATTTACTGGGTGATTTATCACTCACGGATACATTCGTATCCTGGTAAATCGGTTGCTTCAGCGATCAATTTGCCAGAAGCTGCAGGTAATGATGCCATAGAAGAACAGGACCCCAGTTTGGAGCAGTTCATCGCAGGGGAGATTCCAGTGACGGAGACTGAGCAAGAGTTCGCTTGGGATCCGTATCAGAACTAGAGTTGCTCTGAGTCTTTGCTCTGTGACGTCATGTCACCCAAGGGCCTCCGTACATGTGGGGTAGAGCATATTAGCTTCATTTCTAGTTGTAATAAAGGACACTGTTCCGTAGTTTGTAATAAAAGGATATTAATTATTTACGTTAAGTATCTATATTAACGCTTTCGAAATTCCCTTGGAATTCGGGGCGTTACAATTTCTGCTACAGGGAATCGAACCTGAAAATTTTTCAACATATCAGGTTTATATGTGCTACAACGGATTTTTTATTAACCTTTTGCGAATTGATTGATTCATATCTCTAATCTAACGACGAATTCGAAAAACATTTCAATAACTTGTAGTTTGAAAATATAGAAAATCTTGATACGGAAATTCAAATATAGAAAAATTTGGTTTCGGAATTAATTTTTTCATGGTTTTACGATAAATTCAAATTATCAATGCTATAACCGAAATATCAATCTTTTTCCATTAACAACATCATTTCAGTTTTTAAAAATAAAATTTTTATTACCTTGTATCCAATTCGAAGAAAGAAAAATAGCAAGTCTTATTTTGTACATGTTTCGAGCAACTATGAAGGGATCGATGTGTTTATAAGGTCATCGGTGATTTTGTGGCTAATATTTAGAGTAAAAATTACCAGTAACCAAACTACAAATTTACGGCTTACCAAGAGTAAGGAAAACGAAATGCATCCCATACTTCTTTATAACTACTATCTAATTTTACTTTGTAATTATTATTGACAAAAAAAAAACTCGACGTCAAATTTGTTGACCTAAAAAAGTTATAAAAAAAAAAAACATAATTTCCACTACCATGAGTCCAAACCAAAATTTTTTTAAAAAATTAAGTTTATATGTGCTACAACAGATTTATTGTTAACAATGGGCAAAATTATTATCTTTTTTCTCCAATCTAAATATGAATTCGAAAAACTCTTCAATAACTTATATTTTAAAAAATTAGAAAATACGGATACGAAAATTTAAATATAAGAAAATTTTTCTTTTGCATTAATTTTTTCAATGTTCTACAAGAAATATCTTATTATTAACGCTAAAACCGAAATATCAATTCTCCGCATTAACAATATCCTTTTCCTTTTGAAAAATAAAATTTTTGTAGTCGTGAGTTATATTCGATGAGAAAAAATATAGCAAACCTAATTTTGTACTTGTTTTCACCAAATATGAAGATCATCGTTTTTATAATGTGACCGGTGACTTTGATGCCAATTTTTTTAATATAAAATTACCAGTAGTAAAATTACGAATATACGATTTATTAAGAACGAGAAAAATAAAATGCATCTCAAACTTTTTTATCACAACTTTCTAATTTTACCTATTGAATTATTATTGACCAAAAAACATCTCAAACTTCTTTAGCTCAACTTTATAATTTCACCTTTTAAATTATCATTAAGAAAAAAATTTGACATCGAAACTGTTTACTGCAAAAAATTTAAAAAACAAATTATTTTTGCTGCCTAGAGTCGAACCTAAAAAATTATCAACGTATCAAGTTTAGATGTGCTGCAACGGATTTTTTATTAACCTTTTGCAAATTGATTTTTTCATATCTCTAATCTAAAATACGAATTCGAAAAACATTTCAATAACCTGTAGTTTGAAAAATATAGAAAATCCCGATAAGGAAATTCAAATATTAAAAAATTTGTGTATGGCATTAATTTTCTCATGGTTTACCGATAAATTCAAATTATCAATGCTATAACTGAAATATCAAGTCTTTCCATTAACAACATCATTTTAGTTTTTAAAAATAAAATTATTATTACCGTGATTCCAATTCAAAGTAAAAAAAAAATAGCAAACCTTATTTTGTACATATTTTGACCAAATATGAAGGAATCGATTTGTTTATATGGTCACCGGTGATTTTGTGGCCGATTCTTAATTTTTTTAGAGTAAAATTACCAGTAATCAAACTACAAATATATGACTTACAAAGAACAAGGAAAACTAAATGCATCTCATACTTCTTTATCTTTAATTTCTAATTTTAACTTTTTTAAATATAATTGACAAAAAAATTTTCAAATATGTTGACCTAAAAAAGTTAAAAAAAAGAAACATAATTTCAGATATTAAGATTTGAAACCGAAAAAATTTCAAAGAATTAGGTTTAACAATGCTACAACGGATTTTTTGTAAACCACGGGCAAACGTATTATCTTTATCTCTAATCTAAATACGAATTCGTAAAACTCTTCAATAACCTATAGTTTAAAAAATTAGAAAATACCGATACAAAAATTTAAATACAAGAAAATTTGTCTTCTCCATTAATTTTTTCACTGCTCTATGAGAAATATCTTATTGTTAACGCTAAAACCGAAATATCAATTCTCTGCATTATGCTTTTAGTTTCGAAAAATAAAATTTTTATTCTCGTAAGTCAAATTCGAAACGATTTATTAAGAACAAGAAAAACGAATATCATTTCAATCTTTTTTTTCACAACTTTCTAATTTTACTTATTGAATTATTATTGACCCAAAAAAAATTCAACATCTCAAACTTCTTTACCTCAACTTTTTAATTTCACCTTTTAAATTGTCATTAACAAAAAAAATCGACATAGAAACTGTTGACCGCTAAAAATTTTAAAAAAATATTATTTCTGCTAACGCGAGTCGAAGCTGAAAAATTTTCAACATATCAAGTTTATATGTGCTACAACGGATTTTTTAGTAACCTTTTGCAAATTGATTGTTTCATATCTCTAATCTAAATACAAATTCAAAGAACATTTAAATAACCATTGTTTGAAAATATAGAAAATCCCAATACGAAAATTTAAATATAAAAAAAAATTTGTTCGATAATTTTTTCGTGGTTTTACGAGAAATTCAAATTATCAACGCTATAACCAAAATATCACGTCTTTCCATTAACAACATAATTTCAATTTTTAAAAGTAGAATTTTTGTTACCATGATTTGAATTCGAAGAAAAAAAAATAGCAATCCTTATTTTATACATGTGTAGACACCCCAATCTGGACCCCTGAATAATCTTTAAGTTTCCCCGATGATGAAATAAGGAAAAATATACCTTTGAGTCTTGGATTGTTGCTCTTTTACTACTCCTTCTCTAACCTCAAGAAAACCCCTTTTCAACAATGTAGGGTGGCACTCGGTTCAATTACAAAAGAGAAAGATGCGTTTGCTTTGTCAAAAACAACTTTTTCCATGATACACTGAGGGTAAAATGGGCACATATTTTAATGTATAAAATAGCTTTGAGTGAAACCAATTGGGTTAGAAAGAGGACTCGACGAGCTTTCCAACGCTTCGAACCGCGTCCAAATCCGAGTTCGGGAGTGTCCGGGGCGCCCTCGCGAAGTTCGGTGTGCTGTGATGATTCACATAGCGCGCGGCACTTCAAAAGAGCGCACGGCACTTTAGAAAATTCAAAAAATCACTGTCTCGCATGGGACTCCACTACGTCGCACGGCACCTTGAGAAAAAGTTCTGGCAGTCGTAGAAAGCTGTCGGCCACGCCTGCAGGAGGAGCATCTGTGCCAGAAAATGAGTTTTATTCGGCCCAGAAGTCACCTCCCCTCCTTTAGTGATCATCCTTGGCTCTCTTGCCTATAAATACACCCCCTCTCTAGTTGAGAAGGACCCCTTCAACTCCAAGTAAAGTTATTCTGACATTTTTTTGGCTCTCACTCTCTCTCTCTCGAAAAATACTACCTTTTGATTCTCTCTCTACAACTTCTTACACCCACCACTACTATACACATCTCTCTCTCTCTACACCCATTTGCTCTCAAGTCTCTCAAGCTCAATCCAAATCAACTTTCATTCCTCTACCTTCAAGCACATCCAAACTTCGATCAAAAGGTATAAATCCATTTCCTTGGGCTAAACTACATTTAGCCTTGAGGGGAGCCGATCGAGACCCTTCTTGGTCTTTCTATACCGAGTTTGGGTCTCAAATGAGCTTTACATTCAAAGTCTTTCTTTTCTTTTCTTTTTCTTTTCTTTTTCTTTCTTTTTTTTTTTTTTTGCTTTTTCTTTTCATATTTCGGCTAATATTGTTTAAAGATCGTGCGGGTACATTATAGATTCAAGTTTTATGTTAAAAGTCCTTTTTTTTACTTCCTAAGATCTTTCAACATTCCAAAAAGCTTTTAACATTATTTTACATGATAAGATGAACAAATGAGTCTCATAAATCATTTTTCAAATATTCAAAAAATATAACAAACTATTTTGCGGACCTATGGTTTGTTTTGTCATGTAAAAGCAAACTGATTCTGGAATGTGTAGACAGGTGTACCGCACGGTGTGTTGGTTGCATCGTGCGATGCATCCGGGCAAGACACGTCGCGCGGTACATTGATGCATCGCACGGCGTATCATGTTTAAACGCACGGCATTTCATTAGCTATTGTTTTCTTGCTCAAACTGTCTGGATCATGGTTACCCTTCATCGGACTTGCTTTTGTTGTTACGATATCTGTCATTAGCATTATTAGAACAGGAACACATCTACAAGCCATATTATATCTCATAAACAAGGTTTTCTTGATCATCCCGAGTGATCGAATGCCTAAAAAAAAAGTTATTTTATGTTCTTGGCTTGAAGAAATAGTATTGTTTTAAGATGATCTGGTCACTGTGCATTTTCTAATGTTTCTGAATAACGTCGCATGTGATACACAATGTGCCAAGCAATGTATTGAATGCTGATGACAATCTGGTAGCAAGACAGGTATCCCGCGCGGCATACCATAGGGCCGTGCGCGGCATTATGGTATGCCGTGATGGAGATGGTCGTAGTCCAGACAGTTTGCATAGCTTTTCTTTTATTGCATCATCTTTATCAACTCTGTACAGTTCGCACTACGAGCACGCCATTGTGTTGTATTATCTCCCATGTCCCTTTCCCATACATGTTTTCAAGTTAAGTTTTTCAAATGGTATTAAATCCCCCATTTAAAATGCTTAGTAGAGACCGGTTTTACCGGGCGAGCGGGGTGCTTTTTCAACAAAACCTTCCCCGTTCGTAACATGGCTCCCGAATCCAAAATCTCAACGTTTTCGTTAGATCAAAAGCCTTTCTTCTTCAAATCAAACTCTCGGTTTCTCGGATCATCCATCTAAAAAATCCAGGTGGCGACTCTTCGAGTTAGCGCTTTCGGGCGCGGGAGCCCACAGTGGCGACTCTGCTGGGGAAAATATATTCAATACTTTACTTGTGCCTTTGTTTTAAAAAAAAGAATAAAAAGTATTGAATAATCAAGAGGGCCAAGCTTGAAAAGTATTTTTCTTGGGGGATTTAAAATCATTTGAAAATCTTAACTTTTTTTTACACTATGCACCGCACAAGCCTCGCTAGTGTGTTTCGGCTATCTTGCCCGGTTTACCGGTGACAAGCTCTCCCGGAACGCCTAGCAACCCTCGACTACGATGAGCCATCGTGCTGTTCGACCATTGTCTTGCAATACAATTGACATGGGGTAGTACATCTTGACTCTAGTCTGGGGAACCCTTTTGAGACCAAAACCAGCTTTCTGCACTTGTACATAACCATAGAACATTCCCAACGAGGACAGGAACCCGTGGTTAGGACTTATGTGATATATCTTGTTTATGTGCATTTTTTTTTCTGTACATGCATATCATTCATACATCATTGCATTCATACATTCTAGAGGTTAGGTCCCCGCAAACTGATAGGTTAATCCGCCTTTTAGAATAATTTTAGGTTCCACGATCTTTAGGAAGTTGCTAACACCCGATGAAGAGTCGTGCCTCATGGGACGCACGTTGCTTAATACTAATTAGTCCTTAAAATGACGCGTTTGAGAGAAATCAATTCTTACTAAGTCTTCGATACATCTTTCAATCAAATGTTCAAATACCAAAAAAATGGAATGACTAAAGTATTAATGATGTGATACTTACACCGTTTAGGCTAATAGTGTCACGTCGCTCACGTCACCTGGTCATAATGCCGCGTCATTTTTGCCCACGTCATTTCAAAAACAGAAATTGAACCTTTAAAAAAAAAAATGAAGACTTAGTTTGTTTTGACATCTCTTAAGCTTCATTGTTTATAAAGGATACATTGTCAAAAGAAACTCTGAGGATCAATGCAACCTTTTGAAGCCGTTTTCTGTGAGTCTAAGAGACTTAAAATCTATGGAGTTTGAGAGACCTCCGGTGTTCACCGTGCCCGAACGGCCCCTCTGGTCTGGATCTAGCCTTAGGATGTGCTTGTATCAAGGTTTTGACAGCCTTATTGCTTTGTCTCGGATGGTCAAGATAAGGAGATTGGCTCTGATTCCGAAGCATTCGAAATTTAACCTGCCTGATACGACTTACCCGTGGCTGCTGAAACCCTTGGTGCAGTCATATCTTGAGTGAGATTTGGAGCTGAGGTAGGTCTGCAGGAAATTAGGACGGTGACAACAACGATGACTTATGTGCATAAAATCTTCCAAAGTTGAGACAGTGACTCTTTATATCTAGCTTGATGCATTTTGTGCCGTATCATATCATCGCATTGCAATGCACATGGTCTGCCCACTAGGCACTCGTCTACTTGTCTTCTGGGACTCGCACTTACTCTCGCTTCCTCCTCCGCCCTTCTCTCCTTCCCTCCCCGTGGTCTGAAAAGATTGCCAAGACCCTTTGAAGAGCTGTGCATCTACACGATTTCTAAATCAAATGATCCTTGGAACGATAAAGCCTTGGGGATGTCAAAATTTGTTAAGTCGTTAATACATTTTGCAATAAAAAATTCAATGGAGATTAAGGAAACAATTGGGCTACAATGCCGTGATACTCACACCATCCAGGTTACTGTGCCAAGTCACTTACACCACTTAGGCTAATGGCGCCATGTCGCCTACGCTGCCTCGGTTATAGTATCATGTCATTTACGCCAAATGATTTCTAAAACCAAAATCGAAACTTTGAATGAAAAATGTTGGGGACTTAATTTGTTTTGCTATCTCCCAAGTCTTGTCATTCCTAATCAAAGGACGCTGAGGATCGAGGCAATCTTTATGGATCCCACTGTCAGTCTAGGAGACCTTAAATACATGTTTTGACCAAGTATGAAGGGATCGATGTGTTTATAAGGTCACCGGTGTTTTTGTGGCGGATCCTTAATTTTCTTTAGAGTAAAATTACCCGTAATCAAACTACAAATGTACGACTTACCAAGAATAAGCAATCGAAACATAATTTCCGCTACTAGGAATCGAAACAATTTTTTTTTTTTAACAAATCCAGTTTATATGTGTGCTACAACGGATTTAGTGTTAAGCTGAGAAAAATATATTGTTTCATATATCTAATCTAAATACGAATTCGGAAAAATTTTCAATAACCTATAGTTTAAACAATTAGAAAATTGAAATATAAGAAAATTTTTGTTCTAAAACCGAAATATCAATTCTGTGCATTAACAATATCTTTTAAGTTTCGAAAAATAAAATTTTTGTTCACGTGAGTCAAATTTGAAGAGAAAAAATATAGCAAACCTGATTTTGTACATGTATCCACCAATATGAAGGGATCGCCGTTTTTATAATGTGATCGGTGACTTTGTTGCCGATTTTTTTAATATAAAATTACCAGCAATCAAATTACAGATATACGATTTTTTAAGAACGAGAAAAACGAAAAGCATCTCAAAATTTTTTATCACAACTTTCTAATTTTAACTATTCAATTATTATTGAACAAAAAAAATTCAACATCTCAAACTTCTTTACCTCAACTTTCTAATTTCACCTTTTAAATTATCATTAACAAAAATATTTGATGTCGAAACTGTTGATCCCAAAAATTTAAAATAAAAATTATTTCTTCTACAGGGAGTCGAACTTGAAAAATTTTCAACATATCAAGTTTATATGTGCTACAACGGATATTTTATTTACCTTTTGCAAATTGATTGTTTCATATCTCTAATCTAAATACGAATTTAAAAAACTTTTCAATAACCTGTAGTTTGAAAATATAGAAAATCCCGATACAGAAATTCAAATATAAAAAAATTATTGTTCGGCATTAATTTTTTCACGGTTTTACAAGAAATTCAAATTATAAAACGTTATAATCTAAATATCAAGTCTTTCCATTAACAACATTATTTCAATTTTTAAAAATAATATTTTTATTACCGTGATTCCAATTCGAAGAAAAAAAATAGCAAACCTTATTTTGTAATGTTTCGGCCAAGTATTAAGCGATAGATGTGTTGATAAGGTCACCGGTGATTTTGTGGCTGATTCTTAAATTTTTATAGTAAAATTACCAATTATAAAACTACAAATATATGATTTCCCAAGAATGAGGTAAACGAAATCCATCCCATACTTCTTTATCTCTACTTTCTAATTTGGTAAACGAAATCCATCCCATACTTCTTTATCTCTACTTTCTAATTTTTACTTTTTGATTTATTATTGACAAAAAAATTCGACATCAAATTTGTTGACCTAAAAAAGTTAAAAAAAAAACATAATTTCATCTACAAGGAATCGAAACCAAATCTTTTTTAACAAAACTAGTTTATATGTGCTACAACGGATTTTGTGTTAACCCGAGAAAAAGTTATTGTTTCATATATCTAATCTAAATATGAATTCGTAAAACTTTTCAATAACCTATAGTTTAAACAATTAGAAAATTCAGATACGAAAATTGAAATATAAGAAAATTTTTGTTCTGCTTTAATATTTTCAATGTTTTAAGAAAAATTCTTATTATCAGCACTGTAACCGATATATGAATTCTCCGCAATAACAACATCCTTTCAGTTTCGAAAAATTAAAATTTTGTTGTCATGGTTCCAATTCGAAGAGAAAAATTAGCAAACCTAATTTTGTACGTATTTCGAACAAATATGAAGCGATCGCCGTTTGTATAATGTGACTGGTGATTTTGTGGCCGATTTCTTTTTTAATATAAAATTATCAGTAATCAAACTACAGATATACCACTTATTAACAACGAGGAAAACAAAACGCATCACAAACTTCTTCATTACTACTTTCTAATTTTACCTTTTGAATTATTATTGACAAAACAAAAATTCGACATCTCAAACTTCTTTATCTCAACTTTCTAATTTTACCTTTTTAATTATCATTAATAAAAAAATTCGACGTCGAAACTATTGACTGCAAAAAGTTAAAAAAGGAAACATAATTTCCACTGCCTTATCAACGCAATAACCGAAATATCAATTCTCCGCATTAACAACAACCATTCAGTTTCGGAAAATAAAATTTTTGTTGTCATTATTCCAATTCGAAGAGAAAACATAGCAAACCTGATTTTGAACATTTTTCGACCAAATATGAAGGGATCGCCGTTTTTATAATGTGACCAGTGATATTGTGGCCGATTCTTTTTTTTTTTTTACTGCAAAATTTTCATTAATCAAATTACAGATATACGACTAACCAAAAACGAGGAAAAGGAAATGCATCTCATACTTTTTTTATCTCTACCTTCTAATTTTTACTTTTTGAATTATTATTGGCAAAAAAGTTCCACGTCAAAATTGTCGACAGCAAAAAGGTAAAAAAGAAAATATAATTTCAGCGCCAGGAGTCGAACTAGAAATTTTTTCAACAAATCCAGTTTATATGTGCTGCAACGGATTTTTTTTGTTAACTATGAGCAAACTTATTATCTTATATCTCTAATCTTACTACGAATTCATAAAACTCTTCAATAACCCAAATTTTAAAAAGTCAGAAAATACCGATACGAAAATTTAAATATAAGAAAATTTGTCTTCTGCATTAATTTTTTCATTGTTCTACGAAAAATTTCTTATTATTAATGTTGTAACCGAAATATCAATTCTCCGCAATAAAAATATCACTTTAGTTTCGAAAAGTAAATTTTTGTTGTCGTGATTTAAATTCGAAAAGAAAAAATAGAAAACCAGATTTTGTACATATTTCCACCAAATATGAAGGGATTGCCGTTTTTATAATGTGACCGGTGACTTTGTAGCATATATTTTTTTAAATATAAAATTGTCAGTAGTCAAATTACAGATATACGACTTATTAAGAAGGAGAAAAACTAAACGCATCTCAACCTTTTTTATCACTACTTTCTAATTTAACCTATTGAATTATTATTGACCAAAAAAAAATTGACATCTAAAACTTTTTTTTATCAACTTTCTAATTTAACCTTTTTGATTATCATCAAAAAAAAAATTTGACGTCAAAATTGTGGACCACAAAAAGTTTAAAACAAATTATTTCTACTATCAGGAGTCGAAACTGAAAAAAATTAAACATATCAAGTTTATATGTGCTACAAAGGATTTTTTGTTAGCCTTTTTCAAATTGATTGTTTTATATCTCTAATCTAAATACGAATTCGAAAATCATTTCAATAACTTGTAGTTTGAAAAATATAGAAAATCCCGATACGGAAATTCAATTATAAAAAATTTGTGTTCGGCATTAATTTTTTCATGGTTTTACGAGAAATTCAAATTATGAACGCTATAACCGAAATATCAAGTCTTTCCATTAACAACATCATTTCAATTTTTATAAATAAAATTTTTATTACCGTGATTCCAATTCAAAAAAAAAAAATAACAAACCTTATTTTGTACATGTTTTGACCAAGTATTAAGATATCGATGTGTTTATAAGGTCCCCGGTGATTTTGTGGCCGATTCTTAATTTTTTTAGAGTAAAATTACAAGTAATCAAATTTCAAATATACAACTTACCAAGAAAAAGTGAAACGAAATGCATACCATACTTCTTTATCTAACCTTTCTAATTTTTACGTTTTAAATTTTTATTGACAAATAAATTTGACGTCAAATTTGTTGACCTAAAAAAGTTAAAAAAAAAAAAAGACATAATTTCCGCTACCAAGAGGCCAAACCAAAAAACTTTCAACAAATTAAGTTTATATGCGTGCTACAACGGATTTTTTGTCAACCAAGGTGATAGGCACGCGGAATTCATGAATTTAAGCGCCTAAGTAGGAAAATTAGCGCGTTAGACGTGCATTTGATCTTCATTTTCCGTTTAATGCGTGCACGTGGTTGGATTTTGTGTCTATGATTAATTTGCAGGAAATTGAGGTGTTTTGGCGCTAATGAGAGGTGTCCTGGAAAGCCGAGATGAAGTTTGAGAGTGAGGAGGGCCGTGGAGACTATGTGTTGTGCAAGAATTCGCGAGGAAGTGATCAGAATCTCCGTGAGCGCTACAAGAGAATGGGTTTAGCGCTCAAAAGTGGCATAGCATGGCGCACAGAATGATCAATGGCTTCGCGTGCGCTACACCATTTTTGGTGTAGCACTACGAATGGCAGTGGGGGTCAACGGCCTTTGGGGTTGGTCAACGGAGTGAGAACGCCCCTTAAGGGCTCGCGAGCGCTACACTGCTTTTGCAGTAGCGCTACCGAGGGCTTAATTGTTTTTAATAGGGATTAGTATAAATACCCCGTTTCAATCGTTTGGATTTCTGGTAACTTTTAAGAGTTTCTTCAATAATTAAAGTTGTTCGTTATTCTCTGTTCTACGTGGATCTGTTCTTTTATTTTTCATTTCTTCTGCAATAAATGATCGATCATGTTTCGATCTAGGATTTTATTTTCTGTTATTTCAAGCATGCACGAGTAGTCCCTAGGTGCGGCCACGGGACGAAGGCGTCTTATGACTAGTTTAACTAATGATTTACCTCGGGTACGAATTAATTTATTTTTCCAACAATTTTGGGATACGAAAGAAAATCCCTTTCTAATAAACAAAACCCAGGCATCATCAGATTTTAAATGCGCATGAGAGCTGGTGACAAGTGGTGGGCATTTATTAGGAACCCCTTTTTCCTTATTCTGAAATTAGTGAATTGAATAATTGTGTCCCGAGTAAATATTGGTTAGGCTAGTTGCAGACGCTGGGTTCTCACGGCTGTACTCTCCTTTAAATTCATAGTTAATTAATTTTATCTAGTAGCTAGTAAATCAATCAATTGAACGAAGGGTGGCTACCTAAGAGCCAGGTTAAACTAGAATTCATCACTTTTAAGTCAAGCACCGTCCGTCCGTCTCTGTGGTTCGACTCCGGTACTTCCAGAGTTATTGTGCTACACTGGTCGAGAGTCCTGAGCTTGGGACGCGTTTTTAGTTTAAATTTATCAACACCCGGTTGGTCAAGCACAAGGGCAAACTTATTACCTTTTATCTCTAATCTAAATACGAATTCATAAAACTCTTCAATAACCTATATTTTAAAATATTAGAAAATATCGATAGAAAAATTTAAATACAAGAAAATTCATCTTCTGCATTAATTTTTTCATTGCTCTACGAGAAATAACTTTTTATTAATGCTAAAACTGAAATATCAATTCACCGCATTAACAATATTCTTTTAGTATCAAAAAATAAAATTTTTGTTCTCGTAAGTCAAATTCGAAGAGAAAAATATAGCAAACCTGATTTTGTACATGTTTCCACCAAATATGAAGGGATCGCCGTTTTTACAATGTGACCGGTGACTTTGTTGCCGATTTTTTTAATTTAAAATTCCCAGTAATCAAATTACGGATATACTATTTATTAAGAACGAGAAAAACGAAACGCATCTCAAACTTTTTTATCACAATTTTCTAATTTTACCTATTGAATTATTATTGACAAAAAAAAAATTCAACATCTCAAACATCTTTACCTCAACTTTCTAATTTCACCTTTTAAATTATCATTAAAAAAAATTTGACGTAGAAACTGTTGACCGCAAAAAATTTTAAAAAAATATTATTTCTGCTACCGGGGGAGTCGAACCTGAAAAATTTTCAACATATCAAGTTTATATGTGCTACAACAGATTTTTTTATTAACCTTTTGCAAATTGATTGTTTGATGTCTCTAATCTAAATGCGAATTCGAATAACATTTCAATAACCTGTAGTTTGAAAATATAGAAAATCCCGATACGGAAATGCAATCATAAAATTTTTTATTCGGAATTAATTTTTTCATGGTTTTACGGAAAATTCAAATTATCAACGCTATAACCAAAATATCAAGTCTTTCCATTAAAAACATCATTTCAATTTTTAAAAATAAAATTTTTATTACCGTAATTCAAATTCGAAAAAAAAAATAGCAAACTTTATTTTGTACATGTTTCTGCCAAGTATTAAGGGATCCATTTGTTTATAAGGTCACCTATGATTTTGTGGCCAATTCTTAATTTTTTTAGAGTAAAATTACGTGTAATCAAACTACAAATATATGACTTGCCAAGAATGAGGTAAACGAAATCCATCCCATACTTCTTTATCTGTACTTTCTAATTTTTACTTTTTGAATTATTATTGACAAAAAAATTCGACATTAAATTTGTTGTCCTAAAATAGAGTAAAAAATAAAAAACATAATTTCTGCTACTAGGAATCGAAACCAAATTTTTTTTAACAAATCCAGTTAGTATGTGTTACAACGGATTTTGTGTTAATCTGAGAAAAAGTTGTTATTTTATATATCTAATCTAAATATGAATTCGTAAAACTTTTCAATAACTTATTGTTTAAACAATTAGAAAATCCCGATACGAAAATTGAAATACAAGAAAATTTGTGTTCTGCTTTAATTTTTTTAATGTTTTAAGAAAAATTCTTATTATCAGCGCAGTAACTGAAATATCAATTCTCTGCATCAACAACATCCTTTCAATTTCAAAAAATAAAATTTTTGTCGTCATGTTCCAATTCGAAGAGAAAGAATAGCAAACTTGATTTTATACGTGTTTTGACCAAATATGAAGGGATCGCCGTTTGACAATGTAACCGGTGATTTTTGTGGCGGATTCTTTTTTTAATATAAAATTATCAGTAGTCAAACTACAGATATACCACTAATTAAGAACGAGGAAAACAAAATGCTTCACAAAAATCTGTATTACTACTTTCTAATTTTACCTTTTGAATCATTATTAAAAAAACAAAAATTTGGCATCTCAGACTTTCTTATCTCAACTTTTTAATTATCATTAACAAAAAAAATTCGACTTCAAAACTGTTGACCGCAAAAAGTTACCAAAAAGGAAACATAATTTCCACTGCCTTATCAATGTTGTAACCGCAATATCAATTGTCCGCATTAACAACATCCTTTCAGTTTTGAAAAATAAAATTTTTGTTGTCATGATTGCAATTCGAAGAGAAAAGATAGCAAACCTGATTTTGTACATGTTTCTGCCAAATATGAAGGGACCGTTTTCATAATGTGACATGAGATTTTGTGGCAGATTCTTTTTTTTTTTTTTTTACTGTAAAATTTTCAGTAATCAAATTACAGATATACGACTTACCAAAATCGAGAAAAACGAAATGCATCTCATACTTTTTTATCTTTACCTTCTTATTTTTACTTTTTGAATTATTGTTGGCAAAAAAAATTCGACGTCAAAATTGTTGACAGCAAAAAGTTAAAAAAAAAAATATGGTTTCCGCCGTCAGGAGTCGAACCTGAAAATTTTTTAACAAATCCAATTTATATGTGCTACAACGGATTTTTTTGTTATCCGTGGGCAAACTTATTATCTTATATCTCTAATCTAACAACGAATTCGTAAAACTCTTCAATAAGTTATATTTTAATAAATTAGAAAACACCTATACGAAAATTTAAAATACAAGAAAATTTGTCTTCTGCATTAATTTTTTCATTGTTCTACGAGAAATTTCTTATTATTAACGTTGTAACCGAAATATCAATTCTTCGGATTAACAATATCATTTTAGTTTCGAAAAATAAATTTTTTTTGTCGTGATTGAATTCGAAGAGAGAAAATAGCAAACCAGATTTTGTCCATATTTCCACCAAATCTGAAGGGGTCGCCATTTTTATAATGTGACTGGTGACTTTGTGGCCAATATTTTTTTTAATATAAAATTAACAGTAATTAAAATACAGCTATATGACTTATTAAGAACGAGAAAAACGAAATGCATCTCAAACTTTTTTATCACTACTTTCTAATTTAACCCTGTTGAATTATTATTGACAAAAAAAAAATCGACATCACAAACTTTTTTATCTCAACTTTTTAATTTTAACTTTTCGATTATCATGACAAAAAAATTCGACATCGAAACTATTCACCGCAAAAAGTTAAAAAAAAAAATATTTTTGCTACCAGGAGTCTAACCTGAAATTTTCAATTTTTAAAAATAAAATTTTTATTTCCGTTGTGGGCTCCCGCGCCCTTTTATGAAGAGTCGCCACCCGAATTTTTGAGATGGATAATCCGAGAAACCGAGAACTTGTTTGGAAAAGGTTTTTGGTCTAGCGAAACATTGAGATTTTGGGTTCGGGAGCCACGTTACGAATGGGGAAGGTTTTTCTTTAAAAAGCACCCCAATCGCCCTGTGAAACCGGTCTTTACTTGATGTTTTCAAAAGGGGAAATCTCAAATGTCGTTTGAAATATTAAGCTCCTTAATAAAAGCAAATAATGGGGAATGGACATGGGAAATATATCACATTGACGTGCACGTGGTGCTGTCTGTACAATAATGATAAAATGATATAGACAGATAGAATGAAAAACACTCAGCAAACTATCTGGATCTCAACCATGTTGTGCACGGCACACTGCGATGCCGTGTGCGGCACCTCAATATACCGCGCGTGACTTCCTTCCTGCTGTCACACTGTTACAAGCATTCAAAACATTATTCAGCCTACTGTTTTCACCGTGCACCTTTTAAAAGACTCATCAAAAGCCACATAATGATCAGATCATCCCAAAAATATCATTATTTTCTCAAAACATGACCCAAAATGGTTTTTAACGCGTTTGATCATTCGATATGATCTAGAAAACCTTGTTTGAGAAAATAAAAACAATAAACAGCAGAAACAAACAGTAAACCTTGTAGATATGGTCTTACTTTGAAGAAAACAAAAACAGTAAACAGCAAAAACAAACAGCCCCAACTAAGAGTATCTCCGATCCAGACAGCCTGCTTACAACAACATCAAGAACCAACGTGTCGTGCGCCAAAGATCAATGTGCCGCGCACCTGGTCGGGCAGCCGCACGGTACGTTGATTTCAGCACAGTACTGGCTTCTTTTTCTGGAAATGGGGTTTAAGTCAAGATCTAACCAAAAGGGACTAGATCTGACGACAGAAAAGTCCCCTCAGGACCAGAACTGAGTCTAGCCCAAGGAAACTTGTTATTACCTTTAGTGTTGAGCTTGATTAAGGGTGGTTGATGCCAAATGATGATGGATGATGGAAGATGTATGTGGCGGACGCGGTTCGGTGGAGGACCCCGTTTTCCTCGGCTCGGTGGGGTGGTCCAGTAGTGATATAGACATGGCTCGGTGAAGGGATCCTGATGGAGGACACTTAACCGTTATGAGCTCGACCCTTAGTTACGTTGCACTGTTGGGTCGGCGGAGAGACGTTCGGTGTGCCGAACCAAGCCACCGAAGGGAAGTATTCCACTCCAGGAAAGCTGTTGCTCCGAGCATATGACATGGAATTCGGCTCGGCGATTCACCACCGAACCGAGTAGCAGATACGGTGAGGTCACGAGTGGCCAGACTGATGGGTTCGGCGGTGCAGCCTACCACCGAACCATCTCCCCTCCCTGACTAGAGGAAGTCAGGAAGGAAGTCGGTTGAATAAGGAACGTGTTATAAATCCCACTATGGTAGGAGCAGACCGTTAGGGATCATGACGAGCCTAATTTCGCGGGATTGGATTTGGATGCCATAGTGGGCGAACCAATCACTGCGCGCGTAGTGTAACCACGTGGTTTGGACACCGCCTTCCCCTGCCTATAAAAGGAGTGTTGATGCTGAGAAATAAGGTACGTGATACTCAGCCCCCAAACCCTAGTACTCTCATTCTCTCCTTTTCCTGCCACTGACTAGATCGTCGGAGTGCCTATCCCGGACCACCACGATCCGGGTTTAGGCACTAACGTGTTCACTACTTGTGCAGGTTCCCACCAAGATCCAACCACCCTAGCCACCTTAGCACCAGAGGTTCGACCGGAGAAGTACGGCACCACAATTGGCGACTCTGCTGGGGACCTCTTTGAACTCATCTAGTGGTGTTACTTCTTCCCCGAACCTCTTCTCCCTCAAAACTTCAACGTCCTGAAGATGGCTTTCACGGACGGACGACTTCTTGGTTTGACCCATTTCGATCCAAACTTCGCGGCTAACCCCTCCCCAATGACTCAGCAGGTGCGGATGGACCTGGGGCTGGCGGGCTCACCTCTCAGGGGACCTGATGGCACGGTCATGATGGGATCGACCGTGGCTGAAACAAGTACCCGACCTGCGGGCACGGCGTCGTTCTACATCGACGGAGTCCACCGCACGGCAGCAAGCCTTGGGCCACCCCCGCCTCTTCCGGAGCTCCCGGTGAGCATGGCGGAGGAGCTGCTGCGACTAAGGACGCAGGTGCAACAGCTGCAAGCACAGCAAGGATTACCTCCGGCGGCCGGGTCAAGGGATCGATGCCGAAGGAGGAATGTGGCTCGTCAGACACAGACAGCTGATACGGCCAGGGCCTCTGCCTTCACGAGGCTCGGCGGACGAACCCACCTGGAGTCAGATCACCAGGGAAACAGTCAGCATGACGCACCCGGCGGCATTCACCGCCGGAGGAATGACCCGGAGGTTAGTGGGACGGCGTCGAGTGGTAGGACGAGATCGTAGGGGCGAACGCCATCTGTGATAAGGCCTCGGCACAGCGACCGAAGGCACAATACAGGAGTCTCCCCTCACCGCTCCGCAGGAGGTAGGGATCACCGAGAGCGCCGTGCCGAGTCAAGGTCTGCCGGCCGGAGAAACGAAGACAATGGAAGGGCCACTGCCCGCTCGCGACAGCGCTCGCCGGGGCACTCACCACGCCGAACCCGACGACACTCGTTGGAGCGCTCTGATCGTAATCCACGAGGGCGATCACCGAGGTATTCAGAAGGGCCGTCCTACGCGCGGGAGGACAGCCAGGGGCTGCTCCCCGAGGAAAGATGCGAAGTTAATGATGATGTCACGTTAGTGAATATCAGGACCGGCGAGAGAACCACCTACCAGGCGATGCAACCGCCCAAGGCAGCGTCTGGGTCCAAGAAGCGGAGATCGCCGGAGCCGAGCGTCGACGGCCGGGGGCTCCGCATGCCGTTGTCGGATAAGCGCTCGAGGGACGCCGAACCAGATACGCCCGTCATACCGTCGGTGGTCAATGCGCCGAACCTAAGAGAAACGGCGGTAGAAAAAGGGGGGTCACCTTTCTCTAAGGCCATAGCAGAAGAAGTTCCCCCCCCCCCCAACTTCAAGGTCCCAAAGTTCAGCATGTACAATGCAAAGTCAGATGCTCCGACCCATATCCAGCAATTCAAGTCTATGGCCGCACTCTGTGGATTGAGCGAGGCAATGATGTGCCGAACTTTCTCCTTGAGTCTGCCTGACACCGCCATGCTGTGGTACACGCAGCTCAAACCAGGATCGATCAACAGCTTCGGCGAACTGGAGCGCTCGTTCATCGCCCGGTCTGTAGCTAGCAACAGGCGGCCGAAGACGGTGGAAGCCTTGACGGACCTTCGGCGAAAGGTTGGAGAATCCTTGAAGGACTACTCCGAACGCTTTTACAACGTCTACAATTTGGTTGAAAATTGTGACCAGAAGACAGCGGCTACGTCGTTCAAACATGGCCTGGACAGAAACTCCGATCTCTCCAAAGAACTAATGCTTCGGCCACCGAACGACATGTCGGACTTAATGCAGACCGTCGCCCGGTATATTGAATTGGAGGAGTACATTGAGGGCTCCGATGTCGCAAAGGTCGCCGAACCACCAAAGCAGGCGGTAAAAAAACAAGTCAATGTGGTGGCCAGGGAAGCTGCCGGGGCTGGTGGAAACAGAGGAGGCGGCAAGACAAGGGACCGGCCGCCGAGCGACGCGCGGGACCACCTTGCCATCACCACTTACTTCAAAGAGCCGATCTTCCGTGTGCTCCGAGAATGCGGGAGGCTTCCTGGTTTCCAGTGGCCAACAGGAGCGGCAGAGAAGTTGGGGACTGCAGACGGGCGCGAGCCGAACGGGTGTACTGTTCATTTCACAACGAGCAGGGTCACTACACGACGGCTTGCCAGCCGTTTAAACTTTACCTGGAGGAGCTGGTCCAACAAGGGAGAATGGATCGGTGGATTGATCGGACGAAGTCACCCAATGCAGGTATTCAGCCGAGGGCTCAGGTTCTGGACGGCGTGGTGCAGTGCATCCACGGACCGATGGATCCGAGCCGGGCCGGCAGGCTCCATGAAGAATTGTGCCATGCGTCACGCGAGGTGATGGTGGTACAGCCGTCTTTGAAGCGCAAGATGGAGGATCGTAATACGTGGGAGATCACGTTCACCGAGCGAGACTTGGAAGGGGTGTCACTGCCCCACAACGATGCCTTGGTCATATCGTTACCGTTTCAGCGGAAGTTAGTCCGCCGAGTGCTGATCGATCAAGGGAGTTCGGCGGAGATTCTCTACTTCTCGGCGTTCAAAGCCCTTAGCCTCTCGGAGGAACGGTTGTCCCCGGTGGACGCTCCTCTCGTTGGCTTCACAGGGATTCCAGTCTTCCCCCTTGGCAAAGTGGTGCTTCCTGTCTACGCCGGCTCGATGCAACTAGACGTGGAATTTATTGTGGTGAACTCGCCGAGCCCCTACAACGCCATCCTCGGCCGTAACTGGTTACACGGCATGAAGGCTGTGGCCTCGACGCTCCATCAGTGTGTACGTTTTATTGGCGAATCGGGGCGGCAGGAGACCATCAGGGGGGACCAGATGGCCTCCAAGAAGTGCTTTGTTAACTCCGTCCGCGGGAACAGCAAGGCAAAGAGGGTTCAATGGATTGAAGTCCCCGAGTTGCCGGAGGGGAGCAAGCCCGGTGAAGCTATGAAGGAGGAACTGCAAGGGCCAGACGAAATTGGAAGACCGGCTGTTGATAGGGCCGTGGAGGAACTCGTTCGGGTACCAATTAACGAAGATGGAACCCGGTTCTTTTTGGTTGGCTCGGAGCTGAACGCAGCCGAACGTGATGAATTGGTCCACTTCCTCAAGGAGAATGTGGAGGTATTTGCTTGGACTCCCTACGAGATGCCGGGCCTGAGCCCCGAGGTGATCAAGCATTCGTTGAATGTTGATCCGAAAGCCGGTAGTGCAGAAGCCGCGCCGATCCTCGGCGGCACACGCGGACGCCGTTAACGAAGAGGTCGATAGGCTCATTGACGCCGGAGCAATCCGGGAGGTGCAGTACCCCACCTGGTTGGCCAATCCGGTGGTGGTGAAGAAGAAAAATGGCAAGTGGCGTGTGTGCATTGACTTCACCGACCTGAATGATGCATGCCCAAAGGACTGCTTCCCTTGCCCATGGATCAATCAGTTAGTCGATGCCACGGCTGGGTATGCACGATTGAGCTTTATGGATGCGTACTGGGGGTACCACCAGATTGCTATGGATGAGAAGGACCAAGAGAAGATGGCTTTTATCACCCCGAACGACACGTACTGTTATCTCGTAATGCCCTTCGGCTTGCAAAACGCCGGGGCAACGTTTCAGCGTATGATAGCCCTGCTGTTCAGAGGCTTGCTGGGCCGGGTGATGGAGGCCTACATCGACGACATGGTGGCAAAAAGCAAAGATGCTGCTGATCACATCCTTCACCTCGGTGAGATTTTTGGCGTGTTGAAAAGGTTCGGCTTGAAGCTTAACGCCGAGAAGTGCGCGTTCGGTGTTGGATCAGGCAAGTTCCTCGGGCACTTGGTCACTCGCCGAGGCATCGAAGCAGATCCGAGTCAGATCAAAGCCATCCAGGAGATTAGGGCTCCAGCCACGGTGAAGGAGGTTCAGCGCCTCGCCGGCATGGCAGCAGCCCTTAACCGTTTCATCAGCAAGTCCTCGGACGTATGCCGCCCATTTTTTCAGTCCATAAAAGGCAACAGCCGAAGGAGCTTTCAGTGGACGGCAGAGTGCGACCAGGCCCTTGCTGACTTGAAGATCTGTTTATCTAGAGCCCCCTTGCTCGTCGTACCGAAAGATGGAGAAGACCTCTACCTTTATCTCGCCGTCTCCGAGCATTCGGTGAGTGCCGTCTTGGTCCGGCAGCCAGGCTCTGAAGAAGGAACTGACCAGCAGCCAATCTATTACATCAGCAAGTCGCTCCTACCCGCCGAGACCCGCTATTTGCCCATAGAGAGACTGGCACTTGCGTTGGTCACGGCGAAGAGGAAGCTCTTGCCGTACTTTCAGAGTTTTACCATCATAGTTGTCACGGAGTATCCGTTGAAAACAGTCCTCCGGAAGGCGGACCTATCTAATCGGCTGTGCAAGTGGTCCTTAGAACTGGCTAACTTTGACATACGTTATCAACCCCGTACGGCGATCAAAGGACAGGTGCTGGCTGACTTTGTCGCCGAGTTCTCCCGAGGGGTGGATCAGAGAGAGGGCGATGAGCCAGTCACAGACGTAGGAGCAACCGAGCCTTCCACCACGCCTCGGCTGAGTCACCCAGCACATGACAAATTCATCACTAAGCGGCCTATTCCCGCTCACCGAGCCAAGATCTTCACGGGCCACGCCTGGCGGCTCCACGTAGATGGAGCATCCAACAACCGAAGGGGGGCCGGGGTTGTCTTGGTGTCGCCAGATGGGACGATGCACGAACAGGCTCTCAGTCTTGGCTTCCCAGCAACAAACAATGAGGCTGAGTATGAGGCTCTCATAGCCGGGCTACAGTTGGCTCGGCACATGGGGGCCGAGGAGGTTCAGGTATATAGCGACTCTCAGCTGGTTGTGAATCATCTCAACGATGACTATGAGGCCAAGGATGCACGCATGAACAAGTACGTAAGCCATGTCATCGCTCTGGCCGGCTCATTCAAGAATGTGTTCTTCGATCATGTTGGGCGAGATCTCAACTCTCATGCCGATGCTTTAGCTGGGCTCGGCGCCGTTTGCGCCGAGCATGACGGGGACCGAACCATAGTCCTCGGCGAGATCCCCACTCCGAGCTTTGAGACTGCGCCCCACGAGGTTATGGATATCCACAGGGCCCTCAAGTTGGATGGACCCTCTTGTCGCCTACTTGAAAGATTCTACCCTACCAGCCGATCGGAAGGAAGCCCACAAGATCCGCCGCCAATCGACTTCCTACTTTCTTGAACCGTCCGGCGTACTGGTACTGCCGCTCCTATACTGGGCCCGACCTCCGTGTGATCCATGAGCAGGAGGTGCCAAGCATTCTCAAGGAGTTACACGATGGCAGTGCTGGTTGCCACACCGATGGCCGATCCTTGGCTGACCGTGCCCTGTCTCAGGGCTACTGGTGGAAGAAAATGGTGCAAACGGCTACAGAGTTTGCAAAGCAGTGTGAATCGTGCCAAAAGCACTCGCCGCTCATCAGCCAGCCGACCCTCCCGTTGCAGTCGGTTTCTAGCCCTTGGCCCTTTGCCTAGTGGGGGGTCGATATCATTGGGAAGCTACCAAAGGCGACCGGTGGTTTCACGCATATCATCACTGCCACTGATTATTATACCAAGTGGGTTGAAGCCAAGGCACTTATTACGGTCACGGCGGCCGATGTGGAAAGTTTCCTTTGAAAGCACATATTCACCAGGTTCGGAGTACCATATGCCATTGTGTCGGACAATGGAACCCAGTTTGTGGCTGATGCTATCAAGGCCCTCTATAAAAGGCGAGGTATTCAGATGAAGACGGCCTCCGTTTCCTACCCTCAGGGAAACGGGCAGGCTGAGGCCGCCAACAAGGCCATATCTGCCGGACTGAAGCGTCGACTCAAGAACAAGCGTGGCAAGTGGGCGGAGGAGCTGCCCGACGTATTGTGGGGCTATCGGACCACCCCACGGCGTGGAACTGGCCGGACCCCTTACTCCATGGCATTCGGCGTGGAAGTCGTGCCCGGTGGCTGTCACCCGCCCGACGGCACGAACTGCTACTTTTGACGTTCCAACGAACGATGCCATGTTAGCCGCCGAAGCAGATCGTATTGACGACCTCCGAGATAACGCCCACATTAAGTACGCGGCATATCAGCAACAGCTGGCCCGGAGTTATAACAAGAATGTGCGTGTTCGGCCATTCAATGTTGATGATCTCGTCCTTCGGCAGGTGGTCCAAAAGAAGGACTTGAAGAAGTTTATGCCCAAGTGGGAGGGCCCGTTCCGTGTGGCCAAGAAGGTGGGCTACGGATCCTATGAGCTTGCCGAGATGGATGGTACGGCAATACCGAACCATTGGAATGCCCAGCTAGTTCGAAAGTTTTATGCTTGAGTTTTCTTTTCCCATTTTTTGTTTTTGCCTCGGCTATTCATGTAAAGCCCGTGGCCAATAATCTCGAATGAAATAAAGTTCTTAATTTGTTCCAACTTTTTGTTTGCAATGATTGGTCACTGCCCTCGGCGGGCTCGCATTATCTCAAGTCCTCAATAAGACCTGAAGGGCGCCGAGGCAAAGTTTTCCAGTTCCCGTTCGGCAATAAGGGACATGCATACGCCTGAAGGGCGCATGTCCAGCGTATACCCTTCCTATGCTCCGGCGGAACCGTGCTCGGCTGCATGTTCCCGCCGAATCAGGGGCTAGGTGCGGCACGCTGGGGCTGAAACATAACAAACACCATGTGCATGAAGTGCAATACATGGGACGATATGCATGAAGTGCAGAAAATTAGAACGAGCGTTGAAATAAAGTTTTCATTGATTGCTTGAAACTTACAAAGGCAATGGCTCGGCAGTGGCAGACAATTCCACGCCGTCCACAAACAACAAAAGACAAGGAAAGCAAAAACCTACAAACAGAAAAGAAAAAGTCCTACTGTTCGGCGACAGAGGCGTCATCGGCTCGGTTCGGCGGCGCGTCATCAGATTGCCTCGGCAGGGGGCTGGCTTTCTGGCTGGTCGACCGGTGGGACTACTGGAGGCTCCCTTCGGTGGTCGACCTTCGGAACCTCGGCATAATCAAGGCCGACCTGATACCCACGAAGGAAAGCGTTTCTGTGGGTTTCTTCAATCTTCTTCAGCTCGGCGGCGGCAAAGTTTCTTACCAGGTCTTCGACCTGCTTGGTGTAGTCCACTCCGGCCTCGTTGTAGCCGGCATCACCGGCCTCTTCGAGGAGCTTCGGTAGCTCCTTCTCCGCCCGCTGCTTTTCCGCCTTCAGCTGATCCCGCTCGGCGGTGAGGTTCTGGACCTCAAGCAGCAGCCGGTCCCTTTCCTCTTTCACAGTGGCCGCGTCGGCGACCTTCGCTTCCAGCGCCTCTTCCTTCTCGTGGGCCTCCTTCAGCTCCTTCCTCAGCGCTTGAATGTCCCCCTTCTGAGTCTTCTTAGTCTCGAGGAGAACGTCCATGTCGCTGAACGCTCGGCTGGCACATTGCCCGGCCTGCAGCAAGAGTACATTAGTAACAAAGGGTAGAAGAGAGTCACTTGAGACGAAAGTTTAAAGTCTTACCTTGGCAAGGAACAGGCACAGCTCGGCCATGTTGTTGGCCTTCCCGGTGCGAAGGTCCTCCATGTCCTTCGGGAGGGCCAACCCCTTTAGAAGGGTCATGGCCAGGAGGGGGTTGGCCGTCAGGCTATCGGCAGCTGTGATGACATGCCCATCTGGGCACGTGAGATCCGGCACGAAGATCTCTTGGGGGTCAGACGCCCCGGTGGTATCTGTTTCCGTGGCAAGACCGGTGCCAACGAACGCCACGTCGTCCTCGGCTACCTTGGACCTCTTCTCGGCGGCCTGGTCCCCATCGCCGGCCGTTTGGTTTCTCTTTCGGCGGTTGGGGCGAGGCGGTTGGATCGAAGTGGCGGTGGGCTGATTCTCCTGCTCGCGCTGTGTTGTGAAATTTTAAAGTACTCGCAAGCGCACGAATCGTACCGAAATATAGTAATGCAAGAGCGAGGTCGAACCCACAGGGACTTACGATTTTTTCTAGGAAAAATAAGTAACTTAAACCGATTAAACCCTAACCTAGTTGACAAAAGTTGTGATTGATTTTTAAACTAAAAGTGAAAAGTAAAAACAATAAACTAAATTATCAAAGACGAGAAAATTAAAGCTTCTTTTTAATCAAAAGGAGAAAATACTAGGGTTTCGGAATCCACACCCATTAACTCATATCATTATATATTCATGATTACTGATTTTACCCAAAATTTCTTCGTGATAATCTAAAAGCTAATTCTGTTACCACGGAAAATATCATCGTGAAAGTTCATCAAAAAGTCTAATGTTTGTTCCTCTCCGCTCGCAAGTATAAAATCAAATCATTAATTGTATCCGCTTTTAACAAATCACAATAAATATCCAATTTTATAGTTAACGATTAAAAACCAGCTTTCAATGCTAAAGACAATTCCAAATCATGAGAAAAACATGATTGAACTCATATCCAGAATCTATCCCTAACAATTGATTTGGAGTAAGAACAATTTAATCATATTCAAACCAAATATTCAGGTAAAATCAAATCTCATAAATATATAATTAATAATCGTTAATGGGGCTTCATCCTCAACCCTAGTTGAAGAGTTTAGCCGCTCATGGAGTTAAAACACATACTCAAATAAAGATAAAACTCCATTGAACAAAGCTTACGAAAAGAGAACAAATAATTCTTTCTGTCTTTTTCTTCTCTGCGCCAAGATGATGCTGCTTCTGCGTGCAGTGTGCTGAGATGCCGAGATGGTGTTGGCTGAAACTAAGGCGTGATGTGCTTTTGTTCTTCAATTGCCGTCATTTATTCCCCGCCGTGAATCATATGGCCTTGATTATTAATAATGCTGAAAGTTGCCGTAAGGAATTTGATTCCTTTTTAAATTCAATCTCCCTGTTATTTAGTTTGCCTAATTGGCTTCAACTAATATGGCTGTTTCCTTTAGTAGTCTAGATCACGTGCAAGCCATGGGTTGTAGTGCTGCCTTCTCCAAGAAAATAACTTTGATGCAATTACTTGAGCAAAATAATAGATGGACCAACCACTGAGACTAATTCATCACAGAGCCATGTTTTGAAACCAAATAACAATCGACTTCGGGCTTTTTAATCCAACGGCCAAAACATTAAGTAGTTATCATCTTTTTCCTGCAAATTAATAATTCAGAGTAAAACGATCAAAAAGATAATAACTAGTCTAATTAAGCATAATATAAAGAACTAACAATATACGAGATAGGTATCTCCACATGTCAATATTTTGTGCTCATCAAATACCCCCAAACCTATATTTTGCTAGTCCTCGAGCAAAAGAAATAAAATTAAGACAAAGAAAGAAAAACAATAATTACTAACCCCTTTTCGGAGGAGTCCGATTGCATTTAGCTTATGCAACAAGCCTTTAAACCTCTAGGTTGCCCTAGTGGACGAGTTATAGTCTCGTGAGGGTTTGCCGTGAATATACCCACAAAATTCTTATGAAAGTGACACTCGATTAGAATTCCAAAACATAGTCTATGGCCTCTCAAAGTAACTAGTGTGAGAATAACACAAGTTAGAGGCAAGATATTTCATCCATTAACAAAGTTAAACAAGTGAACATTCTAATCCGAATTTGCATAAAAAACTGTTCCCCCCACATATATCTGGATAGAAAGAAATCACAAGACATGCGTGTAAAGTGAAAAGTCACACAAAGATGTTCATTAACCTCGAAAACAATACACGCACCTTCAATACCTCAATACTCATCAAAATGTTCACATGAAATTATAGCCCCTCTCCTTATTCCAATTTTCACTTTTTTTCTATATATATTTCTTTGTGGTTGTGCAATGCCTTGGTCCCTTAAGCTTTCTAATTGACCCTTGTAGCAAGCTTTAGGCCAGTGACACCCAAACCAGATGGCTTTAGGGCACTAGATGTAGAGAACACCCCAACGGACTTAATCACTCGAGTCAAAAGGCTACGAACCCGAGCTAACCACACATGACAATCGCGGAACTCTCCACCGTTTGACGCGAACACTCACTGCTTACTGAGGCAAGAGGCCCGGTTACTAAGTGAAAAGCCCGAAAAAGTATGCATTTTTATTCATTATTTTTTTCTTTTCTTTTTTTTAAGGAAAGGACATTATGCATTTTGTTAAGACATTCGAATCATACTGAGGCATCAAAAATATATGTACGACCCTCGAGATCAAATCCAAGTCTAAGTGTGACAGTGCTCGTGCAAAGGCATGTAAATAAGTGATTAATCACTATCCAAATATAGGTGATACAAACCAACTAAGTGCTTTTCATCAATGCATATGTTCACAAGCTTAACTCTATCAATGAATTCATATCAAGACTCCAACTTGGGCCACAATCAAACTAGCACTAATTGAAAACCAATAGGCACGTCAGAAATCATAATCAAGCATCCAAAATATTTTATTTTATTTTTGAAAGTTTTTGAATTTTTACTTTTTTTTTTTTCTTTTACTTTGGCACTTGTAAGAGAAAAAAAAACGATAACTATGAAGTTTAAGCACAGAACTGACATAAATAATAGGTGAACCCTCCCCCAAACCTAAATATGACACTGTCCTCAATGTCATGAATGCAAATGCTTAAAAAGAGATGGACTGTAGCGTAAAGGTGAGAAAGGGTAGGATACACCTGGTAAGCGCGATGAGACAAAACTGTGCAACACCTGCGAAACAAATTATGGGAACACAAGAAAAGAAAAGAATGCACTAACCAAAAGAGATAAATGAAGTCAGAATGTCTTTTTTTTTTTTTGTTTGCATAACAAAGAGCACTAAAGTTGGGCAAACTAAATGGTCAATCTTGATAAACAGGATCCTCCAAAAGGATTTCCTCTACTTCCGGACTTCTCAATTCTATAAACTGTTTCAACCGCTGCCCATTCACTTTGGACACAGAACCATCTTTAGGATTCTCAATTTCAACGGCCCCATGCGGATAGCTAGTGCGAACGATAAAAGGGCCGGACCATCGAGAACGGAGTTTGCCTGGAAACAAATGCAGACGAGAGTTATAAAGAAGGACTTTTTGACCAGAAGTGAAAGATTTTCTTAAAATGTTTTGGTCATGAACCCTTTTCATACGGTCCTTGTACGATTTGGCACAGTCGTAGGCATCATCCCTAATTTCCTCTAGCTCAAGAAGTTGAAGCTTTCTACGAACACCTACCTTGTCAAGATCAAAATTGAGTTGTTTGGTAGCCCAATATGCCTTGTGTTCTAGTTCTACAGGTAAGTGACATGCCTTCCCATAGACAAGCCGGTAAGGAGACATTCCAATGGGAGTTTTAAATGCCGTACGGTAAGCCCACAATGCGTCATTAAGTCGTAAAGACCAATCTTTCCTATTAGGGTTCACTGTTTTTTCAAGTATATTTTTAATCTCCCTATTAGATATCTCAACTTGACCACTAGTCTGCGGGTGATATGCAGTTGCAACTTTATGCGTTATGATATATTTTTCATTAAATGCTCAAATACTCGATTGCAAAAATGCTTACCTCCATCACTAATAATAGCACGTGGTGTCCCAAAACGAGCAAACACGTTATCTTTCAAAAATTGGATCACCACTTTGTGATCATTAGTCTTACATGCAATGGCTTCAACCCACTTAGAAACATAATCAATAGCAACAAAGATATATAAATTACCAAAGGAATTAGGGAATGGACCCATAAAATCAATGCCCCATACATCAAATATCTCTACAATCAGAATTGGGTTAAGAGGCATCATATTTCTCCTTATTTAATACGACCTAACTTTTGACAACGCTCACAAGCTATACAATATGCATGTGAATCTTGAAAAATAGAAGGCCAATAAAATCCACACTGCAAAATTTTTGCAGCCGTCTTATTAGCACTAAAATGGCCTCCACATGCATAATCATGACAAAAAGAAATGACACTTCGTTGGTCACTTTCAGGAATGCACCTTCTAATAATTTGGTCTGGGCAATATTTAAATAAGTATGGATCATCCCAAAAGAAGTACTTAACCTTGGATAAAAATTTAGATTTATCATGTTTGGGCCAATGTAAGGGTATCTCTCCAATTACAAGATAATTTACAATATCTACAAACCAAGGTGAAGATAATTGAGACACATGCATCAATTGTTCATCAGGAAAATTTTCAGAGATGGGCAATGAATCCTCGGTGAACTCTACAATTAATCTAGACAGATGGTCAGCTACCACATTCTCAGAGCCTTTTTTATCTCGAATCTCAATATCAAATTCTTGTAGTAACAAAATCCATCGAATTAATCTAGATTTAGCATCTTTTTTAGACAACAAGTACTTCAATGCAGCATGGTCTGAATAAACTAAGACCTTAGAACCCAATAAATAAGCTCTAAACTTATCAAGCGCAAAAACAACTGCTAGTAACTCCTTTTCTGTAGTGGAATAGTTTAATTGTGCATCATTTAACGTCTTACTAGCATAATAAATTACATGAGGGAGCTTATCGACACGTTGTCCTAAAACAGCGCCTACTGCGTAATCAGAGGCATCACACATAATTTCAAAAGGGACATTCCAATCGGGTGGTCGAATTATAGGGGCAGAGGTCAACTCACTTTTTAATCTCTCAAAAGCATGAAGGCACTCCTCATTAAACACAAATGGGGCATCTTTGGCCAACAAATTACATAGAGGTTTAGCAATTTTACTAAAGTCTTTAATGAACCTCCTATAAAAGCCCGCATGACCCAAAAATGATCTAATCTCCTTTACAGTACGTGGGGGTGGAAGGTTAGATATCAAATTAATTTTAGCTTTATCCACTTCAATACCTTTATGCGAAATGATATGCCCTAATACAATTCCTTGCTTAACCATAAAGTGACATTTTTCCCAATTAAGCACAAGACTTTTTTCTTTACATCGCACTAACACTAGGGTCAAATGGTGTAAGCATTCATCAAAAGAAGATCCAAAAACTGAAAAATCATCCATAAACACTTCCAAAAAACGTTCTACCATGTCAGAAAAAATACTAACCATGCATCGCTGAAACGTGGCTGGTGCATTGCATAATCCAAATGGCATGCGGCGGTAGGCAAAAGTACCATAAGGGCATGTGAACGTAGTCTTTTCTTGGTCTTCCGGTGCAATGGGAATTTGATTATAACCAGAATAACCATCGAGAAAGCAATAATACTCATGTCCCGCTAACCTTTCTAACATTTGGTCAATAAACGGCAAAGGAAAATGATCTTTTCGTGTCATGGAATTTAATTTTCGATAGTCTATGCAAACACGCCATCCTGTTTGAACACGGGTGGGAACTAATTCATTGTCTTCATTTTTTACTACCGTCACACCCGATTTCTTAGGAACAACTTGAACAGGACTCACCCAACTGCTATCAGAAATTGGATAAATAACGCCAGCATCTAAAAGCTTAAGAATTTCCGCTCTAACTACTTCTTGCATGGCAGGGTTTAGACGCCTTTGTGGCTCACGTGAAGTTTTAGCATTTTCCTCTAAATGGATTCTATGCATGACCAATGAAGGACTAACTCCCTTGATATCATTTATGGACCACCCTATTGCTTCCTTGTGCTCCTTTAGGACATTCAACAATTTTTGTTCTTGTGTATCATCTAAATCAGAGGCTATGATTACTGGTAAAGACTCACAAGGGCCAAGGAATTTGTATTTAAGAGTGTTTGGCAATGGCTTAAGTTCTAACTTAGGTGGCTCCACAATAGATGGAAGTGCTGGTGATGTAGACAGTGAAAGAGGAACCACTTTTGGTTGCCATTCATCAATGCTCATTAACGGGGTAGCATCTAATAATGCATTAACTTGCTCAATTGACTCATCTATGTCAAATTCATACCCAAAATGTGCTAGGCAAGCTTCTAAGGGATCCTCATAACTTGACTGAACAAAAGTATTTTCAACCAAAGTGTCTATCATACAAACTGCACTAACCTCATCTTCATCTAGTGGTTGCTTGCTTGTATTAAAAATATTAAGCTCAACAGTCATATTACCAAATGATAATTTCATCACACCATTTCTACAGTTGATTAAAGCATTAGATGTAGCTAAGAAGGGACGCCCTAAAATAACAGGAATTTGCCCACTAGAGTTTTGGACAGGCTGAGTGTCAAGGACTATAAAGTCCACAGGAAAGTAGAATTTGTCAACCTTAATTAGAACATCCTCAATGACTCCTCTAGGAATTTTGACAGATCTATCAGCTAATTGGAGTGTTACTTGAGTGGGTTTTAACTCTCCTAACCCTAATTGTGAGTACACTGAGTAAGGTAATAAATTGACACTAGCCCCCAAATCTAACAAAGCCTGATCGATATGATGGTTACCGATAATGCAAGAAATTGTTGGACAACCAGGGTCTTTGTATTTTATTGGAATTTTGCACTGGATAATAGAGCTAACCTGTTCAGTTAAAAATGCCTTCTTTGGAACATTTGTCTTCCTTTTAATTGTGACTAGATCTTTCAAAAATTTAGCGTATGAGGGTACTTGTTGAATGGCATCTAAAAATGGAATATTGATTTGTACTTGCTTAAACACTTCTAGAATGTCTCCAAATTGTGCACCTTTTTTAGGGGCTACTAGTCGATGAGGATAAGGAGCTTTAGGGACAAAGTTCCTAACAGGTGGCTCGATTATACGTGGTGGAGAAACAGACTCTTGAACTTTAGCAGGATCAACATGATTTTCTTCTTTTTCAGCTTCAGCTAATTCCTCAGTTGGCATACTAACTTTATTATCAACTTCTTTCCCAGATCTAAGGGTAATGATTGATTGAACATGGTGTTGCTCGTTTGAAGAAGTGGAGGTGGTGCCTATAGAAAACTGTCCTTTAGGATTCACTAGAGTTTGACTCGGAAACTTCCCTTTCTCTCTCTCCGCAACTTGACTAGCCAATTGACCCATTTGATTTTCCAATTTAGCGATGGCTTGAGCATGCAAGTGAGTTGAATTTTCAATTTTAGCCAAGATTGCTTTAAGGGTGTCATCTAAGGATGACTGTTGTTGTGGTGCAACAGATTGGAAATTCGGTTGAGACACAGAAGTTGGAGTATAAAAAGGCTGAGATTGAGAAGGGTATGAGTGTGTAGGAGGACGAAAACCTGGGGGAGATTGATTTTGTGAATGGAAAGGTTGTCCACCTATATTTGTAGAAGGTTGGTTCTGACGCCATGAAAAATTTGGATGATTTCGCCAATTTTGGTTGTATGTTTCTGAAAAAGGACTAGCAAATGATTTTCCATAATTATTAAGTGCATTTGCTTGTTCAACATAGCTTTCAGAATATCCAATAATGGAAGGACATGTTTGTGTTGTGTGCATGTGACTACTGCAAAGAGAAGACACCTCACTTTGAACTTGATTGGCTGACTCCATAGTTTTACTTAAAACTAACGCCTCAACCTTTCGAGTAAGATTATCTAACTTTATTCTCATATCTGAATCTTCTTTCACCTCATATAATCCCCCTCTCTTAGGTGTGGAAGTTAGTTTGTCTCGATGAGAAGTAAAATCCCACTGTTGAGATCTCTCAGACAAATTTTCAAGAAACTCATAAGCTGCCTCACCCGTAAGATTTAAAAAATCACCACCGTTCATTGATTCAATCATATTGCGATTAGACTGAGTTAAACCATTATAGAAAAATTGAACCAGTCTCCATGTTTCAAAACCATGAGGGGGGCACTTTAAAATAAAATCTTTAAATCTCTCCCAACTCTCATAAAATTTTTCATGTTCTTCTTGACAAAAATCAGTAATCTCCCTCCTTAAAATAGTTGTTCTAGACATTGAAAAGAATTTTGAAAGAAACTTTTTCACGAGGATGTCCCATGAAGTGATTGAGCCAGAGGGTAGAGAATTTAACCATGCCTTTGCTTTATCTTTCAGTGAAAAGGGAAAAAGGCGCAACTTAACAGACTCTTCAGAAAAGTTTTGATATCTAAAGGTAGCACAAATTTCGAGAAAGTCTTTAACATGCATGTAAGGATCCTCTCGTTCAACCCCATGAAATTGAGGAAGAAGTTGTATTATGTGATGTTTCAGCTCAAAATGTGTCGCATTTGTCGTGGGTAACACAATACAAGAAGGAGGATTTGTGGTCACGGGTGAGAACAATTCTCTTAAAGGTTTTGTATCTTCTACAAGTTCTCCCATTTTTAATTGACTACGTTCTACTCTTTGAATTTTTAAGCTGCGTCTAAAGGTTCTCTCAATTTCCGGATCAAGAGGTATTAATTCTAAGTTCTTTGAACGACAACCAAACATAAACTTCCGAATGAAAGCAAATAAGGGGAACAACCTGAAATAAAAAATAAAACTGTGACAGAAGTGTCTACTGCTAACAAATAAAATGATAATTCTCGGTTTTTTTTTTTTTTTCTATTTCAAACACTGACTCACTAACACGTTAATAAAAAAATAATAATAATAATGACAGTAAAGTAAGTTTACTAACCTTCCTTCAACTTGTTGCAATTCCAACGCCAACCACCGTGGTGCACGGAAAATAACATTGGTTCCGATAATTATTCTAATGAAACACCTGTACCCAACTTGGTAGAAGCTTGGCCGATAAAAACAGATGAAAAGGCAACTCTACTTGTGACTAAATAACGAGACAGGGAGCACAAACACAGTTAGGAACAAAAAGCAGCTACTACCAATCGGAGATTCACGGTATAGTAAATGCACGTGATGAAGTGACATTTATTTATTTATTTTTTTTTTTACTAACTATAACTAGTAGAAGAATGAAATCAATTCAAATATCTAGATTTCCTATAAAAAATAATTAAGTCCCCGGCAACGGCGCCAAAAACTTGTTGTGAAATTTTAAAGTACTCGCAAGCGCACGAATCGTACCGAAATATAGTAATGCAAGAGCGAGGTCGAACCCACATGGACTTACGATTTTTTCTAGGAAAAATAAGTAACTTAAACCGATTAAACCCTAACCTAGTTGACAAAGTTTGTGATTGATTTTTAAACTAAAAGTGAAAAGTAAAAACAATAAACTAAATTATCGAAGACGAGAAAATTAAAGTTTCTTTTTAATCAAAGGAGAAAATACTAGGGTTTCGGAATCCACACCCATTAACTCGTATCATTATATATTCATGATCATTAACTTTACCCAAAATTTCTTCATGATAATTTGAAAGCTACTTCTGTTACCATGGAAAATATCATCGTGAAAGTTCGTCAAAAAGTCTAATGTTTGTTCCTCTCCGCTCGCATGTATAAAACCGAATCATTAATTGTATCCGTTTTTAACAAATCACAATAAATATCCAATTTTATAGTTAACGGTGAAAAACCAGCGTTCAATGCAAAAGACAATTCCAAATCATGAGAAAAACATGATTGAACTCATATCCAGAATCTATTCCTAACAATTGATTTGGAGTAAGAATAAGTTATTCAAAATCAAACCAAATATTCAGGTAAAATCAAATCTCATGAATATATAAATAATAATAATCATTAATGAGGCTTCATCCTCAACCCTAGTTGAAGAGTTTAGCCGCTCATTGAATCAAAACACATACTCAAATAAAGATAAAACTCCATTGAACAAAGCTTACGAAAAGAGAACAAATAATTCTTTCTGTCTTTTTCTTCTCTGCGCCAAGATGATGCTGCTTCTGCGTGCAGTGTGCTGAGATGCCGAGATGGTGTTGGCTGAAACTAAGGCGTGATGTGCTTTTGTTCTTCAATTGCCGTCATTTATTCCCCGCCGTGAATCATATGGCCTTGATTATTAATAATGCTGAAAGTTGCCGTAAGGAATTTGATTCCTTTTTAAATTCAATCTCCCTGTTATTTAGTTTGCCTAATTGGCTTCAACTAATATGGCTGTTTCCTTTAGTAGTCTAGATCACGTGCAAGCCATGGGTTGTAGTGCTGCCTTCTCCAAGAAAATAACTTTGATGCAATTACTTGAGCAAAATAATAGATGGACCAACCACTGAGACTAATTCATCACAGAGCCATGTTTTGAAACCAAATAACAATCGACTTCGGGCTTTTTAATCCAACGGCCAAAACATTAAGTAGTTATCATCTTTTTCCTGCAAATTAATAATTCAGAGTAAAACGATCAAAAAGATAATAACTAGTCTAATTAAGCATAATATAAAGAACTAACAATATACGAGATAGGTATCTCCACATGTCAATATTTTGTGCTCATCACGCTGTGCGGCAGGAACTTGCTCTGGCTGCTCCTGTCGGGCCGGCAGGTTGGAGGTAGAGAGGTCTTGGGCCAAGTACTGCTGCTGCAGCGCCTGCCCGGCGACAGAGGACAGATCCAGGGCCTTTCTAACCATTTTGCTCTTGTCTCTGCGCTTGGCGTAGCCGAAGTAAGTAGGTTCGTAGTCGAGCAGTCTTGGAGCGTCCCGGTTGGCACACCGCAGAAGAGCAATCAGGTTCGTCCACTTGTCGGTGAGGAGGAGTGCCTTGTTCGGAGCGGAGCAGTTTGCATGTGTCAAGATCAAGTCAGTTCATGCACATACAAGGCACGTCAAAAATATCAGGATAGGGTTGATGAGAAGTTACCGGGTCTGTCTGTATAGCCGAGGCCGGGATACCCTCGTGCTCGGGGAATCCTATACGGTCTCTCTGTCGCCGCCCCAACCCTGGTTGGGTAGGGGATATCAAGAAGTGGGTTGATTGGCCCATACTCGAAGTTCCCGGAGACCTTCACCAGGACTCCGCTCCATTTCTCGGAGTCGTATAGGCGGTCCACCAGGTGGTCGAAGTACTGCCTCGTCGTGAGGTAGTACTTGTCGTGTTTGGGGTCCTTGACACCATGTACATGAGCATCAAGTCCCCCAAAGTGAACGGCAGGTTGTTGGTCTCGGCTAGCTTCATGGCTGAACATAGGACACGCCAGGCATTCAGTGCGACTTGGATCGGCGCGAGTTCATATGAATCCAAGAAGTAGCGGAGGAAGGGGCTCATTGGGAACCTCACCCCTCCCTCTGTAATAGCGTAAAGGGGGAGGACGATGAAGTCCTCACCGAAGGGTACCCTCTCGGCGGTCACTCTCTCGATCAGAACATCGTCAGGGACTTCGTACTTCTTTTTGAATTCGTTGGTGAAGCCCCCTGGTCCGTCTCCGTAGAAGTTACGGTACGGCATTGGGCCAAGGCCGGTCGGCGGCGGAGGGATGAGGTCGACGTCATAAGGGGCGGCGTCGGCTCCCCCTACGTCGGAGGCACTTGGAGGTCCACCGGACGATGTGGATGCACTGGCCTGGGTTCCTGTTGCCATCCGTTCGGCGAGAACTTCATCGTCAGAGATGGGTCCGGTGGCAGCAGCCGGGGAGTTTTCCCGGCCAACTGGAGTCCCCCTACACGCACTTTCGTCTACTTGTAAGGGGACGGTGATCCCTGGGATGATGGACGGTCCGGCAGGAAGGGGGAAGTTGCTGGAGCTCTCATTAAAGCTTCGGTAGCTTCTCCCAAGGTTTTGGATCGTCTCCATGAGGTCCGGGTAGTCTTCAGGGTTGATATCTGGCAAGATCCTTGTGTCCACCATCTGCTGAAGACCTAAAAACAGGGAAAAGGAAAGGAATCAGGGCTCCTACTTCAGCATGGGTGCTCCTTCCCAGCCCTTCGCCGGAGGAGGTTCGGGGAATCGTGTTCGGCAAGGGGCAAATACCCCCTCTGAAGGATGTTTCTTGGTGGTCGAGATGGGATAGTTGCCGGGAATCTAGGCGGCGGACCATGGCCATAAACGGCCACGAGAAGATAGGCTACCCTAAGTAAGTCAAGATTATGCCCACCATAAAGGGAAAACAAAACCAAAAGGGGCTGTGCAGCCGTGAAATGAAAAGAAAAGACGTCGAGGTTACCTGAGAACGATGGAGTTGGTCGACGGGAAGCGGCGGAGCAACAACGGCGACGGTGATGACGGCGGTGTGGAGTTGCAGAGCGAAGACGAGAGTAGGGAGAGCGAGAGCAAAAAGTGAATCGTGCTTCGACCCCCATCTTCTTATATAATGGGCGAGAAGGGGAGGGGAACCCAAGGGTCACGCACCGGAACCGAAGCGACGCCAGTTCGCCCATCCTCAGCATGCCACGTGGAAAGCCTGTGTCAATCCGTACTCGCGGGGCTCTTCGCTGCGCCACGTGTCCCCCTATGCTGGGCTAGGGTTAACCCCAGCCGTTAGATCTCTGAGGCCCAACGGTCCCATCAGCCCCCTCTGCAGCAAAACTATCATTACTCCTTCCACAAGACGCCTCCTCGTTATCCCTCGATGGTCCGGCATAACACCCTCAGCGAGCGTACTTTACACGAGGCTCAACGCCTCGCAACCTCATTTCCGTGGCCCGGCGGTTGTGGCTCGGCACGGATTCCTTTAGATACATTCAGGGAGAGCCATATGTCAACTCCTCCCATTTGTCCAAATCGAGAAGAGGTTGAGGGGCTATTGTGGCGGACGCGGTTCGGTGGAGGACCCCGTTTTCCTCGGCTCGGTGGGGTGGTCCAGTAGTGATATAGACATGGCTCGGTGAAGGGATCCTGATGGAGGACACTTAACCGTTATGAGCTCGACCCCTAGATACGTTGCACTGTTGGGTCGGCGGAGAGACGTTCGGTGTGCTGAACCGAGCCACCGAAGGGAAGTATTCCACTCCAGGAAAGCTGTTGCTCCGAGCATATGACATGGAATTCGGCTCGGCGATTCACCACCGAACCGAGTAGCAGATACGGTGAGGTCAAGAGTGGCCGGACTGATGGGTTCGGCGGTGCAGCCTACCACCGAACCATCTCTCCTCCCTGACTAGAGGAAGTCAGGAAGGAAGTCGGTTGAATAAGGAACGTGTTATAAATCCCACTATGGTAGGAGCAGACCGTTAGGGATCATGACGAGCCTAATTTCGCGGGATTGGATTTGGATGCCATAGTGGGCGAACCAATCACTGCGCGCGTAGTGTAACCACGTGGTTTGGACACCGCCTTCCCCTGCCTATAAAAGGAGTGGTAATGCTGAGGAAGAAGGTACGTGAAACTGGACCCTCAAACCCTAGTACTCTCATTCTCTCCTTTTCCTGCCACTGACTAGATCGTCGGAGTGCCTATCCCGGACCACCACGATCCGGGTTTAGGCACTAACGTGTTCGCTACTTGTGCAGGTTCCCACCAAGATCCAACCACCCTAGCCACCTTAGCACCAGAGGTTCGACCGGAGAAGTACGGCACCACAATGTAGGTGGGAGGTTGAATGGGACAAAGGAAGTATGGGAGTGAGGGAGAGTTTGGTGTTTTGTAGGGTGAGGCCTTGAAGTTAGTAAGAGGCTAACTTCAATAATGAGGAGGAAGGTGGATGAAAGAACTCAAAAGAATGTCTTTTGGGAATGACATTCTTTAAGACTTGGAAGTGGAAGATGGAAGTAAAAGCTAGAGAGAGAAAGCTTATGGAGTAAGAATGCCAAGAAGCTTAAAAGGAGAGCCCAAAGGAAGAGCCAAAAGGAGCCCCTTTCCCTTGAGTGGAGGGATTAATTTATAGGCAAAAGGCCAAGGATTTTGAATTTCAAATAGTGGAGGTATTTTCTGGGCGGGCAGAAGTGGATTTTTGGCTAAGCCACTCATCAGCTGTGGCTCAAATTGGCGTGGCCGACAGCTTTCTGAGCCAGTCAGAACTTTACCCAAAGTGCCGTGCGGTACAAGTAGGTTGCGCACGGCGCATTGAATTTCAATGTGCCGCGCACTACATAACCATTACGCGCGGTACCTCAAGTTTAGTCCAGGGGTTTTTGGGCTTTGTCTGGGCTTTTTGGGTTTTTTGGTTTGTTTGGTTTACATGGCCTTAGGAAAATCCTTCATTCAAGCTCACAAAGGTATCGTTTCCTTTATTTCATCAACGGGGCGGACAAATACTCTCTGAGGTCCGGATTGGGGTGTTTACAGCCGTGACTCCAATTCGAAGAAAAAAAAACTATCAAACCTTATTTTGTACATGTTGCGGCCAAGTATTAAGGGATCAGTGGGTTTATAAGGTCACCGGTGATTTTGTGGCCGATTCTTAATTTTTTTTGAGTAATATTACCAGTAATCAAACTAGAAATATACGACTTACCAAGAACGAGATAAATCCCATACGTCTTTATCTCTACTTTCTAATTTTTACTTTTTGAATTATTATTGACAAAAAAAAATTCGGCATCAAATTTACTGACCTAAAAAAGTTATAAAAAAAAAAAACAAATTTTCCGCTACCAGGAGTCGAAACCAAATTTTTTTTAAGAAATCTAGTTTATATGTGCTACAACAGATTTTGTGTTAACCTGAGAAAAAGTTATTGTTTTATATATCTAATCTAAATACGAATTTGTAAAACTCTTCAATAACCTATAGTTTAAACAATTAGAAAATTCCGATACGAAAATTGAAATACAAGAAAATTTGTGTTCTGTTTTAATTTTTTCAATGTTTTACGCAAATTTCTTATTATCAGCGTTGTAACCAAAATATCAATTCTCCGCATTAACATCATTTCAGTTTCGAAAAATAAAATTTTTGTTGTCATGATTCCAATTCGAAGAGAAAAAATAGCAAACCAATTTTCATAAATGTTTCAACCAAATATGAAGGGATCGCCGTTTATATAATGTGATCGGTGGTTTTGTGGCCGATTCTTTTTCCAATATAAAATTTTCAGTAATCAAACGACAGATATACCACTTATTAAAAACGAGAAGAACAAAATGCACCACAAACTTCTTTATTACTACTTTCTAATTTTACCTTTTGAATTATTATTGACAAAACAAAATTTTGACATCTCAAATTTCTTTATCTCAACTTTCTAATTTTATCTTTTTAATTATCATTAACAAAAAAATTTGACGTCGAAACTGTTGACCGCAAAAACTTAAAAAAGGAAATATAATTTCCACTGCCTTATCAACGCTTCCGAAATATCAATTCTCTGCATTAACAAAATCCTTTCAGTTTTGAAAAATCGAATTTTTGTTGTATTGATTCCAATTCGAAGAGAAAACATAGCAAACCTGATTTTGTACATGTTTCTACCAAATATGAAGGGATCGCTGTTTTTATAATGTGACCAGTGATTTTGTGGCCGATTCTTTTTTTTTTATTGCAAAATTTCCAGTAATTAAATTACAGATATATGGCTTACCAAAAACTAGGAAAACGAAATGTGTGACATCCGACTTTTTCAGTAAGGAAAAAAAAAATTTTTTGACGCAAATAGTTAAATCTTTCGTTTCTCTTTTTGAAACTTCTTAATAAAATAAAAATACTTCTATTTTAAATTTCATCATATCAGGGCTATTCTTTTAATTTTTGGTTGTATACTAAATGTTAGTATATAAAATACATATAGTTACTTAACCGTGTTAGTATTTTTTGGGTTGTGGGAGAGTGGGCCATTATTAGCATATATATATATATATATATATAAGTGTTGAGAGGCCTAGGTTATTTTAGTTTCTCTAGAAAATTGTGAGAGCAGTAGATAGCTTGGCGGGGAGAAGGTTTTCACCAGAGTTGTTACGCAAGTCTTCTATTCCTATTCATATATATGGGTTTTGTTTCTTTAGAAAGTGAATATGAGGGTTTTGTTTGATAGTGCAGAGAGAGAGAGAGAGAGAGAGAGCATGTGCGCCGTGTGCATGTGCCGTGAGAAGTGGTGGTGCTGTGTGTGCGTGGGTTATGGGCTTGGTAGGTTCAGGGCTATATTGGAAGGTAAACTTATAAAGTACATATATAATTGTTACTAGACATATTAGTAATAACTGTACAGTAGCCGTTTTCATTGAATTGATTTCCGTACATACATTCTTTTTTGTTCAGACTAACAGAGTACTCGAGCAACATTGCTTTTTGCAATTTATCTATCCGGTTGAGGTGATTGGTTAAGCATGTGATCCCTTTCTTTTGGAATCCTCTTAAGCCAATCTATTCTTGACAATTCGTTATTCGTTGTGATCCGATGATTATTATTCTTATTTGTTGCTCTCATAATTATTGAAAATTGACGTACCCTTTGGCATACAAGGTTAATTGAGAATATTTGTGATTGATCGATTGCCCTTACTTTTATTGTCGTCGATTCATTGACTCCATGATATTATTGTGACCATGCAACGACACGGGGAATAATCCTGGTGCAGGTGACTCCGGTTCGCCGTTGTTCCGTGTGTTTGGGACCATGGCTTTTGTATATATTTATTTGTTAAAGTCCAAGGAAAAGACCCGTGAGATATCGTAGTGATTTTGGCCACTAGGGAAAAGACATGTGAAATAACCTGTGACTCTAGTGCTCAACGGATAGGGAAAAGACTTGTGAAATACCCTGTGACCCTATTCCGGATTGGCTTAGGGAAAAGGTCCCAGGCGCCATCCTGTGGTGACTCTAAGTATGGTGTTGGATCCAACGGGCGAAGCCTTGAGAAAATATTTGGCATTTGGTACTTGGTAATTGGTGATTATATATGGTTCCCACTTTGGTTTGGACTACCTCATTATTGTTGTTCCTCGTTCCGATATTATTGAGCAGGCGGTTGGTATAAAATGGTTGTTATCATTGTTCGATTGTTGTTGTGATCATTCGTTATTCAGTCATCCATCTTTCGATCCTATTTGTTGAGCCGTTGACTTCGTTAGTTTGTTAGTATTATTCGTTGAACCTTCGACCTTCCTTAATTTGAAACCACTTCTTGGAACCCATAGTATCTTTTGTTTAAAAGCATGTCGCATTGTATTCTTTACCCTAGCATGTTTAACTACTCACCGAGCTTGTCAGCTGATGGATTTTACTTGACCGATTCCTAGACCTAAGATAATGGGTTGCCCCAAGCGTAGGGCTGAGACCGATGTAGCACAATACCTGGTAAGACCGGAGTCGAATCCACTAAGGACGGTGAAGTGTGTGATGTGGAACCTTGGGTTGTAGTATTAAAATTAGCTCTTAGGTAGCCACCCCTTGTCTTTGGTTGATTAATTAACTAATACTAACAGATAACTTGCTCAAATGATTAAAAAGAGAGGCACGGTCGTAGGGAATCCGGCGCTTGCTATCCAATCAGAAACCGCTCGCTTTTAAAGTTCTAGAAACGGTTTTAGGGAGGATTGGAAACTCCGAAGGATGCAAATCCTAAGGTTGTCGGACCCGTACACAGCGGCGAATAGGTTTTGGTCCCCCGTTCCCGCTCACATGAGTCCTGGCAATGACTCGGATTCGTTCAACGAACATAGTTTTTACCAACTAAGATTATTTAATTAAATCAATGAATGGAAAAATTGCGAGACGAATCCTAATTGGGTCGCGACGCGCCTTTACCCAGCGACCAAACCTCATAAAAACTACTCACTCATTATTAAAAATAAAAGGAATAAAACCCTAGAATTAATCATGCTTTGAATGAAAATTAAACAAAAGATTAACGCTAAGATACGATCTACGAATAACTTTAATAAAGAACAGAAATCAATACGAGTTACCGAATGCTTGAATACTTGAATAAATCGTTAAAAATTTCAAAGGAAAAGCTCTGAATAAAAGAACATAAGTCTAAGAGCTGCTAATAATACCTCAAACCAAAAAATCATGCAAGTATAAAACTCTACTTTTCTTTTCTTTTTTTTTTTTTAAAAGATCACTATATTAATGAAGTAATAATAAAATATTAAACCCCGAACCGTCATCTTTTTCTGTTTCAACCCCGAAACCGTCATCTTTTTCTGTTTCAGCCGGACTCGAGGTGCCGCTGCCTCGTTCCCCCTTTTTTATTTCCAGAAGTCTCCCTTGACGAAAGCCCCGTTCTCCGTTTTACGTCCATGGGAATCCTCCGTTTTTTTTTCTTTTTCCAAAAGCTGCCTCCCTAAGTAGGGTAAAAAGCTTGCTTTTATAGGGATTGAAAGGATTTAATCACATAGTGGCCCTTGGGTTTTGTCTAATATTGAATTAACCATTCAAAATTTTAAAGCACTTCGTACTTCGATCCAAAACCTTTTGCTAACTTCCGTCTTTACCCAAAATCTTGAAAATCGATCTCGAGCAACCTATAAACATAACAGTTGTAACGCCCCCAAAATCGGGTTCGTTAATTAAACCATTTATTGAATAAAAGGAGTAGAGTCTGGCTCATTATTACATCACAAACCCCCAGAGGGTACTTATATTACACAAAAGGGAGGACATCTAAGGTTATCTACAGCTCCTTTTTTTCTTCCATCATAGCAAGCTCCTCAGCTCTAAATGCCTCCAAGTTGTACAGCTCTCCTTGCTCATCTATGAGGTCTGACACATTATACCAGCATCGCCACCAGCATAATATGTCAGAGTCACGTAAAGCAATACCGTGAGCTTGAAAGCTCAATAGAGTAACCCAAAACCCACTAACCCTTAACTTACAAGTCAAAGATAATAGCGATTTTCCAAACTTAACATGCTTCATCAAGAACATATAACATTTACACATGCGCATTCACTAACTATCGTTGGTGTCATGTTTTTCGGGTTTCTCTTACGTGACTCATCGTATAACGTGTCTCATTTTCATTTCCAAAACAACATTTTGAAAATCACATTTTAACACACCGAACCTCGGTTCCGCCGTGCCGGGTTCCCGAGTATCCGCACAATAGTTTCGCTGCGCCGGGTTCCCATTGGCACACAACACACACACACTCACATAATGCACCCACATTTGGTCATTATGTAGTTTCAAAAGTCCTTTTTATCCATATCAACCACACCCTATGTGTCATGTTTCTACTTTCCCATTTTCACGTGTCTCGTATCATGCATAGACTCCGCGGTAAGACTTTTCACATGAAACATGCAAGATCATCCAACTCTATTCTATCATGCTTGTTTATAACCACAAGTAAGGTAAACAACATGCAACAAGCTCATGATCCTACAAGGTCAAAATACGAATACTTCCTTTTTGAAAACAACACTTTATCTTTAAAATAAGAACGTATTTCCTTCTTTTTGGAAGTTCAATAACATAACACATGTTTATCAAAGTCACTTCATTTATCAAAAGCAAGTAACTAGCATCAAGATCATGCATTCAAGTATTCTTAAGATCAAAGTAAACTACGTAAAACATGATCATACTAAACATATAGCGTTCTATACTTAGAGTAAGTAGGTTCGGAGAACTCTACCGTTCTTCTTGGCGGTAGGCGGCTACGGAAAGTACGTTGGTGATTGGGCGGAATGACTTCCTGCGGTAAGCTTCTGGTAGCTTTGAAAGAGAAAGGTTTCTCTTGAAACTAAGTCTTGACCTAAAATTACTTGGCTTTATGGATTGAAAAGGTGTTTTGGGATGAGTTTCTTGAAGAACAAAGGAAGAACTTCAAGCACAACTCAAGAACAAAGCAAGAACAAGTAAGAACACTAGACTTTCTTAGAGAGAAAAGTTGGAGAATGGAGGTGTGAGTTGAAATGAGAGAATGGCTTGCTATTTATAGGCAAACTCTTGGGCTCTCCCTCTCCTCCCTTGGCCGGCCCCCTCTCTCTCCTTTTGCTCTCATTAATTAGCTACAAGGTCTTGTCATTTCTTGCTTTTCAAGCATGCCATGACTTGTCACTCAATTGTCATTCAACTTCAAGCTAAAACTAGGTCATCATGAAGGGTTTATGGACTTGTCTTGTCCTAGAATGGGTTAGCTTAAGGCTAATGAACTAGGTTATCATGAAGGGTTTTGGTTTAGTCACTTTATGCTTTGAAAGCATGCCGAGTCTTCCATGACTTGTCTTGTCCAATCTTTTTAGGCTTACGGCTAATGGACTAGGTGATCATGAAGGGTTTCTAGTCAAGTCTCGTCCTAGGGATGCTTTGCTTGCAAGAAAGCACAAAATCCTTGGCTAGATAGTCCTTTGGAAAGCTAGGAATGAATTGGAAAGGAAGTAATAGGCTTAGGGCTAATTAGTTAGCTTGTGCAAGTAACCAAGCACACATGCACACACCTCACCTCTCCCAACCGGCCCCCCTCCCTCTCTTGGCTGAATTCTCCCCTCACTCTCCTTCTCTCATTGTGTTGTCCAATCATGCTTTGAAAGCATGCAACCTTCTCCTTCATGGGTCAATCAAGCATGCCAAGAGTTGTCTTTTCCATTTAAGGCTAAGTCCTAGGTTATCATATGGGGTTTTATGGGTTGTCTAGCCTAGAAAGGGTCTTGCACAAGATAAGGGTCATGATGGTTGTACTTTGGTTGCAAAAGACAAGGAAGGTGGCTTGTTGAAGTGGCCAAAGCACACACACACACATTCACTATCTTTCTCTCTCTCTCTCGGCCTCCCCCCCTCTCTCTCTCTCTCTCTCTCTCCTCCTCCTAAAGTATATATATATATATATATATATATATATATATAGCTATATATAGGTAGACTAGAAAAGTAGGCTTTCAAAAAGGTATGGGTATTAACCAATGGGTAAGGATTTCCTAGAAAGGGAATCTTGTCATAAAGGTAATGATTACAAGCTAAAAGTAATTACTTTTGAAATCTCATGATGGTTTTCTATCGTCCAATGGTCCTAGGATGCTAGGAGGATATGACTAAGTTAGTAAGACTTAGGTTAGGCTAACTAACTAGTTGGAAGCTAGTTCCACTAACCGTTTAGGGTTTCTAGCCGGAAACTAGAACGTTAAGGTCTCGTATCGAATATTCTAGCGCTCCAATAAATATCCTAGCATTTAAGAATATTTCTAGGTTTATCGGTGATGAAATTTCAAAAGGAAATTTTAAATACGATTTTCGATTAAACAACGAGATTTTTATTTACTGAAAATCGGAGTTGTTATAACAACGCATAATAACAATCAGTTAACAAAAATAAAAGACTAATAAATACAGATTGGAGGGCCAAAATATGTATATCTTGGCATTGGTATATCAATGAGTTACATTGCAGGTTTTTGGGCTACAAGTAAAGGGATCCATGGTGTTTTGTGGGTGATCACTGCTGAAAACCCTCACGAGACTTCACTCGTCCTACCAGGGCCGCCTGGGGGTTTAAAAGAACTATCGGTTTTTATTCGTTTTCTTTAGTTGCATTTTATTTTCTTTGCTTGGGACTAGCAAAGTGTAAGTTGGGGGGTGTGATAAGTGCGTAAATGTTCACATTAGCACCTCCTAATTTATCATTGCTAAGTCTTTTTTTATTTTATTACTTGGTATTTTAATGCTTAATTTTTGTGATTGTAGGTATTTGGACAATTTGATAAAAACGCGCTGAGTTGGAAGTACTCAAAGTTTAGCTCTTGCCACGAGCATGAATACAGAGGAAAAGGATTAATATTTGCAAGTCAATTGGCCAAAGAATTAGACTATCTCAGGAAGTACAAGTGAGAATTGGACTTGGACTTTTATTAGGTGGTGTAGGGAGGTAATCCCGAGCATACACAAAAAGTAATCGAACATGTGGTGTTCGGGGATCACGTGAGCCGTAGAATGAAGGAACCGCCGTGCAGTGCTTAAAAACTGGTGACAGAAGGGGTAACTAGTACTAGGCAGTCTGTTCGGCGAAAAGGACCAGAGACACGAGAAGTCTTTGGTCCAAGCTACCCGAGCATGGGCATGCTCCGACGAACATGAGGAATTACTAGGCCGGGTAAGTGACATATGAAGTCACTGGTCCAGGCGGGCTGTTCGGCAATGAGCAAGCCGAATAGGAGCACAATTCTAGAGGACGCTCTAGAAGGGTCCAAGAATGGCAATACTCAGTAAGGAAACGAGATTTGGAGGAGATACCCAATGAGAATGGGATGAACAGCCATCTTTGGAAAGAGTTCCTAAATGGTCTAAAAGGAAATATGCAGTTAGGGGAATGAGAATCCCTGATATTCTGGGTTCCCTTTACGAGAAAGGAAACTTATGGCAGCAAGATGGCTTGGACAGCAAGTAGACATGGGTCTATAAATACGAGGTAAACCTAGAGGTAAAGGTACGCAATATTCCGTATTCATATTGCAGTATTCTGCTGTTAATCGAGTTTTTGATCATAAGTACGTGATACTGACTTTAGCATCGAAGGGCCTTTGCCACGAGAGGCAAAGGTGCGCTCACCCCTGTTTGTTTTACAGATTCAAAGTTCAGGCAGCAAATTAGGGATCCGGCGAGGTAGCACGTCATTGTTATTATTCAAAGGTCGCTCAACACCTGTCTAGAATTTTCCCCCTACAATTGGTGCCGTCAGTGGGGAACGAAGGAGATCCCTTTGAAAAACGACCATGGTGGGAGTAGACCCAGTCACACCGCTTGCAGAGAAGAACCAGGCTGGTGGGGAAGGAGGCGAATCCCCTCCAGGTGCTCCGAAAAAGCATGCTGGTGGTCATAGCAAGAGGATAACGAGCAAAGATCGTCCCATGACTCTTCATGATGATTCGAAAAACAAAGAAGGTGGGACAGCCACGGAATCCACGAGAAGGAGCAGGTCCCACCACGGGATAGAATCGGTGGCACATTCGAAAAGTGCGCGCAGCAATAACGATATCCTGGACCAGAAAAGACAGGAGATAGAGGAATACGCTCGTCTAATTAAGAGGCGAGAATACGAAATCCAACAACTCGAACGGATACGAGAACATCCAGAAGATTCCGGACTTTCATGAAGAAAGTCCAGAGGAGGGAGGCTGGCTGTGGCGGAGTATAAGAAAGCCTCTCCACGAAGAAAAAGGAGCAGGAGCCTCACCCTGAAACGGCCAAGGGCTTCTTCACGGAAAAGGAGAAGCAAGAGCAGAAGTTCCACCCCAGAAGAAGGTGGGACCAGGAAGCACCACAGGGACAGGTACGAGAGACCTGATTCCGATTGGGAGAGGCATGCTGCTAAGACTGCAAAGGGACAAGAAGAGGCAACCGTGTCTGCACGAGAAGCAGCACGGAAGGCTCTTAGCAACATAGCCTCTTCTCCTTTTGTGAAGAGATTGAAGGAGGCAAGATTGCCAAGCAGGGTGAAGCACGGGACCTTCGTCCCATATAAGACCAATGCTGACCCCGTGGCACACATACGGCATTACCAACAGGCAATGTTCATGCATGATGGGGATGACGCGATCATGTGCAAGATGTTCCCGTCGAGTCTGGGAAAGGTGGCCTTATCTTGGTTCCATAAATTGGAGCCGAACACCATACGAGGATGGAGGCAGTTAGCCAAAGAATTCACTGCCCGGTTCCTAACCAGCGGAAAACCGCCTAAGACTTTCGAAAGCCTCTCAATTATGAAACAGGGAGAGAACGAGCCGATCAGAGACTACGCCAAAAAGTATTGGGAAACTTTCAACGAGATTGAAAGTTGCAGCGAGGAATATGCTATAGCCACGTTCAAAACTGGGTTGCCTGTTCGGGGGGAACTGCGAAAGTCCCTGAATATGAATCCGGTGAGCACGCTGGCATAGCTGATGGAACGAATTGAACAGCATGCCAGGAATGAGGATGATATACTGCGGGAGGATGGCAAGCTGGGTGCCGAGCAGTCTAGGGTCTATGCAAAAAAGGCGGATAAGCCAGAGCCCAGAACATACAAGGAAAGGAAGGAATTCGAGCAGGCCAAGAGAGTGCCGAATAGAGAAAGGCCACCCCCTGATCCAAAGTCATTCTTTTCGATTACTACAGTTTGGAAGGAGTCCATCTACAGGGTTCTTTACCAAATTAAGAATCAGCCTTATTTTAAATGGCCCCAACCCCTGGGGGGGGATAAGGATGCGAAACGTGCTACGAATCAGCATTGCAGCTACCAGAAGGACTGGGGTCACATGACTGAAGACTGCGAGATGTTCAAGAGGCACCTCGACGATTTGGTCTCTCGGGGCTACCTTAAAGAGTTCATCCAGGAGGATCCCAAGGATAAGGGGAAGGCCATGGAGTTGGATTACGAACAGAATCCTAAAGGAGTAATCCATATGATACATGGGTTGGCCGCGCCTTATACGAGAAATGAGGTAAGGTTGCTCCAGAGACAAATCAAACACGACCAACATGTCATGAGGTTGGGAAAAAAGAGAGGACGAGAGAATGACGTAGGCAACGAAGGCCTAGTCTTCTCAGACGAAGATTTGAAAGAAATCCAGGTGCCCCATAACGATGCCTTGGTCATAACCCTACGAATTGGGGAGTATGATATCGAGAGAATCCTAGTAGACTTAGGAAGCTGTACAGAGATATTATACTACGAAGCATTCAAAAGGATGGTTTGACTCAAGCAGATTTGGAGCAGTCAAAGACACCCTTAGTGGGATTTGGAGCAGGGGCAGTCTGGCCCCTAGGGAAGATAACCCTCCCTGTCCGTGTAGGTTACACAAGATGAGGGCTGTTTCTTCTACTTACCACCAGATGGTGAAATCCCCAGGGTCTAATGGAATTGAAAAGATCAAGGGTAACCAAAAGTCAGTGCAGCAGTGTCTGATCTCTATCATCAAGAAAACACTGAAAGCCCATAACGTCCACACAGTAGAATTACCTGATCAACCGACTATCGAGGACGTCGGGAGGAATCCAGCGGAGAAAGTGGTGGAAGGCCTGAAGAAAATACAGATCAACGAGACTGATCCGGAGAGGTATTTTCTGATTGGGGAGTCACTGACAGAATCAGAAGAAGCCGAATTGGTGGGTTTCTTAAAAGAACATGTCAATGTTTTTGCATGGGTACCAGAAGAGATGCCCGGGGTGGATGCGGATGTGATCTGCCACCACTTAAACGTAGATCCCCAGCACAAGCCCGTGATCCAAAAAAAGAGAAGGGCAGCGGCCCAACACGTCGATGCTGTTATCGAAGAGGTGGATCGTCTGCTAGAGGCCCAGGCAATACGAGAAGTTTATTATCCAGAATGGCTGTCCAACACTGTAGTAGTGAAGAAGAAGAATGGGGAATGGCGTGTCTGTGTAGACTTCACAGACTTGAATAAAGCGTGTCCCAAAGACAGCTTCCCTCTCCCAAGGATAGATCAGTTGGTTGATGCAACTGCTGGATACGAGCGGATGACTTTCCTCGAAGCATATCGAGGCTATCATCAGATCGCCATGTATGGGCCAGATCAAGAAAAAACATCTTTTATCACACCACGGGGGTTGTACTGTTATACTGTAATGCCTTTTGGATTGAGGAATGCAAGGGCAACATATCAAAGGCTGGCAACCATTATGTTCAAGAAGTTGCTTGGCAGGACTATGGAGGTCTACATAGACGATATGGTTGTGAAAAGCGAGGCCAAACATGGTCACATAGCAGACCTCAAAGAGGCCTTCGAAATCCTGAGGAAGTACAAGTTAAAGCTCAACGCCTCGAAGTGCGAGTTTGGAGTGGGCTCTGGAAAGTTTCTAGGCCACTTGGTGACCATAAGAGGGATCGAGGCAAATCCTGACCAGATAGCAGCCTTGCAGGGGCTACAGAGCCCTAGGACAACGAGAGAAGTCCAAAGGCTGACTGGAATGGCTGCAGCTCTTAACCGGTTCATTAGCCGTTCAAGCGACAAATGCAGGCCATTCTTTCAATTGTTGAAAAAAAGAGAGGGATTCGAGTGGGGAGCAGAATGCGAGCAGGCATTCCAAAACTTAAAGAAATACCTAGCTTCTGCCCCACTCCTATCAACCCCAGAACCAGGCGAGACCTTGGTGTTGTACTTGGTGGTTTCTGAGCATGCAGTGAGTGCGGTTCTGTTAAGAAATAAGGAGACTGAGCAAATTCCAGTTTACTATGTGAGTAAGACGCTGTTGGACGCAGAAACGAGGTATCTGCCCCTTGAAAAACTCGTCCTTGCTTTAAGGACAGCCACAAGGAAATTACCCCACTGCTTCCAGAGCCACAAGGTGGTAGTCTACACTAAATATCCACTGAAGTCTCTGCTACGGAAAGCAGACTTCTCGGGAAGGATCTCCACCTGGTCCGTTGAGTTGAGCCAGTACGACATCGATTATCAACCGCGCACCGCGATTAAAGGCCAAGTGTTGGCTGATTTCGTAGCAGAGTTTTCTCCTTCTGTAGCACCCCAGCCTCCTACGAGGAAGGAGCGCCGAACGGGGACTTCGAACAAAAGAAGTGAGGTGTCAGCCGAACAGAACGCAGAGGAATGGAAGTTATTTGTCAACGGCTCGGCGTGTAACTCCGGTTCTGGTGCTGGCATCGTCCTGTTCCCTCCCCAGGGAGTCATGATAGAGCTCTCTGTCCGGTTGGGATTCAGCGCTTCGAACAACGTGGCAGAATATGAAGCACTCTTGATCGGCCTCAAAAATGCAAAAACTTTGGGGGCGAAAAAGGTAAGGGTCTACTGCGACTCGCAATTGGTGGTACATCAACTGTCCGGGGAATATGAGACCCGGAGTGAGAAAATGGCGGCCTACGTGGAAGCAGCTAAAGACCTGCTCGACACCTTCGAAAAGGTTTACATTGAACAGATAAGCTCCAGGCAAAATTCCCATGCGGATTCCTTGGCTTGGTTGGCTGCAGCCGTACCCACAGAATTCAGGAGGAAGGTAGCAGTGGATTACCTGACCCAGCCGAGCATTGACCAGAGTGTTGAAATGGTCCTGGACGTAAACTAGGGGCCAAGTTGGATGGATCCAATTGTGGGATTCCTATGAGACGGGACACTTCCTACTGACAAAAAGGAGGCCCACAAAATCAGAACCAAGTCCAGTAAGGTTTTGGCTGTCCCCGAAGGAAAGCTATATAGAAAGTCCTTTATTGGACCATACTCTGCGTGCACCCCGAGATGGTGCGAAGTTCCTCCGAGATTCATGAGGGAACATGTGGGAGCCATGTTGGGGCAGGTCCATCGCCCACCGAGCAATCACACAGGGTTCTTGGTGGCCACATATGCAGGAAGATGCAAAGGTTTATGTAAAGATTTGTGAGAAATGCAGAAGTTCTCAACGATGATTAGAACACCACCAAGATCTGGTGCCCTTGACTAGTCCATGGCCATTTGCTCAATGGGGGATGGACATCGTTGGTCCACTTCACAAGGCTACTGGGAACCGAAAATTCCTGCTGGTAGCAACAGACTACTTCACGAAATGGATTGAAGCTGAGCCTTTGGCTAAAATTACTGAACCTATGATAGAGAGGTTTGTCTGGAAGAGTATCATTACCCGTTTCGGGGTCCCTTATTCTTTGGTCACTGACAATGGGTCGCAGTTTCAAAAGAAGTTCAAGGCTTTCTGTGCCCAGTATGGAATAAGAAATTATTATTCAACCCCTGCTTACCCTCAGAGTAATGGGCAAGCAGAGGCATCCAATAAAACCATTCTGGATGGGATCAAGAAGAGGCTGGATAAAGCAAAGGGCAAGTGGCCTGACGAGTTGCCACTGGTATTGTGGGCGCACCGAACAAAGCCTAGGAGGTCTACGGGAGAGACCCCCTATTCTTTGGCTTATGGAGCAGAGGCAGTCATTCCATTGGAAGTTGGCCTTCCTACCAACAGAACTGCTTTGGTCGAAAATGGGGGAAATGACAGGGCTCTTGAAATTGAGCTCGACCTTGCCGAGGAAAGGAGAGAGAGAGCCCTGGTGCATTTAGCCTCCTATCAGGAACAGTTGATGAGGAACTACAACAAACATGTCCACCCACGAGAGTTTGGTGTTGGAGACCTTCTGCTCCGCAAAGTGCTTGGCAACATCAAGGTTGCCAGCGAGGGCAAGTTAGGTGCTAATTGGGAAGGCCCATACCGAGGCACTGAGATTGTGGGCATTGGGGCCTATCGTCTGGCAGACTTGGACGGGAACCCAGTGCCACAGCCATGGAATGTCCACAACCTCAGGAAGTTCTTTGTTTGAAAGACTTCAATTTTATGTTACCATTCTGTGTTAAGATTGAGTGATTATGTGGGAATTATAAATAAAACTCCCATATGTTTCATTTTTTAGTTGCATGGGGTATGCGTAACGACCCCTTGAGTTTTTGGGATTATGAATAAAACTTTATTTTTCTGAAATAATGATCTAGTAGCAGTTTTGTTTTTAACACATGTTTGTCTTTAAATACGAATAATGGCCTTCCAACCCCTTTCTTCGTATTGGGGAGCAGGGAATGGGTACGAATACATGTTTCAATTATCTATGCATGAAAAAGCTTTTAACTACGAGAGTACGAGATACTCAAGAATTATATACGAATATAAAATTCCCAAGTACGAAACACTTAATACTTGTACTGATTTACCAAGTCCGAAACACTTGGGTTTCCATACGAGAAAATGCAAATCGTAGAAGTACCAAGTCTGAAACACTTGGGTATAAAGGTACCTGATACTCAATATTATACAAGTACGAATACACTTAGTATATGAAAACTTATTCAAGTATGTGAAACTTGCTAAGTACGAAATACTTGACAAGAAGCATAACGAAATTATGTTTCATACATATTTTTGTATAAATCTAAATACGAGAGATTTAGACACACTAAGCACGAAAAACTTAGTAACAGCCTAAGCAATATCTAGACAGGCATACGATCACATGCATTCAAAAGCAGATAAAGTTATGACCAAGAAAGGCCTCGAAATGGCCACAAACAATAAAGTATTTCGCCACACGGGGCCGAACACCTGTGTTACCAAAAGTTTGATTGTACCATGCCACGCAGGGCCAAAAGATTACGGTCACGCAGGACCAGCCAAAAGTTTGATTGTACCATGCCACGCAGGGGCAATCGTCTGCAGCTCCAATCTTGACTAGGCAAGCCTCTCAGCCGGCTGCCCAGATCTGGTCCTGAATGGCTGGCATCTGACCCACGTAGTCCGCAGTAGCAGCATCGAATCCCTTCTCATATCCAGCCTTAAAGGCTTCCTTTTTAGTAGTATCAATCTCAGCCAAAGCATGTTTGAGATTGTCTTCAGTAGTCTCCATCCTCTGTTTTGCATCATTATAGTCAATCTTGGCGTTATCTCTCTCACTCTCCAGCCTAGTCACTGTACGGAGTAATCTGGTGTTGTTGTTCAAGAGATTGTTCCGTTCAGCCTCCACTTCTTGTAGCTTTTGGCCGAGAGTGACCATTTTTTGAATAAACTGCAGCAAACAAAGTGCAGAATGAAAACCCAAGGTCAAGTACATGTTTGAACCAGGATTGCAAGTCACGAGATGATTGAACATACCTTTATGCCACTGACGAGTCCAGTGGACAGCACCCGATCAGATGGAGATGTGGACTCCTTTTGCATATCGACAGGTAGAAGCAGAGCTTGTGCAAGGGCCATTGCCGTCTCCGAAGAGCTGGCACTATCCCCGATATGCAAGGCCCTGTCACCTCTGGTGAGGACAAGAGCCCAGATTTGAGGAGGGGGCTGGGTGCTGACAGACTGAGGTTGGGAAAGCGCTGCACTAGCTTGAGCTGTTGCATCTTCAGAGGATTGGATTCGGGTACGTTTGTCCCGGTATGTATCCCCGGCCTCCAGAGAAGCATCCCGTTCCCTTGGGGAAGAGGATGCTCGAGTGGAGCCCCCTCTGGTGCGCCTTGGCGGGGGCGGAGCCTGGCCAGTTGATGCCACCCGGCCAGCGGCACCGCGGCCATGAGAAGAAACAGTAAGAAGAGAGCTCAAATTTACAGTCTGACGCGACGTCATTGCGGAGTTCGGGGGTGAAGGAGAATACCCTTGTGATGATGATTGGCTGGTGTCTTTATTAGGAATTGATTGTTCGGCACGAGGTTGTGAGGTTCTTCGGAGTACCAAGCGGGGTAAGGGGATACCTTCTGAGATGGGCACTTCTCCTGGCTGCCCGGCTACGGTAACCCCCGAACTGCGTTTCTGACTCCTCGTCTGGGGAGCCGCAGAAGTAGAAGCACCGTCTGTGCTTGGGGTAGATAATCTTCTGTCAATAAACCCCTTGTAAGCAGGGTCGTATCCTAGCAGTACGTTGGCGTCACGACCTCGCCCTATGGTTCGCGTGCCCGGCACCCCCTTATATTTCACAACCTTGTTTATGTCCTCTGTGCAGACATAACTCGGTTCTCTGCTTGGCCTCTTGTTTGCATTTCTTGCTGTAAAACAGAACGAAGGAAAGAATTATGCAAAGGATGACAAAAACTGAAGCTTGGAAGTAAAGTGAATGGCAAAATTTGGGAGCATACGTGGGTGGCCCCACACGTGGGGGCAATGAAAGCCCACCACCTGGCCGTCTTCCCCTTGTGGCTCAAATGCTCCAGTGACGTATAGAAAGTCAATCTTGTGATCCCGAGCAGAGTCTGGAAGATTCAGCACGAAACGCTTGTCTACCTTCCTAACCTTGAAATAATAGGTATTGTACTCACGATTGAGCACAATGCTATACCACCATTGTAATTCCCAAATTCCTAGCTGTGTCCCCAGAATTTCGTTTAAAGCTACCATTCCCATAATGAGCCTAAAAACATTGGAAGAAACTTGCATGGGGGTAAGCCTATACCAGTTAAGCACTCGACGGAGTAACGGGTCAAGGGGAAATCGGACTCCGCTCTCGACTATAGCTACGATTGGGATGCATGTTCTATCCCATGAACCGCCATCCCTATCTGCACCTAAAGGGGCGAGTTCGAGCCCCACATTGTCAGGAACATGATATTCGGTCCTAAAGGCGGCCATGGCAGCGGGGGTTTCGCAAAGTTTCCTAAACTTGCCAGGTTTAAGCTCATTATTACCTTCGTCTGCCATGGATATATACGAAGGGGGTTTCGGACAAAATGAAATCGAAAAATGGGTGCAATGAATCTTTGAAAACGAAATGAAGATCTGAAGAGCGAGATTCTCAGATTATAGCTTAAGAAAGGAGTAAGAACGAAGATCTTACAAGGAGTTGGCAGAGATTTCCAGAAAAGCAACTGGTTTTGCAGACGGCGGCGATGGCGTACGAGAAGGAGGTGCAGTCGCCTGGTCAAGAAAGAGACGAGATTTGAATTTTCGGTAAAACCCCAAAAGATCCCTTTTTGGGATTTTAGGGTAGAGACGGAGTCGAAATGACTCCTCTCACGACATTACTTGAAAAGTAACGGAAGAAGGGTCTAAATAGTACAATATTCAAACACCGTTTGATAGGAACGTCAGATCGAATTAAATGCAAGGCGTACGAAGTACGCCACGTAGACTCCATATTTCGAGATAATATGATGAGTAAACCGCCAAAAGAAATCAAATGGTCATCAATACTATATCTGCACAGGATATCACAAAGCTTGGCCTAAAGTGTGTGTTCTCTAGAAAGCTTTACCCATTGGCCCGAGCAGTTCCATTGGGCAAAGCTGGGGAGCAATTGTAGGGAGGTAATCCCGAGCAGACACAAAAAGTAATCGAACATGTGGTGCTCGGGGATCACGTGAGCCGTTGAATGAAGGAACCGCCGTGCAGTGGTTAAAAACTGGTGACAGAAGGGGTAACTAGTACTAGGCGGTCTGTTCGGCGAAAAGGACCAGAGACACGAGAAGTCTTTGGTCCAAGCTACCCGAGCAGGGGCATGCTCCGACGAACATGAGGAATTACTAGGCCGGGTAAGTGACATATGAAGTCACTAGTCCAGGCGGGCTGTTCGGCAATGAGCAAGCCGAACAGGAGCACAATTCTAGAGGACGCTCTAGAAGGGTCCAAGAATGGCAATACTCAGTAAGGAAACGAGATTTGGAGGAGATACCCAATGAGAATGGGATGAACAGCCATCTTTGGAAAGAGTTCCTAAATGGTCTAAAAGGAAATATGCAGTTAAGGGAATGAGAATCCCTGATATTCTGGGTTCCCTTTACGAGAAAGGAAACTTATGGCAGCAAGATGGCTTGGACAACAAGTAGACATGGGTCTATAAATACGAGGTAAACCTGGAGGTAAAGGTACGCAATATTCTGTATTCATATTGCAGTATTCTGCTGTTAATCGAGTTTTTGATCATAAGTACGTGATACTGACTTTAGCATCGGAGGGCCTTTGCCATGAGAGGCAAAGGTGCGCTCACCCCTGTCTGTTTTGCAGGCTAGGGTTCAGGCAGCAAATTAGGAATCCGGCGAGGTAGCACGTGCAGCTGTTATTATTCAGTGTCGTTCTGAACACTGTCTGGAATTTCCCCCCTACAGGTGGCCGAGTAGTTAACAATTAGTTTGACTAAGTGATGGGCCAAGGAAGAAAGTGGCCACGGCTAGGAATTTAAAAAGTAGGGGAAGGGTTTTTGGATGAGTCGGCTACAGTAGCTATAAAAGCATCACTTTTTTACACGATTTAAGGGAGGCGATTCCCACGGACGAAACAGCAGAAGGAGGCAACGAAGAATGGGGCTACCAACTGGAGGATTGTTCCGATTATTTTCTAGCTGCTATAGTCTTCAGATTAGTTATTCCTTGCAAGTTTCTGGTGCTTTGTTCAATTACTCGCACTCCGACAACTAGTTTTAATTTTTGTTCTTTATTAATGTAGACACCTCCCTGGGAGTGGGGCATCGCCATACAGATTGATCATTATTTGCTCAGTTGGTTGGTTGCTTCATAAACTAAGATCGTGGATATTCCCATGGCTAGAAATATCGCCACACGATAGCAGTTGTCATCAAAACAGAGTCGCCACCCAGTTCATTAAAACTAGGAAAATGGATAGAGATTCTGGGTATGAGAGCCAAAGGTACAATAAGGGGAAGGTGTTAAGCACCCCTCTCCGTACAATAAGTGAATATGGGCGCAGAGCCTGTTAAAATAATGGGCGTGGAGCCGTTGAGATGATGGGCTTGGAGCCACTGAGGTGATAAATGCGGGCTTGGAGCTGCTGAGTGAGCTTGGCGAACGTAGGGTCACTAAATTATTTGATAAAAAATGAGCTCGGAGCTGCTGAAATGACGGTGCAGGGCTTGTTGGTAAAGTCGCAGGCGCAGAGCCATCGAGCCGCTTGATAGTGAGTTTAGCTTGGAGCTGCTGGGGCAGCATGCATTGGGTTGCTGACGGTGACGAGTGAAGCTTTGCTGTGTGGTTGCTGAGATGATAACAGGCATAGAGCCATTGAGACAGCATGTAGTGAGTTCAGGGCCATTTGAATGGTTGAGGGCATAGAGCCGCTGAATGGCTTAGAGCCTGCTGAGTAGTCTTGATAGTGAACAGCTTAGGGCTAGAAATAGTAGGGCCTGTTGAACATGAGCGCGGAACTGTTCGAGGTGGTACTCCTGATGGTAACGAGCATAGTTGGCCAAGTGGCCTGCATCTGTTGAGTTTGTTGCTACAGAGAAAGAGTTTTTGTAAGTTTCTTTCTTTTTTTTGGTTAGACTTGGGCATGCCCCCAAGACCAGTTCTGATCATGTTGTGTATGCTCGGAGGGTGCCCCCAAGGCTATTTTGTTGGTCAAGGACCCAGAATTCCATGATGGCTTAAGTTTAGTGCATTGAGCAAAACCTGATGTTGCTGAGGGGAATCGATTAAGGGGCCAGGAGATCGATCTCTTGGCCGAGTAAAGAATGTCTCAGCCGAAGAATCGATGTTCTGGCCGTGAGAATGCTAAAGGTCAGAAAATCGATTTAAGTTCGGTTTAATCGATCTCACAGCTCATTTAATCTTTTCTCCCCCACTTCTATTCTCTCGTCTGAAACCTCTTCGTTCCCCGTTCTCCCAACCGCCATTGTCTGGCCACCGTTCATCGCCGTCCCTCTCACCGTCGACCGCCATTGTTTAGGCCATCACTGCCGGTTTCCACTGTCTTCACAGCCGGCTTTGGCCGTTGCAACCGTTGGTTGTTGTCGTTTTTTTTTTTTTTTGCTTCCAACGAGATGGATACACCACCCTCTGTTGATTTGCCGCCATCCTCTTCTACGGACGTCGCGGGTTCTTCTTCGCACCCTCTGTGTAAGTGTGAGTATCCTTCATCGGATGAAGAGGTGATTGAGGAGCCGGGCTTGTTTGATGCGGCTACCTATGTTCTTCCCTCACGTAGGTTGGGTTTTGGCGGTTTCCTGCAGTACCGCCCTCCTGTTGGTGGCCCAGAGGCCGAGATAGCCCGTAGGGAGCCTAAGCAGCACTTGGGCGTTCTCAATGTTACAGTAAGATTCCTGAAAAGTAAAAAGTTTACTTTAGTTTGGAGTTTTGTTTTAACATGAATTTTGTTCTCGGGATGGAATCCCTTTTAGCCAGGGGTTTGAATAGGAAGGACCCAACGTTGGGTTGAATTAAAAGGACCAAAATAATCGTGCCCCCTGTTTAGGCAATGCATGCTTTTAAATGTTAATTTGATGCCCCTTAGCTTTTTATTTGTTTATGCAATCATGAAGTTAACTCCCTTTTTGTCTTTGGCAGAGAAATAGGAGACTGGACGCTCACAACGGAGGTCGAGAGGTGCATAAGTGGTTTCTGGTGCTGCCTGAGCAGGCTCGAGAGTTGGTTCATGCTGCTGGCTTCGAGACCTTTGTTCTGGACGCTCAGCCTTGATTGGTTGTTGATGACCTCGTTGGTGGAGAGATGGTGGGATACCACCAACACATTCCACTTTCCTTCTGCTGGTGAGATGATGATTACCCCTGGTGATTTTTCATTGCTCACCGGCCTGCAAGTAGGTAGAGTGTGGGCTCCCGGGCCCTTCTCGGCCGATTCGAAGAGTCGCCACCCGGATTTTTTTGAGATGGATGATCTGAGAAACCGAGAACTCGTTTGCAAAAGGCTTTTGGTCTAGCAAAAACGTTTGAGATTTTGGGTTAGGGGGCCACGTTACGAACGAGGAAGGTTTTTCTTTAAAAAGAACCCCATTCGCCCGGAAAAACCGGTCTCTAGTTACTGTTTTCAAAAGGGGAAATTTTCAAGTATCATTTGAAAGATTAAACTCTTTAATAAAAGCCAATAACGGGGAAGGGACATGGGAAATATATCACGTTGGCGTGCATGTGGTGCTGCCTGTACAGTAATGATAAGATGATATGAGCAGACGAAATAAACAACATTGGCAAACTGTTTGGACCTCAGCCACACAGTACACGACACCCTGAGCTGCCGCGCACGGCGCCTCAACGTGCCATGCAGGGTACCTGCTCTGCTGTCAGACTGTTGCAGACTCTCGAAACATTATCTAGCTCATAGCTTTCTCTGTACGCCTTCTGGAAAACTCACCAGAAGCCTCGTGGCAGTCAGATCATCCCAAAAATGTTGTTATCTTCCTCAAAATAAGGTTTTAAAACGGATTTTGGTGTATTTGACCATTTGGGATGATCTAGAAAACCTTTTTAAAAAAGCCAAGACATGGCTTGTAGAGATTGTCTTATTTCAAAAGCAACAGAAATAGTAAACAGCAGATACAGACAACCACAACAGAGTAAAACTCAGATCCAGATAGCCTGTCTATGATAATATGAGCGTATACCCTGTCGTGTGCTTTGCGTCAGGGTACCGCGCGCTTTTGGTCAAGGTACCATGCGCCTAGTCACCCAGCCGTGCGATTTCTCGACCTCAGTACAGTACTGGTTTTATTTTGTGAAAATTGGTTTTAAGTCAGGATCTAATCAAAAGGGATTAGACCTATTGACAGAAAAGTCCCCTCAGGACCAGAACGGAGTCTAGTCCAAGGAAACTAGCTTTTACCTTTGGTATCGAGCTTGATCAAGGATCGTCGATGCAAGGATGTGGATGGATCGTTACGGATGTAGATGGAAGAGGTTGAAAGGGGTATGGGTGTGAGTGAAGGTTGGGTATTTTGGGTGATGGAGCTTTAAAGTTAATGAGAGATCAACTTCAATGATGAGGAGGGAGTGAGTGAAAGTACTTAAAGAATGTCTTTTGGGAATGACATCCTTTAAGACTTGGAAATAGAAATGAGAAAGTGGGTGTGAAAACTAGAGAGAGAAAGCTTATAGAGTGAGAATGCTCAAAAGCAAAGAGAGCCAAGAGAAAGACCAAGAGGGACCCCTTTCCCTTGAGTGGAGGGGTTAATTTATAGGCAAATGGCCAAGGATTTTGAATTCAAATGGTGGAGGTATTTTCTGGGCGGGCCATAAGTGTATTTTCAGCTGAGCCAGTCATCGGCTGTGGCTCACACTGGCGTGGCCGACAGCTTTCTGAGCCAGTCAGCCTTTTGCTCAAGGTGCCGTGCGGCTGAGTTCAGCCGCGCACGGTTTCTTGAATTTCAAGGTGCCGTGCGCTCCAGCGCCACTCCGCACGGTACCTCCTTCTTCAGTCTAGGATCTTTTGGGCTTTTTGCTGGGCTTGGCTGGGCTTGTCGGGTTCCTTGGGTTTTTGGGTTTAGAGGAGATCCTCTTTCAAGCTCACAAAGGTTTTGTTTCCTTTATTTCATCATCGGGGCAGACAAAGACTCTCTGAGGTCCGGATTAGGGTGTCTACACAGTGGTTCAAATAATCCGGAACAACAAACATACTTTGCCAGCTGTCTGTTTTATGTGATGTAAATTATTGGCTCTAGTGCCTTTGAACAGAGACAAAATGAAAAAAATGCAAGTAAGTAATGATGGTGGTCGCGCTCGGGGAGCTGCCTACGTACCCCGTTGTAGGGATCAGACCAGCGTAGTTCAAATGGGACAGTGAAATGCAAGAAAACAAGTCCCGGGGGACGAAATCGCACAGAGAAAAGTAATAGAGTGCTAATGGTGTCATGTGCCGAGCCTTTGGGAGGCGAAAATCGAGACGAGCCCTCGAGAGGCGAGAAGAGACTTTAGGTTGGTTATGCCGTAGTTTGAGAAATGGAGAGACGTTAGGTCCATCAGACCGGGGCTCGAGAGACGAAGAGACGTTAGGTCCGTCAGACGGTGGCTCGAGAGACGAAGAGACGTTAGGTCAATTAAACTGTGGCTCGAGAGACGGAGAGACGTTAGGTCCGTTAGACCGTGGCTCGGGAGACGAAAAAAGCGAGACGAGCCCTCGGGAGGCGAAAACCGAGACGAGCCTTCGGGAGGCAAAAATCGAGACGGAGAGACGTTAGGTCCGTTAGACCGTGGCTCGGGAGACGAAGAGACGTTAGGTCCGTTAGACCGTGGCTCGAGAGACGGAGAGACGTTAGGTCCGTTAGACCGTGGCTCGACAGACGAAGAGACGTTAGGTCCGTTAGACCGTGGCTCGACAGACGAAGAGACGTTAGGTCCGTTAGACCGTGGCTCGAGAGACGAAGAGACGTTAGGTCCGTTAGACCGTGGCTCGAGAGACGAAGAGACGTTAGGTCCGTGAGACCGTGGCTCGTGGCTCGAGAGACGAAGAGACGTTAGGTCCGTGAGACCGTGGCTCGGGAGACGAAAAAGTGGGACGAGCCCTCGGAAGGCGAGAATTGAGTTCTGAATTTTTGAGACAAGCCCTCGGGAGGCGAAAATCGAATTTTGAATTTTTGGGACGACCCTTCGGAAGGCGAAAATCGAATTTTGAATTCTTGAGATGAGCCCTCGGAAGGCGAAAATCGCATTTTGAATTTTTGGAACGAGCCTTCGGAAGGCGAAAATTGAATTTTGAATTTTTGAGACGAGCCCTCGGAAGGCGAAAATCGAATTTTGAATTTTTGAGACGAGCCCTCGGAAGGCGAAAATCGAATTTTGAATTTTTGGGACGAGCCCTTGGAAGGCTAAAATCGAATTTTGAATTTTTGAGACGAGCCCTCGAAAGGCGAAAATCGAATTTTGAATTTTTGGGACGAGCCTTCGGAAGGTGAAAATCGAATTTTGAATTTTTGAGACGAGCCCTCGGAAGGCGAAAATTGAATTTTAAATTTTTGGGACGAGCCTTCGGAAGGCGAAAATTGAATTTTGAATTTTTGACCTGCTGGGGAAAATATGTCGAATCCAGAAACCTGTCACGGCGAGTCCCGGAGGACGAATACCGAGGAAAAGAAGAATACGGCGAATTCCCGGGGGATCAAATGGTGCCATGACCAATGCACAACTTTCTAAGGGACTTTTACTGCAAAACGGCTGAAAATTGAGCTTCCAAGAGGATTTTGGTGGCTGATTGGATCAATTTCCGAGAAAACATTTAATCCCCTGGAGCCAGGGTGCCGTGCGGGCCATGTAGAAGGCGCGCGGCACCTCGTTTTTCCAGGCACCCCTTCGATTTCCGAGAACAGTTGACAGGTTTTAATGGCGCCATTTACTTCAGGCGTGCCCTTTCGTCGGCCGTGGTCTCTTTAAAAAGGGGAGAAAGTGCCTCAACCCATGCACTACAATCAAAACCTCTCAAGCCTCTCCAAATTCTTCCTGTTCATCTCAAGAAGACCGCGTTCGTCATGGCAGGCAAGGACTTGACTGATCGGGTGGCATCTCTCGAGGCCGAGATGGCCTTGTACCGGAGGGAAATCGAGCAAATCGCGCGACTCATTTCCACCATCCGTACCCTTCGCCGTGCCGTCTCCAACTTGCAGGACTTCGCATTTGATCAGTTGGATGACAAACACGACCCCGAGCATGCGCCGGAGCACGGGTCGGACAATACCGTGGAAGATTCGGATGGGAATCCAAATGGCTCGGACGATCGTTCTGATGGGGCGAGCGACTGAGACGGGGGTTGGAGGAGAGGAGGAAGAAAAAGGAAGAAGGAGGGCAGTAGGCCCGCTTTTTGTCATTTTTGTTTTGTCTTCTTTTCTTTTCTTTTTTTTTTTTTTGAAATGTAATGGCAAGTCCCGGGAGTTATCCTGGGCTTTATTAATGGAAAAGTCCTTTCTTCCTCCATTCTTCCGTATTTCTTTTCCTGAGTTTGAACGAATCAAACACGACTCTTCAAACGCTGCAAACCACTTTCTGGAGTTAGGATTGTCAAAATAAACCCAGCGTGCCGCGCGCAGCTGATTTTGGGACGCACGGGACCTCGGACCAAAAGTACTACCTGTTCATTCAACATGCCGTGCGCCTATGCTAAGGTGCCGTGCGGCTTAGCTACCTTCGAACCCGGTCCACAATCGGCTCCCAGGTGAAGCGGTTTAGGGGGGTCATATATATATGAGGCGTACGTAATACACCTACACCGTTCGAATTTCCCTCTCTCCTATCTCTCTCGATCATCGCTCTCTCACAGCTACCTCTTTCTCTCTCTCTTTCGACTGCTCTCTCTCTCTCTCTCTCGCCATTCTCCCTATCTCTCTCGCGCCATTCTCCCTATCTCTCTCGCGGTTCTCTCTCTCGACTGCGCGAGGGTTTAGAACCATCGCGCGAGGGTTCGGGTCAACCTTCCAGTGTTTGGTTTTGCTCATCCTGGGTTCTGGGACAGATCCAGAATGATCCCAGAAGTACTCCACAGTAACATATTGAAATACAGCGAGCAGTTTAAACTAAGAAAAGTAGTAAACTGGTTATTAATATGCTTGCAGAGTGATCTATATACAAAGGAATACATAAAACAGCAAGACACCCATCCCCACACTGTCCTGCACGTGCAACCACGAAGTGTCGCGCGAGTATGTGGGACAGTCGCGCGCGGGTTCTTGCCATGACGGTTTTGAAACTTTGCTAGCTTTAGGGCCAGGACTGGTATTGATTACCAGCCTTGGCCCTGCCAGCCCACCTCAGGGATCAGAACAGAGGGCAGAACAAAGGTAAGCTATACCTTTGGTCTTTGAAGTTTGAAAAGTGATTGAACTTTGAGTTGAGATTGAGGTTGCTTGAGGTGTTTATGTTGCTTTGAGTAATGAAGGAGAAAGAACAAGCTATGTTCTTGGATTGACTTTGTATCTCTTTTATTAGCTTAAAAGAGTACAAAGTAATGCTCCTTTGAAAATGGAATTCTTGTAACCCTTTAAAAGAGAGACAATGGGGGAGTATTTATAGGAAAAATGGTGGAAATGATGTATGGAGGAGAAAGAACCAACCAAGTGAAGGTTAACTTGGCTTGGTGGCCAAATTGCCTTTTATGGAAAGCATGCAAGGAGAGAAGCCCAGCCAGTCCACGAGGTCTGGCTGAAGATTACTTGGTGATTAAGCTGCCCAGCTGAAAAAGGTGAAAGGGACAGGAGAGAACCGTCGCGTGATGGTTCTGAACTGTTGCGCGAGGGTTCTCCCTGGCACGCGATGGTCAACGGTCAACAGTTTGACTGTTGACCACATCTGGCAGCTTGACCCTCGCGCGATGGTTCTAAACCATCGCGCGACAATTGGTTTTTTTGCTTTTTGATGTGGTTTTTGGCTAAGTTAGGTTCAAGGGTTCTTCAAACACTCAAAGCTCAAACACTCGACATTCCCGAGGTGTTCTTGATCCGTTTCATCATTGGGGAATCAAAAACCGTAAGTAAACTAGTCTGGAAGCCCAGACAGATATGCTTTGCTTGGCCTTAGGCTGACGTGCCCCTGCTGCTTATGAGATTTCCATAGCTTGTGGATTACAGGAGCTAGGGTAGCAATGTAAAAATTGCACTTTCTAGTCGCTAATATCTAATTTGCATTGACAAGTGACCTGAATTGACACACAGACATACGCACATGTATAGACTCGCCTAGCTGAAACGAAAAGAGGGAAAGAGTCCCAGGGTACAATGCGAACCCTTAGACACACAGAACACAATGAAATTTTGGGCATTAAGCGGTCGAAACTCACAACATTCCTGAACTGGCGAAACTGACACTTGCAAAAGGTGCAAAAAGGTACAAAGACCTGTACAAACAAAATCGAGAAAAGCATCCTGATACGACATTTGATTGAAAAACTAGAAAAATGCCACGAAGATGGACATAAGACGCAAATGATGACTCATATAGGCCCGGACTGAAACCGACACCCCCGTGCAGTCACATTAACTCCATATGACTTGCATGGTATGACAAGACTTGGCAAAAGCCCCTGGAACAACATTCGAGGCGAGCGTGCCACCGGAGTTGAAAAAGCACGACGCTGAGGTCGCAAATGCTCATACTGCACTCGTGAACTTAGAATAAACTGTGAGCCATTTAGGCTTCTAGCATTTCGTTCTGTTTTTGATGCTTCAAATATTTTTAAGGCTTTATGCTTAGCCCGTAATAGAAATAGCAGTTTTGCAATAAAATTGAAAGACCAAGGTTTTCCCCCTTATGGTTCCTCCAATGCAGCTTGATCTTTGATCCTCTTCGACCTTTGATTTGTATCAAAACGTCAACCATGGATCCAATTGATAGATTTGTGACCGAGTCTCAATGAGAAACTGCCTACGTATCCCAAGCTAGGGAATCAGGTCAAAACGTAGTTCAGGCTAAGGTTCACTCGTGTGTTTACCTCTCCTTTTGCGCTCTAACTTTTGCCTAGTACCGCCCAGTCGGGTCTTCGGTCTAGAGTGCTTTCAAATATTGCCTATTTACTTTTGCCTAGACCCCCTTCATAGGTTTTCGGGCTAGCAGGCTGCTCTAACTTTTGCTTAGAATTGCCCACCCTTGGGGTTTTCAGCCCAACGAGCTTCTCTTAGGGAAAATTTGCTTTTGAATTGATCCAGGTTGACCAAGGTATTGAATTTGTTGCCATTGAGGTCGAAAATCGTTGGTCGCAGCCCCAAATAGAATGACTTTGATAATGCAAAGTCCAGCGCACTTCGGTTGGAAATGCCTCGCTCCGGGCCATGTTTATACTTTCTCATTTGTACTTGACGGAACGTCACTGTTGCTGTTTTTGAACATGGTATGAGGCCCGGAGCCCTCTTGAGCTTCTGTTTTTTTTGGATTGGTACCCGGTAGCAGGGGGTTTGATGCTTCTTTATCTCAGGATCAACGCAAGGCATGACTTGATGAAACCATGCCAAGACGTCGATGAATTCTTCGAGCCTGTCTGAACGGGTGCAATGCTCCTTTGGGAATAGCTTTGAACCAATGGAACCATTGGGAGGTTATCCTTGTCTTTCAAGTTTATAAAAACTACTTTTTTCTTTTAATAGGCTGAGCACGCCTTTTGTCTTCCCTTTCGGCGAGGGAACACATTTCCTTGGGATGATCCCATCGAAATCTATCCCTTCGTCGTCAAGGTCGACACAGTTTATATAAAAGCCAGCGAAGTACTTAGAAGCAGAATAATGCAAATCATAAAAACCACGGGGTTTGCCAAGTACAGCAGACTCAAAATTTGAAACAAAAGCTACGACGTGGAGGGCCAAGAGGCACAACCTCCGACTCAGAGCTAGACTTTAGACAAATGCAAAAGACTCTGTGTCAGACTCAGACATATCGCCAATGCAAACTAGACGCGGTTTTGAAAATGCAACTGTTAAGAAGCTACCCATAGCTTCCACAAAAAGAGGTAGGATCCAGCAGGTGTCAGGCCCAAGCAACAGCACTTCGGCTTCCTCAGCTCCTTCGACCAAACCTACTCAATGCTCCTTTGATCAATGGACCTCAGCCAGTCGGTCTTCTCATTTGTAAGCCCCTCATCATTGTCAATCTTGGTGCTGGCAGAGAAAGTCCCAAGTGCACAAACAGCAACCAATAGGCTATCCTCAGACTCGGACGGGATGGGTACAATCGGCTTGGAGCTCGGGATGATTTGAGTAGAGGTGGGGTTGATTTAAATGGAGATAGTGGATGTCTGACCAATTTGCGAGCCAGAGTTGACCTGAGGAAGGCATTTGGAAACAGTATCGACTTTTGATGGAGATGGGGCTGGGATGATGCCACAGTCGATAAGATCTTGAATGGCATGTCGAAGCCGAAAGCATGCATTGGTAGAATGACCAGGAGTTTGATGGTAGGTGCAATAGAGGTTATATTTGAAGTTGGCAGAGGGATTCTTGGGTAATGAAGTTGGATTGAGGGGTTTGATGGAACCAGCATCAAGGAGCTTCTCATAAACCGAAGCCAAAGGTGCAGTGAAGCATGTGAAAGTTCTCGGTTGGTTCCGGCGAGTGAATTGAGAATTCAAAGCAGGACCCTTGTTTGCTTTGCAGTTGCAACACATGTCCTCATCAATAGGATGCATTCTTTTGCCTTCAGGGTAGAAATCACCACGAAGCGTGTCTTCCCCTTCGACAATGGTTGTGAATAAGGACCCAACATCCTCCTTTGGGAAGGTCCTGGCCTCATGGAACTCAGCCAGGTCTTTGAACATGTCTCCTGATCACAGCTTGATTCCGACCGTTGGAGGGTGGTAAGTTTGAGAAGGTTCTTGGACTAGCCCCATATTTGACTGCTGGGCTGTGGAGGTAAAGAGGCCAACGAGTCCCTGGACCATAATCATTTGTTTGTCCATCTTGTGACCTAATTCCTCTACAGCTTTCTTGAGCTCAGCCAGGTCCATTTGTGCTGGCATTCTGGATTGATGAATGAGGAAGGTGATATGATCTTGGAAGCGAAGGTGTAACAGCCCCAACAGACTCTCCCAAGTAGGTTTGGCTCTTCTTTTGCTCGGTGCAAAGGCTTTGAACTAGACAGTAAAGTAAGTGAAAGCTCAGTGGCATTCCTGTAGCAATTAGAATGTAATGCACACGTTGTTGTCGGTGTCAACCTTAGACTCTAGAACTAGAGACGAGTCTGTCTCATGATGTTCAGACGCTGCCAAAATCCTCAGATTTCTTTTCGAGGGTGTATCCTTTGAATAGATCAAGCTGATCCTAAGAGATGTCAAAACAGACTAAGTCTTCGACTAGTCCCTTTTGAAGATTCGACTTTGAACTTGGAACAACTCGGCATTGATGGCGTGACACCTTTACCGGGGTGGCTTCAGCGACAAAACGCGTTAGCCGGAGCGGTGTACATGCTGCGCACGATAACCAAAATGACATCAATATCACGACATCAATACTTTGTGGTTCCTTGTTTTTGGTTGAATCCTCAACCGGGCATGAGCCAAGGACTTAATAAGGTTTGATTTCCCAAAGTCTCGCTGATCTAAGGACTTTGAAAATTTACAACATGCAGCATCGAGATGCATGACTCTTCATCGGGTCTAACAGCGTCCAAATTAGCATAAGACAGACTCGAAAGCAAGAGACAACCTAGAAGCCGCCCTAAACATGCTCCTACGCAAAATGACATGAATGAGCAGAGCATGCGATATGGAAAGCAGTAACACATAGACGGCATATAAGGTTAGATGCAAGTAGATCCTAACCTGCAGGTACCTGTCTTAGTTTGGAGAGTTCTAATGCTTTGTATATGCAAAGGCCGGTTTTGGTTCGTAACGGGTTCCTCAGACTAGGGCCACAGATATACCTCCCGTTGCCCGCGATTCGCAAAGCAACAGTCAAACGGTAGCATGACCCATCATCGTCGAAGGTTGTTAGTCGTTCGGGGCCCCCGGGCTCCGGTAAACCGTGCCGGATTGCCAAAACGATCCAACGAGGCTTATCCCACATCGATGCAAATGAATGCTAGAATTTATTAAAAAGAAAGAAGAATCACAAATTTGCAAAATGCCTTTTTCAAGCTTGGCTCACTTTATTTAGTCCATTTTTAGAGGGAACTACACAAGTGATCAATCGAAAAAGTCTCCAGGTAGGATTGGCCGGACACGAGGTCCTGTTAAATCACCATTCCAGCCTTCGGCAGTGCGAAGCTCACCGTTTTGACAGACTTTTAAGGGATTGTTCGCAAGTGTATTAAACTCTAAGTGTGGATTAATATTGGTTCGATTATCCCCAGCAGAGTCGCCACTGTGGGCAGCATGCCCTGGAATTTCTGGATTCCAAAATGCAAGGGCCCGTAATCGAGAGCAGCGGAAGCGGGCTCGCAAAAATGCAGTCGCCCTTGTGGGCGATGCCACAATTTCTGGATTCCAAAATGCAGGGCAGTCGAGAGGAGCGCGGAAGCAGGCGCTCGCAAAAATACAGAGTCGCCACCTGGGTTTGAAGGTCCGACACCCAAGGAACCGTATTTTGAAGCACCTGCCGCGCTATTTTGATTTGATTTGAAAAATGAAGGAAACCAGTCCGTCATAACCATATCTGGGTTCGGGAGCCAGGTTACGAGAGGGGAAGGGTTTTAAGGCACCCCTCTCGCCCAATCCGGAAATCGGTCTCTACTTAGACATTTTGTGAAAACTTTTGTGATTCTTCTTTTTAACCAATTTTTAGCCAATTAGGGCGGGGGAACAGTTAATCGGGGATTAAAACTGTAACACTTTGCAAGATGTGATAGATGAGATGGATGAACAGTTAGTATAGGATGAGAACAGACTGCTGTGGGATTTTAAACAGTTTGAGCCCACAGCTCTTATCCTCAAACCTTCTGGGCTCTGGAAGGACCAGTGCACACCCAGGACAAACCAAGCAGTTTATAGCAGTTATAATATACAGTTTAAAACAATTCTAAAAGTCTATAGAGCCATAAAATTACTAAAGACACCCCTTAAACAGTGAGGGGACAAAAATAACAGTCTAAAACCTTATTAACCATGCAAAGCCAGCTACTGATCTGATCGGGGACAAACCGTCGCGCGAGGGTTTCAAACTATTGCGCGAGGGTTTAGAACCATCGCGCGAGGGTTCGGGTCAACCTTCCAGTGTTTGGTTTTGCTCATCCTGGGTTCTGGGACAGGTCCAGAATGATCCCAGAAGTACTCCACAGTAACATATTGAAATACAGCGAGCAGTTTAAACTAAGAAAAGTAGTAAACTGGTTATTAATATGCTTGCAGAGTGATCTATATACAAAGGAATACATAAAACAGCAAGACACCCATCCCCACGCTGTCCTGCACGTGCAACCACGAAGTGTCGCGCGAGTATGTGGGACAGTCGCGCGCGGGTTCTTGCCATGACGGTTTTGAAACTTTGCTAGCTTTAGGGCCAGGACTGGTATTGATTACCAGCCTTGGCCCTGCCAGCCCACCTCAGGGATCAGAACAGAGGGCAGAACAAAGGTAAGCTATACCTTTGGTCTTTGAAGTTTGAAAAGTGATTGAACTTTGAGTTGAGATTGAGGTTGCTTGAGGTGTTTATGTTGCTTTGAGTAATGAAGGAGAAAGAACAAGCTATGTTCTTGGATTGACTTTGTATCTCTTTTATTAGCTTAAAAGAGTACAAAGTAATGCTCCTTTGAAAATGGAATTCTTGTAACCCTTTAAAAGAGAGACAATGGGGGAGTATTTATAGGAAAAATGGTGGAAATGATGTATGGAGGAGAAAGAACCAACCAAGTGAAGGTTAACTTGGCTTGGTGGCCAAATTGCCTTTTATGGAAAGCATGCAAGGAGAGAAGCCCAGCCAGTCCACGAGGTCTGGCTGAAGATTACTTGGTGATTAAGCTGCCCAGCTGAAAGGGACAGGAGAGAACCGTCGCGTGATGGTTCTGAACTGTTGCGCGAGGGTTCTCCCTGGCACGCGATGGTCAACGGTCAACAGTTTGACTGTTGACCACTGTAGACACCCCAATCCGGACCTCGGAGAGTCTTTGTCCACCCCGATGATGAAATAGAGGAAACGGTACCTTTACGAGCTTGAAAAAAGGGTCTCTCTAAGCCCACATGAGCCCAAAAACCCAAAAAACCTGAAAAGCCCAGATAAAAGCCCAAACATAGCCCAAAAGAACCCTGGACCGAAGGAAGAGGAGCCATGCGGAGTGGAACGGGAGCGCACGGCACCTTGAAATTCAAGAGTGGCCGTGCGCGGCAAACATTAACCGCACGGCACCTTGAGCAAAAAGCTGGCTGGCTCAGAAAGCTGTCGGCCACACCGGTGTGAGCCACAGCTGATGACTGGCTCAGCCGAAAATGCACTTCTGGCCCGCCCAGAAAATACCTCCACCATTTGAATTCAAAATCCTTGGCCATTTGCCTATAAATTGACCCCTCCACTCAAGGGAAAGGGGTCCCTCTTAGCCCTTCTTTTGAGTCCTTTCTCTTGCTTTTCTCTTGTCTCTCTCACTCTACTTTCTCTCTCTAAGTTCTCAAACCCTCTTTCCATCACCACTTCCATTTCCAAGCCTTAAAGGATGTCATTCCCAAAAGACATTCTTTAAGAGCTTTCACTCACTCCCCTTCTCATCATTAAAGTTGATCACTCATTGACTCCAAGACCCCATCACCCAAAACACCTAACCTTCACTCACACCCATACTCTCTTTGTCTCATTTAACCTCCACATCCATATCCGTGACGATCCATCCACATCCTTGCATCCGCGACCCTTGATCAAGCTCAAAACCAAAGGTATAAACTAGTTTCCTCGGACTAGATTCCGTTCTGGTCCTGAGGGCCTGTCAGCAGATCTAACCCCTTTTGGTTAGATCCTGACTCAAAACATATTTTCATAAAATAAAACCAACACCGTGGCCGAGGTTGGGGAACCGCTGGTCGTTCATCGACGCGGCACCTTGACTCTCGCAACACGGCATGATGCACACTAGTGCTATTGTGAATAGGCTGGCTGGATCTGAGTTTTCCTCTGCTGTGGTTACCTGTTTTTGTTGTTTACTGTTTCTGTAGCTCTTAAAATAAGACCATATCTACAAGCCATGTTCCGGCTCTTCAAAAATCTTTTCAAGATCATTCCAAACGATAAAAACGTTGAAAACTACTTTAAAACTATGTTTTGAGAAGGATAATGACGTTCTTATCATGATCTGACCGCCGTGAGGCTACTCATGAGTTTTTAAAAGATCTACAGAAAAACTAGCGAGCCAAATAATGTTTTGAAAGATTGCAACAGTCTGACAGCAGGGCAGGTGCCACGCACGGCATGGTGGGATGCCTCGCACGGCATCTCAGGGTGCCGCGATGGTGTTCTGAGGCCCAACAGTCCGACAGCAGAGCAGTTGCCACGCACGGCAGGCTGAGATGCCTCGCGCGGCATCTCAGGGTGCCGTGAGCGGTGCTCAGAGGTCCAAACAGTCTGTTGAATGTTATTTACCTCCATTCATTCATATCACGACTGTACAGATGGCACCACTTGCACGCCAATGTGATATATTTCCCATGTCCCTTTCCCGTTCCGTGCTTTATTAAAGAGCTTGATATTCCGAATGATCCCGAAGATCTCCCCTTTTTGAAAACATCAAGTAGAGACCGGTCTTACCGGGCGAATGGGGTGCTTTTAAAGAAAAACCTTCCTCATTCGTAATGTGGCTCCCGAACCCATCATCTCAACGTTTTTAGCTAGACCTAAAGCCTTTTTCAAACAAACTCTCGGTTTCTCGGATCATCCATCTCGAAAATCCGGGTGGCGACTCTTCGACTTAGCGCTCCTCGGGCGCGGGAGCCCACAATGGCGCTGGGGACTAACTTTTATTCAATACCTTTTTTTAAAAAAAAAAAAAAAAAGAATGTACAAAAAGTATTGAATAAACAAGAGGGCCAAATTTGAAAGGTGTTTTCTAAAAGGGGATTTTCGAATATCTTCCGGAAGATCAAACTCTTTTACCCTGTACACTTTGCACTGCACAAGCCTCGCTATGCGTGTTTCGGCTATCTTGCCCGGTTTACCGGTGACAAGCTCTCCCGGAATGCCTAGCAACCCTCGACTATGATGAGCCATCGTGCTGTACGTCCGTTGTCTTGCAATACACTCGACACGGGGTAGCACATCTTGGCTCTAGTCCAGGGAACCCTCTTGAGACCAAAACCAGCCTTTTGCACTTGTACATAGCCATAGAACCTTCCCAACTAGGACAGGGACCCATGTCTAGGACTTATGTTCTATATTCTGCTTACGTGCTTCTATTCCTGTACACACGCATCATTCACACACCATTGCATCTTGTGGGCTAGAGGAATAGGCCTCCTTAGAATTCTTTAGGACCTTCCGGTCAGTCCAGGAGACTTTAAATCCATGGAGTTTGAGATACCTCCGGTGTTTGCCGTGCCCGAACGGCTCCCTTGGTTTGGGTCTAGCCTTAAGCATGTCCGTATCTGGATTCCGGTAGCCACATTGCTCTGTCTCGGATGGTCACGATAAGGAGATTGGCTCTGGTTCCGACCCGTTCGGAATTCAACCTGCCTGACGGTACCTACCCGGGCTATCGGAAATCTTCTGTACGGACGTCTTAAGTGAGATTTGAACCACGGTAGGTCCACTAGGGCAGTCCAGGAGACTTTAAATCCATGGAGTTTGAGATACCTCCGGTGTTTGCCGTGCCCGAACGGCTCCCTTGGTTTGGGTCTAGCCTTAAGCATGTCTGCTGGATTCCGGTAGCCACATTGCTTTGTCTCGGTTGGTCTAGATAAGGAGATTGGCTCTGGTTCCGACCCGTTCGGAATTCAACCTGCCTGACGGTACCTACCCGGGCTATCGGAAATCTTCTGTACGGATGTCTTAAGTGAGATTCGAGCCACGGTAGGTCTTAGGCCTTATTTCTAGGAGATGGGTAGAAGTAGGGCGAGTATTCGGATTGGTTATGAGTTGCTCCCTTTTGACTTGTTACCAGTGTTGCCAACATTGATCGCCTGTGGAGAAAAGAAGCTGTACCCAATTGGTTCCGTCTGTCCCAAAGACTAGTTCGCGTAGACACCCTGGAAGGACCCCCGCTGTTTGAGGTCCAAATTGAGGAAGAGGAAGAACCTGTGGTAGAAGAATCCGTGGTCTCGTTCCCGACCGAAAACCCCTTATCTATGGCTAACCAGGGAGATGGAATGGAGGAACTCAGGCAGAACGTGGCCAACATGGATGTTCAGTTTAAGCAGTCCCTCGCTGGTGTTGACGCACAGCTTAAGGCTGCCGTAGTCTCTATGAAAAATGACATGAATATGATAATGGAAAGCATGCAGGAAATCACTGACAAGCTCCTAATCAAGACTTCCCTGCAATCTGAGCAACCACCTAAAGTTGAGGTACCAGTAATCGACCCTAACCTGGCCGCTATCATGGATAAGATTGGCAAATTGGAGGAATCTGTCCAGGAAACCAAACGGCTTGGAAAAGGAGAAATCGACATGAAGAAACTATGCCTCTTTCCAAATGCCAAGCTGCCAGAAAAGTTCAAAGGAGTGGATTTTGCAAAATTCGACGGAACTGGTGACCCAAAAGCCCACCTTCAAGGGTACGTCGGATCCCTCACCATGCGTGGCATCGAAGGAGAAGCTATGGCCCAACTCTTCCATGAATCCTTGTCCGGTCCAGCCCTGCAATGGTTCCTCTCTCTCGAACCATCCAAGAAAAGGACTTGGGAAGACATCGGGACAGCTTTCGTAGCCCAATATGATTTCAATGTTGACCTAAAAATGACCACGAGAGAGTTGGAAAGCACCAAGATGGGTGAGAAGGAAAGTTTTGCCGACTTCGTGAAACATTGGAGGGCTAAGGCTGCCCAGATGCAAAATAAACCTGACTTAAAGGAACAAATACGGATAATAACCAAGAACTTGCCAAGCTCTTTTGCACCTTACATGGTTCTTTCTCAGGCTGCCCCAAATTTCGAAACTTATGATTGGCTGTAGAGGAGGCTCTGCGAGACGGAACTTTGGAGAAGAAAGAATGCAGGTCCGGGTCCAAATCCAAACGGGCGTATTCAGAAACAGCAATGTTCTCTTCGGAATGCTAACCAGGCAGGAACCTCATCCACAAAACTCGAAAAAAGTTAACCAGATTTCAAAGCCAAAATCCCAGAATCGAACCTTCACCCAATTCAGGCACTCCAAGGTCTACTCTCCTCAAGAAACTCACGGACATAGTGTTCAAACCTCTTCCGCCACCACAAACCATTCCGCCAAACTTAAACCAAAACGTCTATTGTGACTTTCACCAAATGCCCGGCCATACCACCGATAACTGCATCCGCCTCCGTCATGAAATCCAAAACCTCATCGACAACAAGGTTGTCGATGCACCACCCACAGATAAACCCAACACCATTTCAAACCCACTGCCACAGCATAATACCCCCTTCCGTATCAACCAAATCACCCTAGCCGAAGACCCAAGCCTCCCAGAACCTGATTCTACCCTATTCCCTGAGGCTGAATCAATGCCTGTCAATGGAATTCCCGGAGGGGTTGCCGTCTCTTCTATCTGGGAATGGGAAGACACGTGGGGAGAACTGATTGCTGACTGGGAAGAATTTGAAGCTGCCAACTTCCAAAGAAATGACGAACCTCTGTTCGAGGCCGGATGGGAGGTTGATTGGCAAAACATCCAGGCAGACCCTCTTGATGGATTCTCTTTGAGTACACTATTCGAAAATCAAGGGGAAGAATACTTGGTCTTCCAAGATGCACCCGAATGGGATTGGGACCCGGCCCCGGATGAGTATCAGCTTTTGGCATGGAACGACCCATTGGATACCTTCTCCCTGCCGACGCTATTCGGTGAAGAATACCAGCTTGGATACCCACTTGAGATGGCAACATACGACTGGCCGGAACTCGCCCCGCTCCGCCCAGATTTCTCTCATTTTAATGACTTTGTCGTCAACAAGCTGTATGAAAACGTGGACCTCACCCCGTACCCAAACCTTCCTGGATTCGAGGAGGAAGTCGCTAGCAACGAGTTTGACCCAATGGACTACCTCGTGGACGGAGCTGAATCTGAGCCGTCAATCACTTTCCCGGAAGGCGCCGAAGTTGCCATGATAAACTTATGGGAAGATGAACCGGCAAACTTGTGGGCCGACACTGAAGTGGTTAACGTAAAAGTGGGAAACGAAGAATGGACTGTTAACAAAGCCATGATGGAGGCTGAAAAATGGACACCCGAAGATCTGTGGGATGATTTGGTTATCGCCGATCTGGCCGCCAATCTACAAGATACAACTATTGGAAACAAGCGTAAAGCCCTGGCCGACCTATGGAACGAGGAATCGAAGTACCGCCAGATTGATCATCTAACCAGAGCGGCCGTATTTATCAACCTCCGAACCTCCAAGTTGGGAAACCTTCCAACCCTGCAACCGCAGAGCCCACTGACCCCTTTACCACCCGGTCAAGAGCACCTTCCGACCCTTTGACCCGCCAGAGTTAAAGAGCCTTCCCGACCTGAAAAAGAACCCGAAGGAATGATTAAGCGTCAACTCGAGCAGACCAATGCCAAGATGTGTCTGGGATGTGCTGGTTCACTCCACACGCCACCGTGAAGGTCTCATCCAAGCACTCTCCCGACTCAAAGTTCCTTCCGCTATAACTCCCGATGAGCTTGTGGCATTAATCAAGACCATACCTATCAAACATGCAATCACCTTCACTGATCGAGACTTACCCGCCGAGGGAACTGATCACAATCGTCCGCTGCACGTCACCTTGAAGTGCCATGGCAAGTCGGTTCCAGCAATCTTGGTCGATAATGGATCAGCCATTAATGTCTGTCCGCTCCGCGTTGCTTACTGTTTGGGATACAAGAATAAGGACTTCTCCCCATCAGAAGTCAAAGTCCGAGCATATGACAACACTCGGAGGGATGTGGTTGGAACTCTCATGATTCCTATGACCTTCGGACCATATCAGACGGACGTAGAATTCCACGTGGTGAATATCCCCGCCTCCTTCAATCTGCTTCTGGGAAGGCCCTGGCTGCATCGGCCAGACATCATGGCTGTGCCCTCCACGCTCCATCAGAAAATTCGGCTGGGACTGGAAACAGGAATGCTTACTATCCACGGAGACTCAGGGATTCATGCCCCTGTTGAGGACAATGCCCCACTCTTGGAAATTCAACACGGGGAAGAAGACATCGCTTTGGGAGGCTTCTCTCTAGACACCTCTCGGTCCATCTACTCAGTTAGAATCGACGACGACTTTGTCATTAGCAACGTCGCCATCAAGATCATGAAAAAGATGTCCTACATGCCAGGGTTGGGACTGGGAAAGAACCTTCAAGGCCCTGCAAAGTTCGAAGCCCAGGGCACTCTGATGCGTACAACAGGCCTTGGTTACTCACCCTCAAGAAGCAGCAAGGTGAAAAGAGGAAACAGGCTAGAGGACTACTTTGTCAAAGAAGAAGCAAAGCAGATTTACCAAGGACAGCCGGAACCATTTTGGGACAAGGAAGGAAACCAATACCTTCCTGCCAGGATTTGAGATATTCGCCAACGACGTCTGGTTGGATAGTGATGAAGAAACTGAGGTTGAGGAAAAGCAGAAAGAGCCCGCTGACTGGATTGAGGTTTTCAGCATGGGTAGTCTCGCAACTCTGTTTAGGGAAGACGAATCAATGGGTACGGCTATGGAAGCAGAAGTGCTGATGATGGAACAAGATGCCCCCGAGGATCCGACTTTGTTTATCATGGATGCTGCTGAAGAGTACAAAAACTGGATCTTCATGCCGAGTGCAACCTACCACGAATCGGAGTCCAAGTCTGAGTCTGAGTCTGTTAAGTCTATCGAGTCTTCTGTGTCTTCTGAGTCTTCTGAGTCTGTCCAGTCCGAGTTGGGGCCTCTCGGCCCAAACTCTCAGAGTCTGTACTTCGAATCCACCCGTGTGTATGGTGCCCCCGAGGCCACTGTTGATCATGAAATGAATGAATCTGATTCGGCTTACTCCGACTTTGAAATAAATTGCGTCGCCTGGTGATGAAGAGATTGATTTCGATGGGGACATTCCCAAAGAAATTCGATCCCTAATCGGCAAGGAAGATGAAAAGCGTGCTCAACCCGTAAAAGAAGAAATTGTTTTAATAAATCTGAGAGATGGAGAGAATCCGGATGACCCAGATCGGTTCCGCGCTATCCGAAGAACGCGAAGCTCTTGTAAACCTGCTCAAGAATTCGAAGATGTGTTTGCGTGGTCACATGCCGATATGCCGGAATCGATCCCGAAATCGTGGAGCATCGGATTCCCCTTTATCCTGATGCAAAGCCGGTAAAACAGAAACTAAGACGCATGAGGCCTGACTGGGTGCTTAAAATAAAAGAAGAAGTTACTAAACAGATTGACGCTGGGTTCTTAATGGTAACTGAGTACCCTCAGTGGGTTGCAAACATCGTCCCCGTACCAAAGAAGGATGGTAAAATAAGGGTCTGCGTCGACTTCAGGGACCTTAACAAAGCCAGCCCTAAAGATGATTTCCCACTACCACACATCGATGTGTTAGTTGACAACACTGCTGGTCATGCTCTACTCTCTTTCATGGATGGTTTCTCGGGATACAATCAAATCCTTATGGCTCCAGAGGATCGGGGAAAGACTACGTTCGTCACTGAGTGGGGGACATACTGTTATCGAGTCATGCCTTTCGAACTAAAGAATGCAGGGTCCACTTACCAACGGGCCGCCACGGCATTACTACACGACATGATTCACAAAGAAGTGGAAGTCTACGTTGATGATATGATTGTTAAGGCCAAGGAACGAGAGGGGCATCTCCCCGCGCTCAGGAAGTTCTTCGAAAGAATCAGGAAGTACAAGATGCGTCTCAACCCCGCCAAATGTACGTTCGGAGTCACTGCAGGAAAGATGCTTGGATTCATGATCACCACCCGAGGCATCGAAGTCGACCCATCAAAAATCAAAGCCATCCTAGAAATGGAGCCGCCAAGATCGAGAAGGATGTAAGGAGCTTCCTCGGCAAGGTGCAATTCATCAATAGGTTCAGGCTGACTTCAACCTGTGAACCATTGTTCCGCTTTACTCAAGAAAGGAGTGCCATTCGTGTGGGATGATAGGTGTCATAAAGCTTTGAAGCCATCAAGGCCTACTGCACAAGCCGCCGGTATTGACACCGCTTGTACAAGAAAGCCTTTGATCCTATACTTGTTCACTCCATCCGCAATGGGATGCATGTTGGCGCAGGAAGGAGATGATGGGGTAGAAAGGGCCGTGTATTACCTCAGTAAAAAGATGGTCGGACCTGAAGAGCGTTACACTCCCCTAGAAAAGACATGCTGGGCACTTGTATGGGCTTCCAAGAAGTTGAGGCACTACATGTTAGCCTACCCGGTCAGGCTAATATCTCGGATGGATCCCCTAAAGTATCTATTCGAAAAACCAGCCCTCACGGGTAGGATGGCACGGTGGTTGCTAATGTTGGCTGAGTTTGAACTAAAGTACGTCACCCGAAAGTCAGTAAAAGGGAGAGCTGTTGCGGAATTCCTAACCGATTGCCCAGTCAAAGGAGAGGAGGATGCCGAGTTCAATTTCCCCGACGAAGACATAATGACGGTAACCGAGGACATTTGGCAGTTGTACTTTGATGGAGCAGCCAACCAGAAAGGATTTGGAATCGGTGTATTGCTCATCTCGCCCGATGGATCGCACATCCCATTGGCGTTCAAGCTTAACTTTGAAGTCACCAATAACCAGGCCGAGTATGAGGCTTGCATCGTAGGCATGGAGGCAGCCATCGAAATTGGTGTAGAAAAATTGGAAGTTGTAGGGGATTCGAACTTAGTTGTGTCTCAAGCGAATGGTGACTGGAAGGTCAAAGAAGAAAAGCTGAAACCGTATCACCAGGATCTCGAAGATCTCATTCCCCACTTCACCAAAGTAACATTCACTCATGTCCCAAGATTCAAAAATCAATTTGCAGACGCTTTGGCAACTTTGGCATCAATGGTCGAGATCCCTGTTGGCGTAAAGTTAAGACCAGTTGTGATAGAACAAAGGGATGTTCCGGTACACCAACACGTCATGACAGTCGACGAGCCCGATGATGGCCACCCATGGTATTATGACATTTGGAGGTACGTGGAAAGGGGAGAATACCCCGTGGGAGCAAACAAGGGAGACCGAATCGCCCTCCAGAGGATGGCAACTCAGTACCTTCTATGCGGAGGAAGCTTATATCGAAGATCGCCCTGTGGCACACATAAGCTCTGCATCCATGGAGAAGATGCGAAAAGGGTAATGGAAGAAGTCCACGAGGGTGTATGCGGTCCTCACATGAGCGGCATAATGCTTGCAAAGAAAATTCTCAGGCAGGGATACTTCTGGTCCACCATGGAAACGGAATGTGTGGAGTACGTGCGAAGGTGTAAAAAGTGCCAAATTCACGCTAACCTCATGCATGTCCCGCCGCACGAACTGCAACAAATGACCTCGCCATGGCCCTTCTCAACATGGGGGATTGATGTTATCGGAAGGATAGTACCGGCAGCATCCAACGGTCACAAGTTCATTCTGGTAGCCGTCGACTATTTCACGAAATGGGTAGAAGCTGCTTCCTACACCACTTTGACCGCGATTCAAGTCGCGCATTTCATCAAGCAAAACATCGTTTATCGGTACGGGGTCCCTCAAGCTTTCGTATCTGATAATGGGGTTCATTTAAAAGGACGGGCCCGGGAAGTTCTGGAGAAATTTCATATCCAGGTGCACAAGTCGACGACATATCGACCGCAGACGAATGGCGCTGTGGAAGCAGCAAACAAGACGATAAAGGTCATTCTGGAGAAAACTATTCAATCAACAAGAGACTGGCATGAGCAACTACCCCTGGCCTTATGGGGGTACCGCACGTTGGTGCGAACGCCAACGGGAGCAACCCCCTACTCTTTGGTTTACGGGATGGAGGCGGTACTCCCTATTGAATTGGAAGTCCCATCTCTTCGGACAATGATCGAATGTGAAGTCCAAGAGGCTGAATGGCTGAGTAACCGATTTGAAGAACTTATGCTATTCGACGAACGCCGGTTGAGGGCTCTTTACCATATCCAAGGGTATCAACGAAGGATCGCACGGGCATTCAATAAGAAAGTGAAACCCAGGAATTTGATAGAAGGCGACATGGTTTTAAAGGAAATCCGAGCCCCAGTCTACGACCCACGAGGAAAGTTTCGACCGAAGTGGTCCGGGCTGTATATCATCAAGACCATCCTTTCCGGGGGAGCTACGCAACTCATCGACTTGGACGGAAATGAATTCTCAACCTTGGTTAACCTGGATCAACTCAAGCGCTATTACCCCTGAGAGAAGCTCGCTAGGCTGAAAAACCGCAAGGGCGGGCAGTCCTAGGCAAAAGTTAGAGCAAAGCCTGCTAGGATGAAAACCCGTCAGGGCATCCTAGGCAAAAGTTAAGGCAAACAATAAATGAGCTCGCTAGACCGAAAACCCGAAAGGGCGGTTCTAGGCAAAAGTTAGAGCGTAAAAGGAGAGTGTTAAAACCTGAGCGAACCCTACCCTGAACTACGTCATGACCTGATTCCTTCACCAGAAGGATACGTAGGCAGTCTCACGCTGGGACCCGGTCACGATCCATCAAAATAAAAAAATCAGGTTGAGAAAACTTGAAGAACAAAAATCAAGAAGGGGGAAACCCTCCAAGACTCGTTTTTATTAATACAATTACTTCTACTACACAAGGTCGAGCAAAGCTTTCATAACAAAAGAAGTGCAATACGATGAAAAAGGGGTCCTCAATTTATTCAACGGTCAGGGTGGTAGGATTGAGTCAGTTTCCTTGAGCTCCAGCTCTCGCTGCAATGTCCCTCCTAAGCCACCTTCGATAGCTCCCGCGCACCGCCACAGAAGGATAGGGATGTGCATCGGTCACCTCGCGTGTCATCCAAAAGCGCTGGTAATGACAAAGGACTGAATGACTGAAAAGAGGCAGAACCACGTCCACAAGAACTTCGGCAGGGGCCTCCTGTCTCACACCTAGCTGTCGCTGGATACGGTAAGGAATATAGAAGGTGAAAGCTCCAGCCGGGCAAGAACAACCCACCTGAGAGCCCATATAGTGCATTGTCATGGGAGGAAGATCCACCATCGACACCTCCAAGCAATGGTCTCCGCCCCGGCGTCGGAGAAAATCGACCCACTCACCTGCTCCTATCCTCAAACTCAAAGCATCGAGAGAGTAACCTCGCCTCGTATGCCCGGTTGCCGGGAGGAATGGTCAGCACGCTCACCTTATCACAAAGCCAAATCTGTGGAAAAGAGAGAAGACAAGTAAGAAGCCTTAGATAACCAAGCCGAGCGTTGAGGTAAAAAGATAACGTGGGAGAAACCCGAAAAAGGAGAGCTGAGTGAGAAGCCGACCTGTAGGAGAAGTGGACTGCCCCCAAAAGTCTCAGTCTCTCCAGAGCGAACCTTGTCCAAACCAATCAGTGTCTCGGCCAGAACCATCGGAATCACATCCCTTCGGGCTTCGATCTGAACAGCGACGCTGGCCAACGCCGAGCTAGCATGACCGGCAGAAGGAACCAAGAGATAGGCTGCGAGCAAGCACATACAGAGAGCAGTCATGCGTCGAGTCTGGTAAGTCGTGTCTCTAAGATCGCCAGGAGAAGAGAATAGCTCAATGAGACGCATGACATTGAGATGGCCATTTCTGACCAAGTAGCGGGCAGCGCCCTCACCCACCCCGAGGGCCGCGACCAAGACTCGATACGCACTCTCACGTACAGGGGGAATGATGACCTCCCCCGAACCAAAACCCCCGAGGTATGCACGGAACTCCTCGACAGTGGGACAGAGCTCCTGATCGCCAAATCGGAACACGTGAACCTCCGAATCCCAGAAACTCACGGCTGCCCTCAAAAGCTCGGGACGAAGGCGAATGTTGCGAAGGTACCTCAAGGAATAGAGACCGTGAGCTCGAAAGTTGAGCCAATCGACACCTTCCATAGAAGCCAACCATGGACGGAGAAAACCGGTAAGGGGGAGAGCCATTTCAAAGAGTAAAGGAAGAAGATGGGACTTGGACGAGATGAGGAGAATGTGGTAAGAAGGCTTGAATTTATAGGAGGAGTAGAAGAGACAACTTCAACTTTCAAAGAGCCTCGGGTTTCAAAAGTGCAAGTTTTCCATGAGTCTAACATAGGGAAAAGCTTGGTCAAGTCCCAAAAGGTCCAAAACAAACATGCACTGGTTCAGAAATGCCATTGCATGGGTCAAACCTCAACACCCGAGCAATCTGCCTTGGAAATCAGCAAAAACTGCAATCTGTCAGGAAAACAGCCTCGCACGGCACCTTGACAGATCGCACGGCATGGTGAAACCCAAGAAATACCACGGCAGGTCAATTAGGGTACCGTGCGAAGAATTCCTACCCGCACGGCACCCTGGGGTATACGCACGGCAAGTTGACTCTGCATTTCTGCAGTTTTGGCAGCAACTCCCCAAGAAAGAATCGAGGCCCTACGAAGCACCAACCAACACCTGGATAGACTCTAACAGGTATTTGGGACTTCGGGGATGTTTCGTTTCAAGATAACCCCCAGGATTCGTCATCGTGGCACAAAAACTCGATAATGTCCGTTTCTTAAGCCATGTCGAAGTATCAAAGTCCATTTCGGGTCGTTTCAAGGCGTTCTTCCAAGCCCTACAAGTCATAATGGTCAATAGTGACCTGGTCCAAGTTCCGGTTCGTGTCCAAAGTCAAAACTCGAGGAGGTCGCGTGTTAAAGTCAACATTTTCCTACTTTTTGAGTATATTCCAGAGGCAAAGTAGAACTCCCAAGTCGCATGCCAAGATTTAAAGGTCGTTATTGCCGTATGCTCGTGTCCGGAGTCAGTTGTGAAGATGTCTACATAAAGTCTGGTGTATAGAGTCAATTTTACCAAGATTTATCTAGTCTCTTTCTTTGATTTCTATTTCACTGTCAATATGTTTCGATTTCTCGTCACAAATCTCACATTCGGTTCCGCGGTTGGTTGCACACCCCGGTTAATGTTTTAGTTATTCAATTTTCTTCATACAAACCAAAGGAGATTGAATGGCATAAACAATAAAAGGATAAAATCTCTGTATATATGTCCCAAAGGCATCCATGAATCAAAGTACAAAGAGGGGCACGATGGCCCAATGTCCTCTCTACCGAGGGCAAACAGGCACCCTACAAAAAGAAGCACGCAGGCCTCGTCAAAAGTACAAAACAAAAGAGGAGCTCAACTCTCATCCTCGTCCTCGCCCTCGCTCTCCTCCTCGTCCTCTACGGAGATCTCCTCGTCCGCGGGAGAGCTACTCGCCGCTGGAGTACCGGTCACCCTAGGCACAGTATCTCCTGAGGTGACCTCCAGGTCGACGTCTGTAGGCTCAGGTGTATCGTCCTCAGAGACGTCAATAGGCTCGTCTTCGGTCCCTACAGAGCGTCGTGTCCTCTTCGACGCCGGCTCCTCCCGTGAGCCAGCAGAGGAGACCTGCCGCACTATCGGGCGGACGGACTTCCGCCGCAACCCTCGAGTAGCCCCTCCTCTGGCCTACAATGGTATAAGCATTCATATAACATTTGCATCATAATCATGATATAAGCAGTCGAAGTAAAGCAATTGACTAAAGTTCGAGAGTGTACCATCGCCCCGCCAACACGAGGCAACACCTCTGGAGGGTGGCCCATGGCGTACTGCCTCACTAGCTGCTCCAGGCCCATCATGGCCTCCGCCATCTCCTTCACGTACCCTGGAGGAGCCTGCAATGAAGGAAGTTGATCAGAATGTGCAAACGGAGCGAATGTACAGAAAGTTGAAAGCATGATATACCTGAGCAAGAAACCCTGGAGCCTCGACGGGAGGACGTGGCACCGCGACCAAACCAGGGACTCCCTGAGGGGTCGTCACGTCCACTGTCCAAGAGAGGGCAGGGAGACTAGTGCCACTCGGGCCCGCACCCTCGCTATGACCCCTGGCACCCAAACCCTCGCTGGCTCTGTCACCCCTGTCTCTCTTCCGTCCCCTTCTTCCTCCAGCGCCCTCTCGTGCTGCCTGTGCCGTCTCCCAAGCAGCACGTATCCCCAGACCCGCCATCAGGTACTGGGAACAGTACTCTGCGTGGCGGGGCCAGCACCTGCCTCAAAAAGCGGCTCTAACTCGAGGTCTGGCGTGTGAGCTGCTCGACCTCCCTCGCGTGTCTTGATGCATCCTCTGCACTAGAGCGAGAAGCCCGGGACTCGAAAGGCGTCCAGCCTCAACGGCTGGCGTGACACTCGGTCACCCAAGTACCACTTGCCAACCGTAAAGGGACTCGAGAAGCACCACCCACAGCAACCACCGTACTACGTGCCCACGTAGGGATCTCGGCGGTCCCCACACCGCCCATGGACTGTCATCAAGAATAAGCCACATCAAGGTGCTGATTGAATGAAAATAGGCCGGAAATCAGATTCACAAGCGCTTTAGTACCTGATCGGGACGCAGCTCGTCCAGAAAAGACGGAAGGCGTCCAGCTTGCCCCTCCCTCTCTTCACGCCCTTGTACTCCGTCGACCAGCGTAGGGCTCGAGGGAGTATCGTGTCGTCAGGGCACATAGTCTCAGGAGGGTACATCCCTATCACCTCGTTCGTCCAAAGCTGCAATTCAAGACATTGAAAGTTAGCACAAGATGTACATTGAATATATATAAATGGAAGGCTAACTATTCATGAGGAAGGAAACAAGATATACCTCCTAGACCCTCCAATAGCCTCCCGGCTCACTCCTGCCCCGCGGGAAAGGGAGCCCATAAAGGCATAGCACGTCCCAGCGCCGCACCTCCCGGTCGAAGCGGGCGATCTCCCGACGTCCCTCGGCTGGGAGAAGTGAAAGGTGCACTCGGTTGCTCTTGTTGGGAAACAGGCACCAAGCAAGTACAGCAGGAAGCACCTCGCCATCTGCTCCTCCTCCACCACCTGTCGGTCGGGAGCCTCTCTGTCCAAAACCTCGGTAGCTGAGCATACTTCGCATCGTCCCCCTCTGCCTCCTCGTGCCCGGCATCGCCCACTGGAGCGCCCGCCTCCTGTGGTAGCATCAAAAGGGATAGGGTCACCTCCGACCATGCCCCCCGGTGATCGCCGCAAAGTCCAGGCGTCACGGTCGGCTCACCAAAGAGAAGTGGAGGGTGTTTGTCGTGTCCCACCACCTCTCGGCCAAAGCCCTCACCACCAGGCGGTCGTTGCACGCCCTCGCCAACACCCCTACGAATTCTCCAAAGCCCGCCGCTTAACTATCTCGCGAGGCCTCGGTAACCTCTCCCAAAAGCGTCGGCACCGCATGAACCCCGTAACACGAGAGCGAAATCGCCTGTTAATAACAAATGGATAAATATTCAGTAAACAGGAATGGCATGCAATACAGTGGTATACTTAGATGCAATGAAATGGAAATACGATGCATTGGAATTTGAAATATAGATATTTAAAGTATACCTCGTCTCGTCGCAAGGAAAGGTGCTGCCGAGGGTCCCTCAAGACCAGAGCCTCGTCGCAAGTCGGTCTCCTCGGAGTGTAAGGGTCAAAAAGTGAGGGCACCACCACGTGCTGAAAGGGCACGTAGGCCGCCTCGTCGTAGGGCCCTCGCCCCTACAACGCCAGAGTCGCCTCGGCCACCACAGTGACGCGAGGAGCCGTCACCGCGGCCTCCTCAGCTCGCCTCTCCTCAACTCCCGGCTCCCTGGCACCCTCAGTCCTAGCCCCAACCTCCAACTCCACCTCGCGGGCTGCGAGTAAGGCGTCCGCCAACCCAGGAAACCCCCGCACCACCTCCAGCACGTCCTCCATGGACGCCGTCGCTAATGTCGCCCATGCCTATAGGGCGTGACGACCCTGCACCTGTCTGCCCGCAAACAGGGGCGGTGTGTCCTCCACCACCGGCTCCACCTCCGGCTCACGCCGGCTCGTCCGCGACAATGGGGGCCTTCCCCAGGTCAGTCCGAGGCTCCCTCACGGGAGAAGCCTCCGTCTCCTCTACCACCGGGTCTAAACCGCCACCACCGTGGCCCTCCGTGGCCCTCTCCTCCACGCTAGCCGCCGCCTCCGACCGGCCCGAAACCCCAACATCATCCCTCGACTCCACTGCACCCGGAGTCTCCGTCCCTTGACCGTACCCGGCCAACACTACATTGCCCCCGTCACCTCCACTGCTGCCGACCACCGTGGCAGCTTGGGCCGTGACCTCCTCGGCCAATGCCGCCTGGTCCGAGACCCCCGGGATGTCCTCGGCTGTCATAACGCCCTCCGGAGCAGTCGGAGGAGGTATAGTCACAACCCGCGACGAATGATCGTCACCCGGTACCTCGCCGCTATCCATGTATATGAGAGAGAGAGAGAAAGCAGTCCGGAGAGAGAGAGAGCACCCCGAGAGAGAGAGGGAGCAGCGAGAGAGAGAGAGATGATCGAGAGAGAGAGAGATGATCGAGAGAGAGAGAGCGGTGAGAGAGGGAGAGATGATCGAGAGAGAAACCGAGAGAGAGAGGGAAATTTCGAAGTGGGGTGTACTGTGTACACCCCGCGTATATATGTAAATCCCTCGAACCGGTTCGCCTAGAAATTGACTTTGGACCGGGCTCAAAGCTTCCCTGGCCGCACGGCACCTTGGTCCAGTCGCACGGTACCCTGGGCGCATATGCAGTGTTCTCAGTTCGCGTTACCGTGCGTCCCTAATTTGACTGCGCACGGCATAGTGGTTCGTTTCAACAGTATGATTCTTGAGAACAGTTCGTGGCATTTTCATGTTCTATTTAATCCAGAATCAAGAGAAAGATGCAACAGAATGGAAGAGGAAAAGGGGCTTTTCATTAAATAAAATCCGGGGTTTCCCCCGGGATCTTGCCATTACATTCAAAAAAAAAAAGAGAGAGAAAGGAGACAAAAACAACAAAAACAACTACAGGCCTACTGCCCTCTTTTCCTTTCCTCCTCCAAGCCTCCGTCTTAGTCGCTCGCCCCGTCCGAACGATCATCCGACCCGTTCGGATTCCCCTCGGAGTCCTCCGCAGACTCCTCTGACTCGCGCCCGAGAACGGAATCCGGGTCGTCCTTGTCGTCCAACTGATCAAATGTGAAGTCTTGAAGGTTGGAGACGGCCCGACGAAGGGTACGGATGGTAGTGATCAGCCGCGCGATTTGTTCATTAAGTTGCTCGATCTCCCCCCGGAAAAAGGCCATCTCGGCCTCGAGAGACGCCACCCGATCAGTCAAGTTGCTGCCTGCCATGTCGAAAACAGTCTGCAAAAAGAATTTGAAACGGTCTTGATGAGGTTTTGGTTGTAGTGCATGGATTGAGGCACCCTCTCCCCTTTTAAAGCAGACGTCCCAGCCGACGAAAGGGCACGCCTGAATTAATGGCACCCTTAAACCTGCCAACTGTTCTCGGAAATCGAAGGGACATCAGTGAAATCGAGGTGCCGCGCGCCCTCAATCTGACCCGCACGGCACCATGGTGCAGAAGCTTAATGCCGTGCCTCGAGAATTGATCCGATCAGCCACCTAAATCCTCTTGGAATCTCAATCCTCAGCCGTTTTGCAGAAAAGGTCTCTTAAAATATCGTGCATTGGTTACAACACCATTTGATCCCTTGGGAATTCGCCGTATTCGCCTTTTTCTCGATACTCGGGACTCGCCGTGACCGGTCTCTGGATTTTTAGTCTGACGTCTCAAAAATTCAAAAGTCAATTTTCGCCCTCCGAGGGCTCGTCTCAAAAATTCTCAAAAATTCAAAGGTCAATTTTCGCCCTCCGAGGGCTCGTCTCAAAAATTCAAAATCCGGTCTCGCCCTCCAAGGGCTCCTAACGGGCCTAACGCCTCTTCGTCTCCCGAGCCACGGCCCAACGGGCCTAACGCCTCTTCGCGGCCCAACGGGCCTAACGCCTCTTCGTCTCCAGAGCCACGGCCCAACGGGCCTAACGCCTCTTCGTCTCCCGAGCCACGGCCCAACGGGCCTAACGCCTCTTCGTATCCAGAGCCACGGCCCAACGGGCCTAACGCCTCTTCGTCTCCCGAGCCACGGCCCAACGGGCCTAACGCCTCTTCGTCTCCCGAGCCACGGCCCAACGGGCCTAACGCCTCTTCGTCTCCCGAGCCACGGCCCAACGGGCCTAACGCCTCTTCGTCTCCCGAGCCACGGCCCAACGGGCCTAACGCCTCTTCGTCTCCCGAGCCACGGCCCAAAGGGCCTAACGTCTCTTTTCGCCTCGATTTTTACCCCCCGAAGGCTCATCTCAATTTTCGCCTCCCGAGGGCCTGTCTCAGGTTTTTCAATACTCTGCATGACACACCGCACCGCAAGCACGCTTTTGCATGAGTTTGTCCTCCGGGACTTGTTCTCTCGCATTGCATTGTCCCGATTGAACTACGCTGGTCTGATCCCTACAGTGGGGTACGTAGGCAGCTCCCCGAGCGCGACCACCGTCATATTTACTTACATTTTCGTTTTGTCTCTGGCCAAAGGCACTAGAGCAACGGATTGGGATGCCTATTCTTTAAGCGTCACTCGTACCAACTAATGGTATCCGAGTTACGTTAAAGAGGGACTACTGTAGACACCCCAATCCGGACCTCGGAGAGTCTTTGTCCACCCCGATGATGAAATAGAGGAAACGGTACCTTTACGAGCTTGAAAAAGGGTCTCTCTAAGCCCACATGAGCCCAAAAACCCAAAAAACCTGAAAAGCCCAGATAAAAGCCCAAACAAAGCCCAAAAGAACCCTGGACCGAAGGAAGAGGAGCCGTGCGGAGCGGAATGGGAGCGCACGGCACCTTGAAATTCAAGAGTGGCCGTGCGCGGCAAACATTAACCGCACGGCACCTTGAGCAAAAAGCTGGCTGGCTCAGAAAGTCATCGGCCACACGGTGTGAGCCACGGTGATGGCTCGGCTCGAAAATGCACTTCAGCCCGCCCGAAAATACCTCCACCATTTGAATTCAAAATCCTTGGCCATTTGCCTATAAATTGACCCCTCCACTCAAGGGAAAGGGGTCCCTCTTAGCCCTTCTTTTGAGTCCTTTCTCTTGCTTTTCTCTTGTCTCTCTCACTCTACTTTCTCTCTCTAAGTTCTCAAACCCTCTTTCCATCACCACTTCCATTTCCAAGCCTTAAAGGATGTCATTCCCAAGACATTCTTTAAGAGCTTTCACTCACTCCCTTCTCATCTTTAAAGTTGATCACTCATTGACTCCAAGACCCCATCACCCAAAACACCTAACCTTCACTCACACCCATACTCTCTTTGTCTCATTTAACCTCCACATCCATATCCGTGACGATCCATCCACATCCTTGCATCCGCGACCCTTGATCAAGCTCAAAACCAAAGGTATAAACTAGTTTCCTTGGACTAGATTCCGTTCTGGTCCTGAGGTTCTATCAGCAGATCTAACCCCTTTTGGTTAGATCCTGACTCAAAACATATTTTCATAAAATAAAACCAACAATGTGTTGAGGTTGGGGAACCGCGCGGCTGGTTGATCGACGCGCGGCACCTTGACTCTCGGCGCACGGCATGATGCACACTAGTGTTATTGTGAATAGGCTGACTGGATCTGAGTAACGCCTATGTCCGCTGCTTTTGTTGTTTCTTGTTTCTGTAGCTCTTAAAATAAGACCATATCTACAAGCCATGTTCCGGCTCTTCAAAAATCTTTTCAAGATCATTCCAAACGATAAAAACGTTGAAAACTACTTTTAAACTATGTTTTGAGAAGGATAATGACGTTCTTATCATGATCTGACCGCCGTGAGGCTACTCATGAGTTTTTAAAAGATCTACAGAAAAACTAGCGAGCCAAATAATGTTTTGAAAGATTGCAACAGTCTGACAGCAGGGCAGGTGCCACGCACGGCATGGTGGGATGCCTCGCACGGCATCTCAGGGTGCCGCGATGGTGTTCTGAGGCCCAACAGTCCGACAGCAGAGCAGTTGCCACGCACGGCAGGCTGAGATGCCTCGCGCGGCATCTCAGGGTGCCGTGAGCGGTGCTCAGAGGTCCAAACAGTCTGTTGAATGTTATTTACCTCCATTCATTCATATCACGACTGTACAGATGGCACCACTTGCACGCCAATGTGATATATTTCCCATGTCCCTTTCCCGTTCCGTGCTTTATTAAAGAGCTTGATATTCCGAACGATACCGAAGATCTCCCCTTTTTGAAAACATCAAGTAGAGACCGGTCTTACCGGGCGAATGGGGTGCTTTTTAAAGAAAAACCTTCCTCATTCGTAATGTGGCTCCCGAACCCATCATCTCAACGTTTTCGCTAGACCTAAAGCCTTTTTCAAACAAACTCTCGGTTTCTCGGATCATCCATCTCGAAAATCCGGGTGGCGACTCTTCGAGCGAAGCGCTCATCCTCGGGCGCGGGAGCCCACAACCACACCTGGCAACTTGACCCTCGCGCGATGGTTCTAAACCATCGCGCGACAATTGGTTTTTTTGCTTTTTGATGTGGTTTTTGGCTAGGTTAGGTTCAAGGGTTCTTCAAACACTCAAAGCTCAAACACTCGACATTCCCGAGGTGTTCTTGATCCGTTTCATCATTGGGGAATCAAAAACCGTAAGTAAACTAGTCTGGAAGCCCAGATTGGGGTGTCTACACCACGGAGGGTCACGGGGGTGGTAGTTTAGACCAGGTGGTAGAGGAGACAGAGGTCTCTCCCGTGAGAGAGCCTCGGGCTGACTTGGGGAAGGCCCCCATCGTCGAGGACGAGCCGGTGGTGGAGCCAGTGGTGGAGAGGGACGCGTCGCCCATCTTTGTGGGTAGTGGCGCAGGTGCAGAGTCGTCACGCCACATAGGCATGGGCGACTACTTAGCGACGGCGTCCATGGAGGACTTTCTGGAGGTAGTGCGAGGATTTCCGGGGTTGGCGGACGCTTTACTTGCGGCCCGCAAGGCGGAGCTGCAGGCTGAGCTCGGGGCTGGGGGTGTTAGAGAGCCAGAGGCTGCAGAGGAGCGGGCAGATGAGGGGATTGGAGTGGTGATGGCCCCTCGCAGTACCGTGGTGGACGAGGCGACGCTAGCCTTGGAGGGGCGAGGAGCCTATGACGAGGCAGCTTATGTGCCCTTCCAACACGTAGTGGTACCTTCACTCTTCGATCCTTACACACCGAGGAGGCCCACGTACGATGAGGCCTTGGTTCTGAGGGATTCTCAGCAGCACCTTTCTTTGCGTCGAGACGAGGTATACTTTAAATATCTGTATTTCAAATTTCAATGCATTGTATTTCCCTTTCATTGCATGCAAGTATACCATTGTATTGCATACCACACCCGTTTATTAAATATCGCTGCTTTGTTGCAACAGGCGATCTCGCTCTCGTGCTACGGAGGTTCAGCGGCCGTGCTGACGTTCTGGGAGAGGTTGCCCGGGGCAGTACAGGAGATAATGAGGCAGGCAGGTTTTGGAGAGTTTGTCGGGGTGTTAGCGAGGGGTGTGTGTAATGACCGCCCAGTGGTGAGGGCTTTGGCTGAGAGGTGGTGGGACACGACGAAAACCCTCCACTTCTCTTTTGGCGAGATGACTGTGATGCTGTTGGACTTCGCGGTGATCACTGGTCTTAGGGTCGGAGGTGACCCTATCCCTTTTGACGCTGCCACAGGGAGGCAGGCGGCGTTCACGGGCGATCTTTGGGTAGTGCAGTGGAGGCGGGCGGACGATGCCAAATGCGCCCGGCCCGAGGTTTTGGATAGAGAGGCTCCCGACTAACAGGGTGGAGGACGAGCAGATGGCGAGGTGCTTCCTGCTGTACTGGCGAGGTGCTTCCTGCTGTACTTGCTTGGTGCGTCCCTGTTTCCTAACAAGCGCAACCGAGTACACCTTTCGCTTCTTCCGGCTCTGAGGGATGTTGAGGAGATCGCCCGCTTCGACTGGGGAGGTGCAGCACTGAGGACGTGCTACGCCTTCATGGGCTCTCTTTCTCGCAGGGCAGGAGTGAGCCTCGGAGGCTACTGGAGGGTCTGGGAGGTATATCTCATTTCCCTTTTTATTAATAGTTAGCTTTCCATTCATATTTATTCGATGTATATCTTGTGCTAACTTTCAATGTCTTGAATTGCAGCTTTGGACGTACGAGGTGATAGGGATGTACCCTCCCAAGACCACGTGTCCCAATGACACGATACTCCCTCGAGCCTTGCGCTGGTCGACGGAGTTCAAGGGAGTGAAGAGGGGAAGAGGCAAGTTGGATGCCTTCCGGCTCTACCTAGACGAGCTGCGGCCTGACCAGGTTACTAATGCATTTCCACGTCTGTTTCATAGCTTTCCCGTTTGTTTCCATTTAAACAGCGTCTTGATACCGCTCTTCTTTAATGACAGGTTCGCTAACGGGTGTGGGACCGCTTCGAGATCCCCTACGCTGCTCAGAGTAGGGAGGTTTCCAGGGGGCGAGTGCTTCTCGAGTCTCCTTACGGCTGGCAGTGGTACTTGGGTGACCGAGTGTCACGTCAGTCGCTGAGGTTGGATGCCTTTCGAGTCCCTGGGCCACTTCCTGCTCTGGTGCAGAGGACATGCCAGTACACGCGGAGGGAGATTGAGCAGTTTACACGGCCGGACCCCGAGTTGGAGTCGTTCTTCCAGGCTGGCGTTAGTCTGGCTGCTGACTACGCAGAGTCCTGTGCTCGGTACTTGATGCCGAGTTTAGGGATACGCGCTGTTTGGGAGGCGGCGTTGGAGGAAGAAGGGGACGGAGACGAGGTGGAGGTGACGGAGGCAGCGGCAGCGGAGGCCGCGGAGACGGAGGTCGCGGCGAGGGTGCGGGCCCGAGCAGGACTAGCTTCTCTGCCCTCTCTTGGATGGTGGACGTGACGACCGCTCAGGGAGTCCCGGGCTTGGTTGTGGTGCCACGCCCTGCAGCTGAGGCTCCAGAGTTCCTTGCTCAGGTATAACGTACTTTCCTTCTTTCGTAAATTCGCTCGCTTGCTTATTCTGATCCATTTCTCCATTGCAGGCTCCTCCAGGGTACGTGAAGGAGATGGCAGAGGCCATGATGGGCCTGGAGCAGCTGGTGCGGCAATACGCCATGGGCCGTTCTCCTGAGGTGCTACCTCACGCAGGCGGGACGATGGTAAATTCTCGAACCTTAGCTATTTACTTTATTTCTATGGCTTATATCATGATTATGATGCAAACGTTATATGAGTGCTATACCATTGCAGGCTAGAGGAAGGGCTACGCGAGGGTTACGGTGAAAGTCCGTCTGTTTTCCAGTGCCACAAGTCTCCTCTGCCGGCTCTCGGGATGAGCCAGCATCGAAGAGGGCACAACATTTAGTGGGGACTGAGGATGAGTCCATCGACGTTTCTGAGGATGAGACTCCCGAGCCTACGGACATCAACCTAGAGGCCACCTCAGGAGGTACCGTGCCCAGAGCGACTGGCACTCAGGAGGCGAACAGCTCTCCAGCGGACGAGGAGGTCTCTGAGGAGGACGAGGAGGAAGGCGAGGACGAGGATGAGGATGAGAATTGAGCTCCTCCTTTTGTTTTGTTTTGTTCTTTTGATAGAGCCTGCGTGCTCCTTTTGCAGGGCGCCTGTTTGCCCTTGGTAGGTAGGATTGGCTTATCACACTTCTTTTGTACTTCGACTCATAGATGCTTTTGGATTTATATACAAAGATCTTGTCTTTTCATTGTTTATGTCATTCAGTCTCCTTTTTGTTTGTGTGAAGAAAACTGAATAACTAAAACATTGACCAGATAGTGCAACTGGTCGTTGATCGACGAGATTGAGCTAAACGTGAGGCTGGTGATGGGCGACACATCAACAATCAAAGCATATTGACAATGGAATAGAAATCAAAGAAAGTAACTAGACGAATCTTTGCGAGACTAATCCCGTACATGAGAATTTATATTGACGGCTTTGTAGCACGGTCATGGGACAATGACAACCTTTAAATCTTGATACGAGACTTGAAAACTCAACCTTGCCTTTGAAATATACTCGAAAAGTAGGAAAATGTTGACTTTATCATGTGACATTCTCGAGTTTTGAGTTCGGACATGAACCGGAACTTGGACTAAGTCACTTTTGACCATTATGACCTGTAGGACTCAGAAAATCAGCTTGGAACAACTTGAAACGAGAATTGACAACTTGATATGGCTTAAGAAACGGATTTTATCAAGTTTTCATATTACGATGACAAATCTCGGGGGTTATTTTGAAACGAAACATCCCTAAAGTCCCAAATACCCGTTAAAGTGTGTTTTGGTGGTTGCTGGTGCTTCGTAGTGCCTCGATTCCACTTTGGTGTGTTGCTGCAAAAAACTGCAGAAATGCAGACTTAGGTGCCGCGCGGATGCTCCAGGCTGCCGTGCGGGCCTTGATCCTGCACACGGTACCTTGATCACTCTGCCGTGGGATTTTCCTGGTTCCAACCTACCGTGCGACACGGCAAGGTGCCGCATGTGGCAAATTTCCTGACAGATTCCAGTTTTGCTGTTTCCCAAGGTAGATTGTTCGGGGGTTGAAGTTTGACCCATGTAATGGCATTTCTGAACCAGTGCATGTCCATTTTGAACCTTTTGGGCTTGACTAGGCTCTTCCCTATGTAGGACTCATGGAAAACATGCGCTTTTGAAACCCGAGGCTCTTTGAAAGTTGAAGTTGTCCTCTCCACCCTTCCTATAAATTCAAGCTTCCTCATTCCACATTCTCCACACCTCCTATCTTCTTTCTTTGCTCCTTGAAATGGCTCTTTCTCTCACCGGTTCACTCCGTCCATGGTTGGCTTCCATGGAAGGGGTTGATTGGCTCAACTTCCGGGCTCATGGTCTCTACTCCATGAGGTACCTCCGCAATATTCGCCTTCGTCCCGAGCTTTTGAGGGCAGCCGTGAGTTTTTGGGATCCGGAGGTTCATGTATTCCGCTACGGCGAGCAGGAGCTTTGTCCTACCATCGAGGAGTTCCGTGCGTACATCGGGGGTTTTGGTTTGGGGGAGGTCATCATTCCTCCTGTGCGTGAGAGCGTTTACAGAGTCTTGGCCGTGGCCCTTGGATTAGGTGATGGCGTCGCGCGCTACCTGGTTAGGAATGGCCACCTCAATGTTACGCGCCTTATCGAGCTGTTTTCTCCTCCTGGTGATCTTGTGCATATGACTTATCAGACTCGGCGCATGACCGCTCTCTGCATGTGCTTGCTTGCGGCTTACCTCTTGGTCCCTTCTGTTGGTCCTGCTAGCTCGGCATTGGTTAACATTGCTGCTCAGGTTGAGGCCTGAAAAGACGTGATTCCGATGGTTTTGGCTGAGACGTTGATAGGTTTGGACAAGGTTCGTCTTGGGGAGACTGAGACTTTCGGGGGCAGCCCTCTCCTCCTATAGGTTGGTTTCTCACTCAGCTCTCCTTTTTCGGGTTTCTCCCACGTTCTCATTATCTCAACACTCGGCTGGGCTTTCTATGGTTTCTTACTTGTTTTCTCTCTCTTCTCACAGATTTGGCTTTGCGACAAGGTGAATGTGCTGACCATTCCTCCCGGCAACTGGTCATATGAGGCGAGATTACTTTCTCAGCGATGTTTCGAGTTTGCTGACAGGAGCAGGGCCGAATGGGTTGACTTCTTCAGGCACCGGCGAGCGGAGACCATTGCTTGGAGGTGTCGATGGCTAGATCTCCCTCCCATGACAGTGTACTATATGGGCTCTCAGTGGGTCGTTCTTGCTGGTTTGGGAGTCTTCACCTTCTACATCCCCTACCGCATCCAGTGTCAGCTAGGTTTGAGGCAGGAGGCTCCTGCAGAAGTTCTTGTGGATGTGGTTTTGCCTCTCTTCAACCATTCGGTTCTTTGTCATTACCAGCACTTCTGGAGGACGCGCGAGGTGACCGATGCACATCCTTACCCTTTTGTGGTGATGTGCGGGAGTTATCGTAAGTGGCTCAGGAGGGACATTGCAGCAAGGGCTGAAGCTCAAGGAAACTGACTCGACCTTACCACCCTGACCGTTTGAATAAACTGAGGACCCTTTATTATCATGTCGTACTTCCTTTTGTTTTTGAAAGCTTTGCTCAACCTTATGTAGTAGAAGTAATTGTGTTAATAAAAATGAGTTTTGGAGGGTTTCCCCCTCCTTGACTCTATTCTTCGAATCTTCTCAACCTGGATTTTTATTTTGATAGATTGTGACCGGGTCTCGGTGTGAGACTGCCTACGTATCCTCCTGGCGAAGGAATCAGCTCATGACGTAGTTCAGGGGTAGGGTTCCCTCTGGTTTTAACACTCTCCTTTTATGCTCTAACTTTTGCCTAGAACCGCCCTTTCGGGTTTTCGGTCTAGCGAGCTCATTTATTGTACGCCTTAACTTTTGCCTAGGATGCCCTGACGGGTTTTCATCCTAGCAGGCTTTTGCTCTAATTTTTGCCTGGAACTGTCTGCCCTTGCGGTTTTCAGCCCAGCGAGCTTCTCTCAGGGGTAGTAGCGCTTGAGTTGATCCAAGTTAACTAAGGTTGAGAATTCATTTCCGTCCAGGTCAATGAGTTGCGTAGCTCCTCCAGATAGAATAGTTTTAATGATGTATGGTCCAGACCACTTTAGTCGAAACTTTCCTCGTGGGTCGTAGACCGGAGCCCGAATTTCCATCAAAACCATGTCACCTTCCGCCAAGTCCCTGGGTTTCACTTTCTTGTTGAATGCTCGCGCAATCCTTTGCTGATACCCCTGAATGTGGTAAAGAGCCCTTAACCGGCATTCATCAAACAGCATAAGTTCTTCGAATCGGTTGCTCAACCATTCTGCCTCTTGGACTTCACATTCAATCATAGTCCGAAGAGATGGGACTTCCAACCCGATGGGAAGTACTGCTTCCATTCCTTAAACCAGGGAGTAGGGAGTTGCTCCCGTTGGTGTTCGCACAGATGTGCGATATCCCCACAAAGCTAGGGGTAGTTGTTCATGCCAGTCCCTTGCAGATTGAATGGTCTTTTCCAGAATGGCCTTGATTGTTTTGTTAGCTGCTTCCACAACGCCATTAGTCTGCGACCGGTAAGTTGTTGACTTGTGCACTTGGATTTGGAACTCATCCAGTACTTCTCGAGCTCGCCCTTTGAAATGAACCCCATTATCGGATACAAAAGCCTGAGGAATGCCATATCGATAAATGACATGTCGCTTGATGAAATGTGCAACTTGAACTGCAGTCAAAGTGGTCTAAGAGGCAGCTTCTACCCACTTCGTAAAATAATGGCTACCAAAATGAACTTGTGGCCATTGGAAGCTGCTGGCACAATCCTCCCGATGACGTCTATTCCCCACGTTGAGAAAGGCCATGGCAAGATCATTTGTTGTAGTTCGTGTGGCGGAACATGCGTGAGATTGGCATGAATCTGGCATTTTCGGCACCTTCGCACATACTCCACACATTCCGTTTCTATAGTGGTCCAGAAATATCCTTGCCTGAGGATCTTCTTGGCGAGCATTATGCCATTCATGTGGGGACCGCAGACGCCTTCGTGAACTTCTTCCATCACCCTTTTTGCATCTTCTCCATAGACGCACAGCTTGTGTGTGCCGCAGTGCGACTTTCGGTATAGGTTCCCTCCGCAGATGATGTATTGAGCAGCCATCCTTTGGAGAGCGATTCAGTCCTTCTTGCTTGCTCCCATGGGGTATTCTCCTCCTTCCACATATCTCCAGATGTCGTAATACCATGGGTGGCCATCATCAGGCTCATCAATCGCCATAACGTGTTGATGTACCGGTGTATCCCTTTGTTCAATCACAACCGGTCTTAACTTTACGCCAACGGGGATCTCAACCATTGATGCCAATGTTGCCAAAGCGTTCGCAAATTGATTTTTGAGCCTCGGCACATGAGTGAATGTTACCTTGCTAAAGTGGGAGATAAGATCTTCAAGATCCTGATGATACGGTTTCAGCTTTTCTTCCCTGACCTTCCAGTCGCCATTCGCCTGGGATACTACCAAGTTCGAATCTCCCACAACTTCCAGCTTTTCTACGCCGATCTCGATGGCTGGTTCCATGCCTACGATGCAAGCCTCGTATTCCGCCTGATTATTGGTGACTTCAGAGTTAACCTTGAATGCCAGTGGGATGTGCGACCCATCGGGTGATGTTAGCAATACACCGATTCCAAACCCTTTCTGGTTGGCTGCTCCATCAAAATACAACTGCCAAACATCCTCAGCCATCGTCATTATGTCTTCGTCGGGGAAATTGAATTCGGCATCCTCCCCTCCCTCGACTGGGCAATCGGCCAGGAATTCTGCGACGGCTCTTCCTTTTACCGACTTTCGGGTGACATATCTCAACTCAAATTCAGCCAGCATTAGCAACCATCGTGCCATCCTACCTGTGAGAGCTGGTTTCTCGAATAAATATTTTAGGGGATCCATTCGAGATATCAATTTACCGGTAGGCCAAAGATATAGTGCCTCAACTTCTTGGAAGCCTATACGAGTACCCAGCATGTCTTTTCTAAAGGGGTATAACGCTCTTCGGGTTCGACCATCTTTTTACTGAGGTAATAAACAGCCCTTTCAACCCCATCATCTCCTTCCTGTGCTAACATGCACCCCATCGAAGACGAAGTGACTGATAGGTATAGGATCAAAGGTTTTCCTGTTACGGGCAGCGTTAGTACTGGCGGCTTGTGTAGGTAGGTCTTGATGGCTTCGAAAGCTTTCTGGCACCTATCATCCCAAGTGAACGGCACTCCTTTCTTGAGCAAACGGAATAAGGGTTCGCAAGTAGAAGTCAACTTTGCAATGAACCTACTGATGAACTGCACTTTCCCAAGGAAACTCCTCACGTCCTTCTCAGATCGCGGCGGCTCCACTTCTAGAATGGCTTTGATCTTTGATGGGTCGACTTCAATACCACGAGTAGTGATCATGAACCCAAGCATTTTCCCTGCAGTGACTCCAAATGTGCATTTGGCCGGATTAAGGCGCATCTTGTACTTCCTAATCCTTTCGAAGAACTTCCTGAGCGCGGGGAGATGTCCTTCTCGCTCTTTAGCCTTGACGATCATGTCATCAACGTAGACTTCTACCTCTTGGTGAATCATGTCGTGTAGCAGTGCTGTGGCAGCTCTTTGGTATGTAGACCCTGCGTTCTTCAGTCCAAAAGGCATAACTTGATAACAATACGTACCCCATTCAGTGACAAACGTAGTCTTTTCTCGATCTTCCGGGGCCATGAGGATCTGGTTGTATCCTGAAAAATCGTCCATGAAAGAGAGTAGGGCGTGGCCAGCGGTGTTGTCAACTAGCACATCGATGTGTGGTAACGGAAAGTCATCTTTAGGGCTAGCTTTGTTAAGGTCCCTGAAATTGACACAAACCCTTATCTTACCATCCTTCTTTGGCACAGGGACAATGTTTGCGACCCATTGCGGGTATTCAGTTACCATCAAGAATCCTGCATTGATCTGTTTAGTGACTTCTTCCTTTATCTTAAGCACCCAATCAGGCCTCATGCGTCTTAGTTTCTGCTTTACTGGTTTTGCATCGGGATAGAGGGGAATCCGGTGTTCCACAATTTCAGGATCGATTCCTGGCATATCTGCGTGTGACCATGCAAACACGTCTTCGAATTCTTTGAGTAAGTTTACAAGGGCTTCACGTTCTTCGGCAGATAACGTGGAACCGATTTGGGTCATCCGGGGATTCTCTCCGTCTCTCAGATTTATTAAAACAATTTCTTCCTTTACAGGCTGAGCACGCCTTTCATCTTCCCTTTCGATTAGGGACCTAATTTCCTTGGGGATGTCCCCATCGAAATCAATCTCTTCATCGTCAGGGTCGACGCAATTTATTTCAAAGTCAGGGAAGTAAGCAGAATCAGATTCATTCATTTCATTGTTAACGGAGGCCTCGGGGGCACCATACACACGGGTGGACTCGAATTCAAAATACAGACTCTGAGAGTTTGGGCCGAGAGACACCAACTCAGACTCGACAGACTCCGAAGACTCAGAGGACGCAACAGACTCAGACTCAGACTCAGATCCACGATGAGTTGCATTTGGCATGAAGGTCCAGTTCTTGTACTCTCCAACAGCATCCATGATGAGTGAAGTCGGATCTTCAAGAGTATCCTGTTCCATCATCAACACTTCTGCCTCCACAACTGTACCCATTGGTTCGTCCTCCCTGAACAGAGTCGTGAGACTACCCATGGCGAAAACCTCAACCCAGTCAGCTGGTTCCGTCTGCTCTCTCACAACTTCAGCTTCTTCATCACTCCCTGGCCAAACATCGTTCGCAAATATCTCAAATCCCGGTAAAAAGGTGTTGGTTTCCTTATCCCAGAATGGTTCTGCCTGCCCCTGGTAAACCTGTTTTGCTTTCTCTTTGACAAAGTAGTCTTCTAGCCTATTTCCCTTTTTCATCTTGCTATCGCTGGAGGGTGAGTAACCTAAGCTAGTTGTGAGCATTAGAGTGCCTTGGGCTTCAAACTTTGCGGGGCCTTGAAGGTTCTTTCCCAGTCCCAATCCTGGCATGTAAGACATCTTTTTCATTATCTTGATAGCGACATTGCTAACGATGAAGTCGTCATCAATTCTAACCGAATAGACAGATCGGGAGGTATCCAGAGAGAAGCCTCCCAGGGCGATGTCTTCTTCTCCATGTTGAATTTCCAAGAGTGGGGCATTGTCTTCCACAGGGGCATGGATTCTAGAGTCTCCATGGATAGTGAGCATTCCCGTTTCCGGTCCCAGCCAAATTTTCTGATGGAGTGTAGAGGGCACAACCATGATGTCCGGTCGGTGCAGCCAAGGTCTCCCTAGTAGCAGGTTAAAAGAGGCGGGGATGTTCACCACATGAAACTCCACTTCTGTCTGATATGGTCCGAAGGTCATAGGAAGCATGAGAGTCCCAACCACGTCTCTCCGGGTGTTGTCATATGCTCGGACTTTGACTTTTGATGGAGCGAAGTCTTTATTTTTGTACCCCAAGCAGTAGGCAACGCGGAGTGGGCAGACATTAATTGCCGAACCATTGTCAACTAGGATTACGGGAACCGATTTGCCATGGCATTTCAGGGTGATGTGCAACGGCCGATTGTGGTCAGTTCCTTCGGCAGGTAAGTCTTGATCAGTAAAGGTGATGGCATGCTTGATAGGTATGGTTTTGATTAGGGCCACAAGCTCATCGGGGGTTATGGCAGAGGAAACTTTCAGTTGAGATAGTGCTTGAATGAGACCTTCATGATGGCGTGTGGAATGAACCAGTACATCCCAAACGGACATTTTGGCATGGGTTTGCTCGAGTTGGCGCTTAATCATTCCTTCGGGGTTCTTCTCCGGTCGGGAAGGTTCCTTGGCCAGTGGATCAAAGGGTCGGAAGGTGTTTTTGACCGGGGTGGTAAAGGGATCAGAGGACCCCGGGGCTGCAGGGTTGGAAGATTCTCCGACTTGAAGATTCTGAGGTTGGTAAACACGGCCGCTTCGGGTTAAATGGTCAATCTGGCGGTACTTTGATTCCTCGCTCCATAGGTCGGCCAAGGTTTTACGCTTGTTTCCGATGGTCCCATACTGCAGATTAGCGGCCAAATCAGCAATGACTACGTCATCCCACAGATCCTCGGGTCTATTTTTTAGCCTCCATCACCGTTTTATTGACGATCCATTCCTCGTTTCCCACTTTTATGTTGACCACCTCGGTGTTAGCCCACAGGTTTGTTCCAGCCCCTGGTTTATCTTCTCATAAGTTCATCATAGCGACATCGGCATCTTTTGGAAAAGTAGCAAAAGGTTCGGATTCAGCTTCTTCGACAAGGTAGTCCATTGGGTCACACTCGTTACTGGCGACCTCTTCTTCGACTCTAGGGAGATTCGGGTACGGGGTGAGGTCCAGATTGCCGTACAAGTTATTTATGACAAAATCGTTAAAATGAGAGAAATCCGGGCGGAGCGGAGCAAGTTCCAGCCAGTCGTATGTCATTACCCGTGGTTGGTATTCTGGCTAGTATTCTCCACCGAACAGTGCTGGCAGGGAAAAGGCATCCAAAGGATCATTCCAAGCTAACAACTGATATTCATCTGGGGTTGGGTCCCATTCCCATTCAGGCATCTCTTGAAAGACTTGGTACTCTCCCCCTTGATTTTCGAACAGTGTATGCAGAGAGAATCCGTCAAGGAGATCTGCATAAACATTTTGCCAGTCAACCTCCCATCCAGCATCGAATACGGGTTCATCATTCCTTTGGAAGTTGGCAGTTTCAAATTCTTCCCAATCACAATCAGTTCTCCCCAAGTGTCTTCCCATTCCCATATGGAACGAAGGGCAGTCTCTTCAGGAATTTCACCAACAGGCCTGGGTTCAGTATCAGGGACAATGAGTAGAGAGGGGTCAAACTCTGGGAGATTTTGATTTTCGGCTAGGGTGATTTGGTTAATACGAAAGGGGGCGTTGTGTTGCGGTAGTGGGTTTGAAACAGTTTTTGGTTTATCTGAGGGTGGAGCATCGACAATTTGTTATCAATGAGGTTTTGAATTTCATGGCGGAGGCGGATGTAGTTATCGGTGGTATGGCCCGGCATTTGGTGGAAGTCACAGTAGACATTCTAGTTGAGGTTCGGCGAAATGGTTTGTGGTGGCGGAAGAGGTTTCAACACTTCGATTTCTGTGAGTTTCTTAAGAAAAGTGGATCTGGGAGTGCTAAATTGGGTGAAGGTTCGGTTCTGGGATTTTGGTTTTTCGAAAATCTGGTTGACTTCTATAGGTTTGGTGGATGAGGTTCCTGCTTGGTTAGTATTCCCGAAGAGAACGTTGTTGTTCCCCAAATATGCCCTTTTGGATTTTGACCCCGATCCTGATTCTTTCTTTTCCAAAGTTCCATCTCGTAAAGCTTCTTCTACAGTCAGTCCAGAATCATAAAAGGTTTCGAAATTCGGGGCAGGCTGAGAGAGAACCATATAAGGAGCGAAAGACCTTGGCAGATTCTTGGTTATTATCAGTATCTGTTCTTCCAGATCAGGCTTATTCTGCATCTGGGCAGCCTTAGCCTTCCAACACTTCACAAAGTTAGCAAAGCTTTCCTTCTCACTCATCTTAGTGCTTTCCAACTCTCTCGTGGTCATTTTTAGGTCGACATTGAAGTCGTACTGGGCCACGAAGGCTGTTCCAATGTCTTACCAAGTCCTTTTCTTGGATGGCTCGAGAGAGAGGAACCATTGCAGGGCTGGACCAGACAAAGATTCGTGGAACAATTGGGCCATAGCTTCCTTTTCGATGCCACACATGGTGAGAGAACCAACATATCCTTGAAGATGGGCCCTTGGATCGCCGGTACCATCGAACTTTGCAAAGTCCACCCCTTTGAATTTCTCTGGCAACTTGGCATTTGGAAAAAGGCACAGCTTGTTCATATCAATCTCTCCTTTTCCAAGTCGCTTGGTCTCCTGGACAGATTCCTCCAATTTGCCAATCTTAGCCATGAAGGCGGCCAGGTTGGGATCAGCTGCTGGTATTTCTTCTTTAGGTTGTTCGGGCCGCCTAGTCAGAAGCTTATCGCTTATTTCTTGCATACTCTCCATTATCATGTTCATGTCATTTTTCATAGAGACCACGGTAGCCTTGAGTTGTGCATCGACACCAGTGAGGGACTGCTTAAACTGGATGTCCATGTTAGCCATGTTCTGCCTGAGCTCTTCTATTCCATCTCCTTAATCAGCCACGGGTAAAGGATTTTCGGGCGGGATTGTGACTAGGGGTTCTTCTACTATGGGTCCTTCTAGCAACTGTCGTTCCTCTTGCTCAACTTGGACATCGAACAGTGGGGTTCTTTCCAGGGTGTCTACGCGGACTAGTCTTTGGGACAAATGAAACCAATTGGCAGCACTGGCAACAAGTCAAAAGGGAGCAACTCATAACCAATCCGAATGCTCGCCTTACTCCTACCCATCTCCTAGAAACAAGGCCTAGGACCTACCGCGGCTTGAATCTCACTTAAGACGTTTGTATAGAAGATTTCCGATAGTCCGGGTAGGTGCCGTCAGGCAGGTTAAATTCCGAACGGGTCGAAACCAGAGCCAATCTCCTTATCGTGACCATCCGAGTCAGAGCAATGTGACTACTGAAATCCAGATATGCACGCACTCAAGGCTAGATTCAAACCAGGGGAGCCGTTCGGGCACGGCAAACACCGGACGTATCGTAAACTCCATGGATTTAAGGTCTCCTAGACTGACTGGTGGGTCCTAAAGGATTCTAAGGGAGCCTAATCCTCTAGCCCGCAAAATGCAACGATGCATGAATGATGTGTGTACAGGAATAAAATGCACATGAACATGATATAGCACATAAGTCCTAACTATGGGTTCCTGTCCTAGTTGGGATGGTTCTATGGCTACGTACAAGTGCAAAGGCTGGTTTTGGTCTCAGAAGGGTTCCCCGGACTAGAGCCAAGATGTACTACCCCATGTCAAGTGTATTGCAAGACAATGGTCGAACAGCACGATGGCTCAAAGTCGAGGGTTGCTAGGTATTCCGGGAGAGTTTGTCACCGGTAAACCAGGTAAGGTAGCCGAAACACGCTAGCGAGGCTTGTGCGGTGCAAAGTGTACAGGATAAAAGAGCCTAATCTTCCGAAAGATATTTGAACATTCCCCTTTTGAAAATACCTTTCAAGCTTGGCCCTCTTGATTATCCAACACTTTTGTGCATTTAAAACAAAAAAGTATCGGATGAAGTTCGATCCCCAGCAGAGTCGCCACTGTGGGCTCCCGGGCCCTTCTCGACCGGTTCGAAGAGTCACCACCCGGATTTTTTTGAGATGGATGATCTGAGAAACCGAGAACTCGTTTGCAAAAGGCTTTTGGTCTAGCGAAAACGTTTGAGATTTTGGGTTCGGGGGCCACGTTACGAATGAGGAAGGTTTTTTTTTAAAAAGCGCCCCATTCGCCCGGCAAAACTGGTCTCTAGTTAGTGTTTTCAAAAGGGGAGATTTTCAAGTATCATTTGAAAGACTACACTCTTTAATAAAAGCCAATGACGGGGAAGGGACATGGGAAATATATCACGTTGGCGTGCATGTGGTGCTGCCTGTACAGTAATGATAAGATGATATGAGCAGACGAAATAAACAACATTGGCAAACTGTCTGGACCTCGGCCACATAGTACACGGCACCCTGAGCTGCCGTGCGCGGCGCCTCAACGTGCCGTGCGGGGTGCCTGCTTTGCTGTCTGACTGTTGCAGACTCTCGAAACATTATCTAGCTCATAGCTTTCTCTGTACGCCTTTTGGAAAACTCACCAGAAGCCTCGCGGCAGTCAGATCATCCCAAAAATGTTGTTATCTTCCTCAAAATAAGGTTTTAAAACGGATTTTGGTGTATTTGACCGTTTGGGATGATCTAGAAAACCTTTTTAAAAGAGCCAAGACATGGCTTGTAGAGATAGTCTTATTTCAAAAGCAATAGAAACAGTAAATAGCAGATACAGACAACCACAACAGAGTAAAACTCAGATCCAGACAGCCTGTCTATGATAATATGAGCGTATACCCTGCCGTGCGCTTTGCGTCAGGGTACCGCGCGCTTTTGGTCAAGGTACCGTGCACCTAGTCACCCAGCCGCGCGATTTCTCGACCTCAGTACAGTACTGGTTTTATTTTGTGAAAATTGGTTTTAAGTCAGGATCTAATCAAAAGGGATTAGACCTATTGACAGAAGAGTCCCCTCAGGACCAGAATGGAGTCTAGTCTTGGGAAACTAGCTTTTACCTTTGGTATCGAGCTTGATCAAGGATCGTTGATGCAAGGATGTGGATGGATCGTCATGGATGTAGATGGAAGAGGTTGAATGAGATAAAAGGGGTATGGGTGTGAGTGAAGGTTGGGTATTTTGGGTGATGGAGCTTTGAAGTTAATGAGAGATCAACTTCAATGATGAGGAGGGAGTGAGTGAAAGTACTTAAAGAATGTCTTTTGGGAATGACATCCTTTAAGACTTGGAAATGGAAATGGAAATAGAAATGAGAAAGTGGGTGTGAAACTAGAAAGAGAAAGCTTATAGAGTGAGAATGCTCAAAAGCAAAGAGAGCCAAAAGAAAGGCCAAGAGAGACCCCTTTCCCTTGAGTGGAGGGGTTAATTTATAGGCAAATGGCCAAGGATTTTAAATTCAAATGGTGGAGGTATTTTCTGGGCGGCCCAGAAGTGCATTTTCGGCTGAGCCAGTCATCAGCTGTGGCTCACACTGGCGTGGCCGGCAGCTTTCTGAGCCAGTCAGCCTTTTGCTCAAGGTGCCGTGTGGCTGAGTTCGGCCGCGCACGATTTTTTGAATTTCAAGGTGCCATGCGCTCCAGCGCCACTCTGCACGGTACCTCCTTCTTCGGTCCAAGATCTTTTGGGCTTTTTGCTAGGCTTGGCTGGGCTTGTGGGGTTCCTTGGGTTTTTGGGTTTAGAGGAGATCCTCTTTCAAGCTCACAAAGGTTTTGTTTCCTTTATTTCATCATCGGGGCAGACAAAAACTCTCCGAGGTCCGGATTGGGGTGTCTACATGGAGTTTCTCTTCGACTTGATCCCAGGCTTTGGGAACGGACAGGGGCTTTGGAGTGGTTCTTGGGCAAGGTGCCACCTCTTCACTCACGCGGTCATGTTGATGTCTCTTGGCTCAGCAAGACTTTTATGAAGGCTGAGATTCTTACTCAGGTGAGCATTGAGTAGCTGACGCGGGCTTTCCTTCTCTACCTTATTGGGCAAACATTGTTTGCGAATAAGGATGGTTTGGTGCATACACAGTTTCTGGATCCCCTACAGCACTTGGGAGCTATTTGGGAGTTTGACTGGGGAACGTCTGCTTTGGCCACTTTGTACGGCAACCTTGGAGCTTGTTCACGGGACAAGAGTCCCATCTTTGGTGGTCACTATCGGGACACAGTTTCCTTCCTTGTTTTGACTTCTCTTAGTATTGAACTTGTTTTGGTTAATCTGCTTTTCAGCTCTGGGTTTTTGAGCATCTTCTCCAGCTTCCTCCTGAGACTAAACATGGAGATGTGAACTGTATACCTCACTACGAGCGATGGTTGGCGAGGCAACAGAAGCCACAGTCACTAGTTTTGAGCCTTCCTAAGTGGCGACGGGTTTTGGACCGTTTGACGGTTGATCAGGTACCTCCCTTTTTTGTATGCTCTTTGTCTTCGGGTTTCCATATTCTTATGTTGTGGCTAATTTGATTTTGTTTTGCAAGTATGGTTTGACCCTTGGGGTGGCATACCAGAGAATGCTCCTTTTGCGCGTTCCAGGGTTCTGGATCATACTCGTAGTTTGCTTGAGGGTCCTTTTTGCCAAGCATGCTACTTGGGTGATCGGGTGGCTAGTCAGTGGCGCCCGCGTGCTGAGGCGCTTTAGTTTGTTCCTCCTCCTCCTCCGGCATCGATGAGGTCTACTTCTTCGATGTCTAAAGAAGATTTGAAGAATGCTCGGATCAGAGATTGGGCAGGCTTGCTTCTTCAGGCAGGAGACTACACGGAGTACTGCCAGCTTTACTTAGCTCCAGCAGTTGCAGCTCCTCTTGTTGCCCCTGTTTGGCCATGGGCCTCTTCTTTTGCTTCCTTCCATTCTGATGATGGGGAGGAGGAGCGCCTGGCCCTTACTCCTTGCACAACCCAGTTTTATACGCTGCCAGTTGGGGTTTCACGGGTATCGTCTTGTTTCTGAACTTGTTTCCCTATTTGTTCTGGCATTCCAATGCTTGAAATGTTCAATTTGATTTAACCGATGCTTGTTGAGGTGGTGCAGGAGTGGCTGCATGGTTATCAGAGTGCGGAGGCTTTGGTTCGGAGGCAGCGCCGTCGGATCCTTGAGGTATGGCCTTTCCCATGTATTCCATTTGCTTTGTATTATTTCTTGATTTTGAGTGCTTGTATCCCCTTTTTGTTGCAGCTTGAGGCTGAGCGAGTTCCAGCTGCTGGTGTGGGGGGGGGGGATATGAGATCTAGTGAGCAGTCCCATCTTCGTCTCAGAGGCCGTCTCGGAAGCGCCGTCATGACTAGCTTTTAGGATTTTCTTTTCCTGTTCATAGTTAGCAAAAGAGGCAAGCATAAATTGTATAGTAAAAGCAACCACAGCAGGAATTAAACTTTTGTTCATGAAATGAGAAAAGCTTTTTTTTTTTTTTGTGTGTGCATGCGCAAGTCAGAACATGGCTTTTTGAACAAGTATTTACTGATAGGTAGTAATCTGTGTGAAATGAAGTACTGGCCGAAGAATCTATTATTCGGCTGAAGAATCAATGTTGCGGCCGACGTATCCATTCTTCGGCCGTTACTTTGATTTTCCAAAGGTAGATTTTGTTTTGGTGGTGTAGACACCCCAATTTGGACCTATTAATTATCTTTAATTTGTGCTTCTTGGATGATGCTCCCCGATGATGAAAATGAATCAAAACAGGCCGTGGAAAACTTGGACGATGCTTCTTGGACTTTTTCAAAATCAAAACGTTCTTTTTTCCCGACACCCTGAGGGTAAAATTGGCACACATTTTAGCATATAAAATAACTTTGAATGAAACCAATTGGGTTAGAAAGAGGACTCAACGAGCTTCCAACGCTTTGAAAAACACCCAAAACCGAGTTCGGGAGTGTCTGTGGCGCCACTTCGTTGGTCGCCACTCTAGAGCGCTCGGGAACACTCCCAAGCGCTCGGGACAGCCACTCTAGAGCGCTCGGGACCACTCTAGAGCGCTTGGGAGTGTTGACAGACCAATGCATGTTGAGCTTGGCTTTGACCATGGCTTTTAAGGCTTTTTAATCCATTCAACGTTCAAACTTGGTCCCCCCTGAGCATGCCTGAGCCAACAGAACATCTCATGATGCCCTTTCTCCCCCCAAAACATTTTCCCATTTTATTTTGATTTTCTTTTCAAAATTCAAACATTTTTTCCCCTCCCCTATATATACCCTCATCTTCTACCTCTAAAAGGACCACGAAATCAGTCTCTCTCTCTCCCCATTCTGCTGCCAAAAAAACCAACCTCTCAAACTCCCTCTCAAACTCTTTCTAAAACTCCATCATTTTCTCAATTATTTCTCGAAGAAAAATCCAAGGAAATTTCAAACATATTGTTGGTCTTTGACACATCAAAAGCTCTATTTCACACTGTTTTTCCATCTATCTTCAAGCCTTCAATTCAGTCCAAGAAGTCAAGTTCAAGCTAAGAAAAGGTATAAACTTGGTTTTTTCCAAGTTATTCAATGCTTTTCCACTTTTGAGGGGGATCAAAGAGCTCATACTAGTTCCTCATACTAGTTGTGAGTTCATTTTGTTGAATCTTAGTTGATTTGGCTAGCATGCAAGTCAAAAGGGATGCTAAGACATGTTGTAATTTTAAGACAGATTTTCTGAGCTTCAGTTTTGTCATCTTTGGCCTTTTTAAACCACGAATTATTTTTGGGTTCCTTCATATAAGTTGTAGATCTTTTTGTTGGGAAGATTTGGCCGCTGGAATCAACTTAATCAGATTTAAAATGAATTAGTTATGATTTTTGTTCTGCAAGCTGTCCAGTGTATGACGAATCTGGAAATACCCATTTTGGTTTGAGGTTTATGCTTTTGTTTTGCAAAGAGAGTCTCTATATTTTCTTTTCTAGAGTTAGTGTAAACACAAGAGCAAAGGGGCATGAAGGTGTTTTCTGTACTGGTTACTGTAGGGACTCCCGAGCGCTCGGGACTACTCCCAAGCGCTCGAGAGTGACTCCAGTCCTGTTTCTCTCTTCCAAGCATTTAAATGGATATGCATGGGTGGTGGAATGTGTTTGAGGCTTTTTAACCCCTTTTGAGGTGTGTTGGTACAGATGATCTCCCTTTTTCAGAGAAAAATAAAGAAGATCATCTCCCTTTAAAGACATGCAAAAGAGTTTTACTCGAGATCTAAAAAGATAAATTTTCAAGTTTCAAAAAGCATAAGATCTGATGTGCCAGCATGCTATATTGAGTATATTTGTTAGTTGAAATCAGTCCTGGGGTGTAAACTACTCCCGAGCGCTCGAGATCACTTTAGAGCGCCCGAGAGTGTTTGCATGTAAACTTAGTCCATTTTTCTCCCAGTCTGATTCTCATACTGCCTTTACATGTCCATGCATGCATCCCTTTTTGCCTCTTAAAACTGTTAAACCACTTTTTAGAAGGGCAAGGATGCATGGCTTAGAGGAAGGGGGCCTGATTCTAGTCTAATAAATCCCCTGTATCATGCTTGAGGTTATTTTAGTTAGCATTTTCAGTATTGTATCCCGTTGTATTCTGTTGTACTAACATGATGTGCAGGTTGGGCATGCAACACTCCCAAGCGCTCGGGAGTGCTCCCAAGCGCTCGGGAGTGCTCCCGAGCGCTCGAGAGTGAGATCAGTGACAGGGTTCCCAGCTTCCTGTCATTTTGCATTTCTTCATCATTTTTCATTCATTCACTATATATATGCACATGCATGCACCCCTCTGTACTTGATATACCTGTGGATACTTGCTAAGTGATTTGATGAAACAAGATCTTTTGAAAAATCCCACAAATGTTTAGTAGAGAGCGATTTCAAATCGGGCGAGGGGGGTGCCGTAAAACCCTTCCCCCCTCGTAACATGGCTTCCGAACCCTCAAACGAATCTCTGGTTTTCAATTCAATCAATCATTTTCAAATCAAAACGGTTTCTCGGGTGGCGAACCACAAATCCGGGTGGCGACTCTTCAAAAATTTTTCGAATCGATTTTCAAAAAGGCGAGGCGCTTCTTTTACGGGCCGCCCGAATCCAGGGTAGGTAGCCCACAGTGGCGACTCTGCTGGGGACGTTTAATTGATACTTGAGAAAAAGTTTGTTTGTTGATAAAACGGCCCGCTTTTCTTGAATATTAATTAAACTTGTGAGCCAAGCTTGAAAAATGTTTGTGGGATTTTCAAAGTTATTTTGTTTCATTGTCTATTTCTTGTGTATATATCTTGTGCAGCCCCGCTGTTGCGTTTCGGCAATCCTACCCGGCTTGCCGGTGATGGGGAATCCCGAAATGCTCAGCAACCCTCGACCGTGATAAGTCATCCCTACCATTTGTACCATTATTGGGTGTACGCTCAATAATTGGCGGTATACTTTGACTCTAGTCCGGGGAACCCTCTTCAAGCCAAAACTGGCCTTTATACATGTGTAGAAAGCAATAGAACCTTCCAAACTAGGACAGGGACCCACAGGGTAGGAATTATGTGCTATATCCTGCCTACATGTTACTGCTTTCTGCATCTCACCATGCACCTCATCCTAGTCATGCCATCATGTTGTCGTTCTATTCAATTTCAAGTCCTGTGCTTCTTAGACTTGCTTGCGCGGTCTGTAGAAGGTTGCCGAGACCCGATGAAGAGTCGTGCACCCCAGTGTACGTTGTCTAAACTACATGAGTCCTTAGAACAATGGGACTTTGGGAAATCAAAATATGCTAAGTCCTTGACTAATGCTTAGTCGAAGATTCAACAGAGAATAAGGAATAACAGGAAATGACGCCGTGATGTCACTTTACTTACACCACTTTGGCTAATGGCACCATGCCACTGACACCACTCTGGTTGTGGTTTCACGTCGTCTATACTAAGCTATTCCAAGTTCAAAATTGAAACTTCGAATGAGGACTAGTTGAATACTTAGTTCATTTTGACATCTCTTAGAACTTGTCGTTCTAAACAAAGGATACACCCTAAAAGAAATTCTGAGGATTGAGGCAACCTTCGAAAGACCGTAATCTTACCCCGCTTGCACATCGCACCTTGCATCTTATGCTGTCCGTTTGCTTTCGAGTAGAACTCTTAGACTCGCTCGCGCGGCTTGTTTAGGACCGATGAAGAGTCGTGCTTTTTAAAGGCACGTTGTTGAAATTAATTAGTCCTTAGAACGATGAGGTTTCGGGGATATCAAAATTCATTAAGTCTTCAATACATTTTTCAATCATGGATTCAATGTAAATCAACGAAACAATTAGGCTACAATGTCGTGATACCCACACCACCCAGGTTATAGTGCGAAGTCACTTACACCGCTTAGGCTAATGGCGCCATGCCACCTACGCCACCCCGGTTACGGTATCATGTCATTTATGCCAAACGGTTTTGAAACCAAAACAGAAATTTCGGATGGAAAATGTTAAAGACTTAATTTATCTTGATATCCCCCAAGTCTTGTCATTCCTAATCAACGGATACATATTCAAAAGAATCTCTGAGGACTAAGGCAATCCTTCGTAGGTTGTCATTTCTTGAGTCAAGGTCTAGGAGACCATAAATCCGCGGAGTTTGAGATACCTCCGGTGTTCGCCGTGCCCGAACAGCTCCCTCTAATCCAGTGCATCCTCCAGCAGTCTTATTGCTTTGTCTCGGATGGTCTTAGATAAAGAGATTGGCTCTGATTCCCAACGTGAGGAATTTAACCTGCCTGACATCGACCTACCCGTGACTGTTGGAACTATCCGTAAAGTTTGATCCCTTGAGTCGACGATGACAACGCGTGAATAACAATTCTTTTATTCATACACGTTTTTTCAATAAATCACAACAGGGGCACATTCTGAGTTCGTTTCTTACTTTACTGTCAGCATTGGGCCAGCCATCCTACAGCAAAACCATACCCTCATAGACTCAGAATTTGTGGGGAAGATATGGAACAACCGGTGGAAAATTTGAATGGGGAGCATCCGAATGGAGAATGGCCAACAGGGAATCTGAATGAGTTGGATCAAATCCGAATCTCTATCCGACAGATGGGTGAGCGAATAGACAACCAGATTACCCAATTGATGCTCATGATAACCGGGGTTGCCAGACGACTTCCACCTCCCCAAAATCCAGAAACACCCCTCGAAAACAACCATGAACCACCCCCTGAACCAAACCCCCAAAGCCCAGAAATAGCCGCCATCAAAGCCAAATTAGCCCAACTTGAGCAGTCCTTAGCCAGAAGCAAAAGAATCATCTCAATTGGTTTCGACATCGATGAACTCTGCCTCTTCCCAAATGCCAGACTACCCAAGAAATTCAAGCCAATCGACTTTGCTAAGTTCGACGGAACCGGTGATCCAAAAGCACACTTGACCAGTTACATTGGGGCACTTTCCATGTGGGGCGTGGAGAAAGACGCCATGGCCCAAATGTTCCCTCAAACACTGATTGGGCATGCCATGCACTGGTTCACTACCTTGGAAATAACAAAGAAGAAATCTTGGGAAGACATCTGTGAGGCTTTCGTGGCCCAGTTCGACTATAACATCCAACTTGAGGTCACCATCCGAGAGTTGGAATCGACAAAGATGGAACCGAAGGAGTCTTTTATGGATTTTGTCAGAAGATGGAGAGCAAAGACTGTTCAGATGAAGGACAAACCCTCTGAGAACGATCAAAGACTGTTCAGATGAAGGAGAACCCACGCTTGCCAAGCACATGATCTTAGCTCAAGCCTCTTCCGACTTTAAGACATTCTTCGAAACAGGCCTGGCCGTCGAAGAAGCTGTTCAGTTGGGCATCCTCGAAGATGCTGATTCCTTCCCAAAGACAAAAAATGTGGACCCCGACAGCAGCAGCACACTGCATGGCTTCACCAACCTACCATTTAACACTGCGAATACCATCCCAGTGTCGGACCTCAGATTTGGAGGAGGATTTGAGTGCCATAAATTCAATCCATGAATGGAATTTCTCACCGAGTTGGGAAAGTTTCTGAGTTTCGAGTCGAGTCGAGTCTTTCAATTTCGAGTCAGTTTGTACCTCGAGTCTTTTATGCTTTCGTGTCTGTATGCTTTCAAATTCAAGTTTGTAGTCAAAGAAGAAAAACCAAAAAGAGAGTCAGTTTCGTAGTCCCGAACTACGTTATGACCTGATTCCTTTGCAAGAAGGATACGTAGGCAGCCTCATTCTGAGGCCCGGTCATGTTTATTCGAGTCGATCCCGAAATTCGGTCATGATCTTTCAAGTCAATCCTTCGTCGATCCGTTCTGTCTTTCAAAATCAATCTCAAGCTTCTCGTGTCGAAATTGTGATAATAAACTCGCTTTTTGTGATAATCCCTTAACTTGGAATCGTTTTTCACCACCAATTGAGGAATCAAAACACGAGAAACTTCGCCCTTGCAAGAAGAAGAATTTCACGAGACCACTCCCTGGCACTGTCAAGAAGCGACGCCTTGTCCCGAGGAAAAGCTCGCTAGATCAAAACCTCAAAATGTGATCTAGGCAAAAGTTAGAGCACACAAATCTCTTAACTTGCATCTAGGATCCTGTTATCAAGTTGTGCAATTCAAAATGAAGAAAGGCATTCTTTTCTTTTATCAAACGCTTGAAGATATATATATCCATTGATAACCCCTTTTGAGCCTAAATCAATTTCTTTGAAAGAACCCAGCTAGGCAGCTATCCCTCACACTGGGGTGAAATGAGGAGGACAAATGTCCCAAACACATGGTTATCGTCGGCGCATCAGAATTCAAAGCGTGAAAGTGCCAAATACATGGGCACAATGAGGTGCAAAACTTTGGAGAAAAATCAGAGAAAACTCAAAATCAATGAAAGTGCCAGACACATCGGCACAACAAAAGGCGAAGCAAATCAAATGAAAGAAGATGCCCATTAAAAGCAAAAGGTCACAAAAATATTCAAGATAGCTGCTAGCTCTCGAAACCCAAAGAAAATGAAAATTTTTGAGCCTATTATCCTTCCTTTGTTAAACCAAACCTTGGCCACGTTACAACCCAGATAAAGTCCTTTCAGATTGGAAAACACAACTTGATAACAAAATGCCCAGACAATAGGAGAAAAATAAAGAAAGAAGGAGCACCAAGGCAAGACATTTCATGAATCCTGCAAAATCCAAGCTGGGGCATTTGCGAAGCAAGATCAAGAAAAATCCTGAATGAGCATCACTTGATGGAGCTAAAACAATTTCATGGCCCCGAATGGGAAAATCATCAAAACTTGATTTTATCGTGACAATTTCAAACGTCAATTGTGGGGCATGCTTGCCATTTTTTCGAACCCTCAAGTAATCAAGCTACTCGTCAAGTCAAATCAAACTCCTCGTCCAGTCAAGATCATCATTAAGAGTCAGTCCTCTAATAAATGGTCTTTCTTGTCTTTTGAGTCATCTAAGCCTCGTCCAAATGCACACAAGGTCATTTATCTAGTCAAGTCACTTTGACGTTGAGGTCCCAACTCGTGAGAGAAATTCCTATACATGGAAGAACCCGCGCTTGTACTCATGATAATACTGGTTGCTGAAACTATCAGTGGAATCAAAGAAAAGAATCAAAGCTAAGGTCTGTCACTCACTGGGGCATGCACATCAGGTCAATGTCATCGATCATAGCAAGCATATCAAGACTGGGGCATGAATGCTCAAAACTCAAGCCCTGATCAAAGTCAAACTCAAACCAACTCCAGCTCAAGCCCTGGATCCAGCTCAGACCCAATTTCCATCCAAAGACAAACTCCATCCCAAATCCCAAGGCCCTGAAAATACCGTCCCGCTGGCCAGATAACAGTAAAGCAGAAAGGGTACTCGAACATGTCCTCTGTTTTTAAAAAAAAAAAAAATCAATCATCGTTGTTGTCAGATGTCGAAACGCGGGTCTCACTTTCTAGCCTCGACCTCTTATGGTCGCCTTCATCTATCATATCTATCAACACGACTGCTTGACGTGCTGCCATAGATTTGGCATTGTCCTTTGTGACATCTTTCAATTGACTGCTGCCATAGATTTGGCATTGTCCTGAGGGACATCTTTCAATCATCTTCTGCCATAGATTTGGCATTGTCCTGAGGGACATCCTTCAATCATCTTCTGCCATAGATTTGGCATCTTTCAATCAATCTTTGCCATAGATTTGGCATCCTTCAATCGTTTTCTGCCATAGATTTGGCATCTTTCAATCAATCTCTGCCACAGATTTGGCATCCTTCAATCAATCGCTGCCATAGATTTGGCATCTTTCAATCAATCTCTGCCATAGATTTGGCACCGTCCTGAGGGACATCATTCAATCGTCTGCCACCATAGATTTGGCGCTGTCCTGAGGGACACCTTTCATTCGGCTTCTGCCATAGATTTGGCACCGTCATGAGGGACATCATTCAATCGTCTGCCACCATAGATTTGGCACTGTCCTGAGGGACACCTTTTCAATCACCTTCTGCCATAGATTTGGCACCGTCCTGAGGGACATCATTCAATCGTCTGCCGCCATAGATTTGGCATCGTCCTGAGGGACACCTTTCAATCAAATTCCGCCATAGATTTGGCATCGTCCTGAGGGACACCTTTCAATCTAATTCCGCCATAGATTTGGCATCGTCCTGAGGGACACCTTTCTCTCGACTTCTGCCATAGATTTGGCATTGTCTTGAGGGACATCTTTCAATCCTCTTTTGCCATAGATTTGGCATTGTCCTGAGTGACATCATTCTCTTGACTTCTGCCATAGATTTGGCATCTTGTCGATCATTTTCTTGCATGACTGCATGTTTCCATTTGCCCCGAAGAACTACGTTGGTCTGATCCCTGCAAACGGGGTACGTAGGCAGCTCGAAAGAGCACGACCTCATGTTTCGAATGCTTGTACATCTTTACTTGCATTTGATTTTAAATTAAGGATTTAATAGGGCTCGAATTGGGCTGTCTCAATCTTTGGGCGTCACTCGTATCCAGACATGATACCGAGCGCCGTCCAAAGAGGGGCAACTGTAGACACCCCAATTTGGACCTATTAATTATCCTTAATTTGTGCCCTCGAGGCTCCCCGATGATGAAAATGAATCAAAACAGGCCGTGGAAAACTTGGACGATGCTTCTTGGACTTTTTCAAAATCAAAACGTTCCTTTTTCCCGACACCCTGATGGTAAAATTGGCACACATTTCAGCATATAAAATAACTTTGAATGAAACCAATTGGGTTAGAAAGAGGACTCAACGAGCTTCGAACGCTTCAAAAAACACCCAAAACCGAGTTCGGGAGTGTCTGTGGCGCCCTTCTGAAGTTGGGCTGCCACTCTAGAGCGCTCGGGAACACTCCCAAGCGCTCGGGACAGCCACTCTAGAGCGCTCGGGACCACTCTAAAGCGCTTGGGAGTGTTGACAGACCAATGCATGTTGAGCTTGGCTTTGACCATGGCTTTTTAGGCTTTTTAATCCATTCAATGTTCAAACTTGGTCCCCCCTGAGCATGCCTGAGCCAGCAGAACATCTCATGATGCCTTTTCTCCCCCCAAAACATTTTCCCATTTTATTTTGATTTTCTTTTCAAAATTCAAACATTTTTTCCCCTCCCCTATATATACCCTCATCTTCTACCTCTAAAAGGACCACGAAATCAGTCTCTCTCTCTCCCCATTCTGCTGCCAAAAAAACCAGCCTCTCAAACTCCCTCTCAAACTCTTTCTAAAACTCCATCATTTTCTCAATTATTTCTCTAAGAAAAATCCAAGGAAATTTCAAACATATTGTTGGTCTTTGACACATCAAAAGCTCTATTTCACACTGTTTTTCCATCTATCTTCAAGCCTTCAATTCAGTACAAGAAGTCAAGTTCAAGCTAAGAAAATGTATAAACTTGGTTTTTTCCAAGTTATTCAATGCTTTTCCACATTTGAGGGGGATCAAAGAGCTCATACTAGTTCCTCATACTAGTTGTGAGTTCATTTTGTTGAATCTTAGTTGATTTGGCTAGCATGCAAGTCAAAAGGGATGCTAAGACATGTTGTAATTTTAAGACAGATTTTCTGAGCTTCAGTTTTTGTCATCTTTGGCCTTTTTAAACCACGAATTATTTTTGGGTTCCTTCATATAAGTTGTAGATCTTTTTGTTGGGAAGATTTGGCCGCTGGAATCAACTTAATCGGATTTAAAATGAATTAGTTATGATTTTTTTTCTGCAAGCTGTCCAGTGTAGGACGAATCTGGAAATACCCATTTTGGTTTGAGGTTTATGCTTTTGTTTTGCAAAGAGAGTCTCTATATTTTCTTTTCTAGAGTTAGTGTAAACACAAGAGCAAAGGGGCATGAAGGTGTTTTCTGTACTGGTTACTGTAGGGACTCCCGAGCGCGGGACTACTCCTAAGCGCTCGAGAGTGACTCCGGTCATGTTTCCCTCTTCCAAGCATTTAAATGGACATGCATGGGTGGTGGAATGTGTTTGAGGCTTTTTAACCCCTTTTGAGGTGTGTTGGTACAGATGATCTCCCTTTTCAGAGAAAAATAAAGAAGATCATCTCCCTTTAAAGACATGCAAAAGAGTTTTACTCGAGATCTAAAAAGATAAATTTTCATGTTTCAAAAAGCATAAGATCTGATGTGCCAGCATGCTATATTGAGTATATTTGTTAGTTGAAATCAGTCCTGGGGTGTAAACTACTCCCGAGCGCTCGAGATCACTTTAGAGCGCTCGAGAGTGTTTGCATGTAAGCTTAGTCCATTTTTCTCCCAGTCTGATTCTCATACTGCCTTTACATGTCCATGCATGCATCCCTTTTTGTCTCTTAAAACAGTTAAACCACTTTCTAGATGGGCAAGGATGCATGGCTTAGAGGAAGGGGGGCTGATTCTAGTCTAATAAACTCCCTGTATCATGCTTGAGGTTATTTTAGTTAGCATTTTCAGTATTGTATCCCGTTGTATTCTGTTGTACTAACATGATGTGCAGGTTGGGCATGCAACACTCCCAAGCGCTCGGGAGTGCTCCCGAGCGCTCGAGAGTGAGATCAGTGACAGGGTTCCCAGCTTCATGTCATTTTGCATTTCTTCATCATTTTTCATTCATTCACTATATATATGCACATGCATGCACCCCTCTGTACTTGATATACCTGTGGATACTTGCTAAGTGATTTGATGAATCAAGATCTTTTGAAAAATCCCACAAATGTTTAGTAGAGAGCGATTTCAAATCGGGCGAGGGGGGTGCCGTAAAACCCTTCCCCCCTCGTAACATGGCTTCCGAACCCTCAAACGAATCTCTGGTTTTCAATTCAATCAATCATTTTCAAATCAAAACGGTTTCTCGGGTGGCGAACCACAAATCTGGGTGGCGACTCTTCAAAAATTTTTCGAATCGATTTTCAAAAAGGCGAGGCGTTTCTTTTACGGGCCGCCCCGATATCCACCCGGGGCTATGGTAACCCACAGGTGGCCAAGTGGCATCCTCTTTTTTCTGCCTTCTTATGCTTACTTTTTTCTTTTGCCATGTTTCATAGTCTTTTTGCCAAACTTGAGGGTTTTCGAGGTATCCTGCTCATTGTGTTAATGACATTTAAATTAGAGGGGATGAACAATAATTCTCGTGTCCTTTGTTGTTGCCAATTCCTTTGAAGGAAGGCATACTCATCTTTTGGGAGCTCAATACGCAAGGTCAGCTATGTCTATCATTGAGTACAACTCTGTTGATGTTTTTCCTTCTCTCCAAATGTTTGGGCCACATCTCAATGTGAGATTGCCTACGTATCCCAATAAGGGAATCAGGCCTTTTACATAGTTCCAAAATCACCACTTTAGGGGTTGGGTTTTCACTCTTGGTTTTTCTTCTCACTTGCTCAAAATTTTGCTTAGGTTACCTAATGGAGGTTGAATCCCAAATGAGCTTCTGAATGCCTTAACTTTTGCTCTTACTTTTGATTGGGTTGCTTGGTCACCCAACGAGCATTTTCTGTCAAGAAGTCTTTCTGTACTTTAGAGGGGAATTTGGTATTTTTATAAATCTCCGCTTGTGTTTGTACTTTCAGAATGGGCAAACTAACCCTAAGTGTTCTCGCGGAGATAGCGTCTTCTTTCGAGGTTTTGACAAAAATCTAGTTTAAGCAACTAAAGTTCATTCCTTCTTTCCCTTTTTGTTAGTAACACAAAGATCTTGATTCCTTGAAGTTTCTCTTGTTTGGCGAAGAGATTATAGTGTATAGCAATTGTAATTTAAGAATGAGGCCGTTGAATAAGCATAATCAGGGAGATAAAATAGGAGTTCACTTAGAAACAAAATGCCCAATCTAGTTTGATTTAGAAAGCAAAAAGCAATGTTTTTGATGTTCTTTGCCATGTTGTGACTTCCTCAGCTACTGCAGCCTTTTGGGGTTTGTAGACACCTCCCTGGAGCGGGGCATCGCCATACAGATTGATCGTTGTTTTGCTCGTTTGGTTGCTTGCTTCATAAACCAGGATCGTGGATATTCCCATGGCTAGAAGTATCGCCACACGATAGCGGTTATCATCAAAACAGAGTCGCCACCCAGTTTATTAAAACTAGGAAAATAGATAGAGATTCTGGGTACGGGAGCCAAAGGTACAGTAAGGGGAAGGTGTTAGGCACACCTCTCTGCCCAGCCGTGAGACTGACCCATAGTCGTTCAACATAAGACATATACATGCTTTGTTTAATTCTAACACATAGTCCGGTTTTAGCCTTTAAGCAGTTAAAGGTGAGCTAGGATTGTGATTGAAATCATGCATCAGAAAGCAGAACACAAAACAAACTGTCCCAGGAAATCGATTACTCGGCCGGTGAATGGATGTCACGGCCGAGTAATCACTTTGGATCAATGTATCGGCCGAGGGACCGAAGCCCCGGTCGATGTTCTTCCTCACACCAGACAGAAAAATTAGCAGATAATCAAGAGCTACGATTAAGCATAAAAACAGTAAATAAATTGAACCGGAGGCCCTTGGGCCTCACCACCTTGATCCCCTAGTAGCTTGATTGCCTCGGATTTGATCGGGATTGACTAATTTGCTTCTTGAAAAACCCAAGGGTTAGGGTTTGAGACTTTGGGGTTTGATCGTCGGATCGATGGCTGCCTTCGGGAGGTTAGGGCTTTTGTAGAGAGGGTTTGAGAGTATGATTCCACAGAGTTTCGTGGTTTAAGAGGGTGTGAATCTGATGTATTTCGTCGTCCTATTTCATGGTACCCAAAGGCCCTTTATATTGGCAATTGCTGACTCACTCCGTCCAATCAAAACGCACGATTGCAATTGCAGTTGCAATGCAATTCAAACTCTTCGTTGTGATCTCTAAACGTGGCCCGAATGCATTAGAGAGGCAGCGTAGTTGGATCAAACAATCGACAGAACGTTCCAGAGTCTGGAAAATAGACGATCTGGCAGCCAGGCACTGGATCTGGCAGCCGAGGAAAGGATGTTGCGGCCGAAGGATAGATCTTGCGGCCGTGGGTTTGATCTCTCAGGGAGATTTTCAAGCAACAGGTTGCTCGAGTGAAGAAATGATGTTAAGGTCGTGAGATCAATGTTACGGCTGATAGATGGATTCTCTTAGGATTCTGTATTTTTTTCTGAAAGGCTATATGGCTCTGGATTAGGTCCTCTAAGTGGTTCAAAGTTCTTACCGAAAGTCCTAAGGTTCTCAAAAAATCAATCAGCAATCACTGTATCCATTTCATCATCGGGATGGTCCCCAAGGTGGGACCTGAAATAATCGTTAGGAAAAATTGGGGTGTCTACAGATGCCCCTTTTTGAGTGAGCTCAAACGGATCGCGAGACATGTTTGAGTAAGAGTCAAAGCTGTAAAAGTAACTCAATTTGGTCCAACCATTATTCCAAAGGTTTTTTGAAAAAGGTTTTTGTTATGGTCGGGCCGGGTGGCTGCCTACGTATTCCACGGGGGAAATTCAGACCAACCGTAGTTCGGGGGGCAATAAAAAAGAAAAAGTTTGGAGGGTTAGAGACAGAAGACGTACCTTCGGACTTTAAAAGCCATAGTTTGACGTTCCTAGGCGGAGCTAGGATTTTGGTGGAGAGTAGTTGAAGGAGCGCGGGGTTGCCCGGGATGTTTCTACGGAGAGCGTCCTTAGTGTTTTGGGGTAGATCAGTACACGGCAGGTGTGTTTGCTTTTCTTGATCATCCTGACTTTAACTGAGGGAAACTCGGTAGAGTAGTCTATCCTTGCGAATGAGCTGGAAGGAATTGATGTAATTGGGGTGGAATCCAAGCCATCTGTTGGGGATGAATTGGACGCCGATTTTGAGATATGGGGTGGAACCCGAGCCATCTTTCGGAGACGAGTTGGATGCCATTTCTTGAGATATAGGAGGCACAGGGCCAGTAATTGGAGTGCGGAGCATTGGAATGAAGGAACTGAGGCGCGGAGCCAGTTTTAGTCGTAAGGTGAGAGCTTGAGGAGTCAGAGCTTTTGAGCTTGATGGAACCGAAGCATGGAGCTATTGTTGATCATAAGGCGAGAGCCTGGAGAGATAGAACTGGAGCGCTGAGCTGGTTGTAGTCATAAGGCGAGAGCCTGAGAGATAGAACCGAAGCGCTGAGCTGGTTGTAGTCATAAGGCGAGAGCCTGAGAGATAGAACCGGAGCGCTAAGCTAGTTGCATTCTGATGGTCTGTGCACGGAGCTTTCTCATCATAAATTTTGGCGTGGAGCCAAAGGATCGAGATTCTGGACCGATCAATAAAAACCAAGGCATAAAGCCGGTTGATTGCAGGATTGACCTGCTTCATGAATAAGAGAGATATGCAGAATGTGTGTATGATGATGGTGGTTAGATGTGAACAAATATGATGATGCAGACTCGATGTGATAATGGTGATGCATTTGATGCAAATGTGCACAGGCCCGTGCGTGTGTGTTTGATTTAAGCATAAAGCTTCTATCAAGTTCTGGACTTGAGCATTCGAAGCATAAAGCTCGAGCATTCGGACAGCAGAATCCGAGCATTCAAAGTACAGGCTTTGAGCATCCAGTACGCAGTGGTTAGGCATCCAAGCATAGAGCTTAAGCATTCAAGTGTAGAACTTGAGCATCCAGTACACAGTGGTTTGGCATTCGAAGAGTTTCGAGCATTCAAAATGTTAAATTTTGAGCATCCAAGCGTATAGCTTGAGAATTGATGATGTTTTGTTGATTGGGGTGGTGCAGAGCCCATTGAGGATTGTTTATGGCATAGAGCCAGTTGAAATAATGGGCATGGAGCCGCTGAGTGATAACGAGCTTGGAGCTGCTGAGATCGCTTGAGTGAAGCCATTAAGTGAGCGGGTGTGAAACAGTTGAATATGGGCGTAGAGCCAGTTAAAATAATGGACGTGGAGCCGCTGAGATGACAGATGCGGGCTTGAAGCTATTGAGTGAGCTTGGCGAATGTAGGGTCGCTAAATTATTTGATAAAGATGAGCTCGGAGCTATTGAGTGAATTTAGCTTGGAGCTGCTGGGGTAGCAAGCATTGGGCTGCTGACGGTGATGATTGAAGCTTTGCTGTGTGGTTGCTGAGATGATAATAGGCGTAGAGCCATTGAGACGGTGTATAGTGAGTGTGCAGCCATTTGAATGATTGAGGGCAAAGAGCCGTTGAATGGCTTAGAGCCTGCTAAGTAGTGGGCTAAGAGCCGCCGAGTGACTTTTGATGTGGCAAAGACGAGCTTACGGTGCTGATAAGATGATGAATATGGGCATGGAGCCGCTGAGTGGGAGGCGTAGAGCCGGTTGGGGTAGTTACGGCGTAGAGCCATTTGAGAATTGTTACGGCATAGAGCCATATTGAGACAATTGGCGTAGAGCCGCTGAGCGAGCGTAGAGCTGCTAAAGTGATGATGGTGATGAATAGCAGAGCTGCTGAGTTGCTGGGTGATTTGTAATGATGAAATTAGTGAATACAAAGTGACCAAGTGAGCTTAGAATTGATGAATGGTTCAAATGATTGGCATTTGGTGATTTTGTTGATGCGAAGAGAGAGCTTGCGTGGGTTTTCAAGTTTAGGCATGCCCCCAAGGCGGATCATGTCGCTCAGGAATGCCCCCAAGGCTGATTTACTTATTGGTTTTGCTGGTCACGGACCCAAAACCTCATTGTTGCTTGAGTTAGTGCGCTGGGCAAGATCTGATGCAATTGAAGAGAATGGACTAGGGGGCCAGGAGATCGATCCAGCAGCCGAAGGATTGATCTCTCGACCGAGGAATCGAAGTTTCGGCTTTGAGAACGCCAAAGGTCAGAAAATCGATTTAAGTTTGGTTTAATCGATCTCTCGGCTGATTTAATCTTTTCTCCCCCACTTCTATTCTCTCATCCGAAACCTCTCTGTCTCCCTGTTCCTCCGACCACCGCTGTTCGGCCGCCGTTGCTTGTGTCCCCACAACGATCATCTGCGGCCGTTGGCGTTCTCGGCAACCATTGTCGTCGTTGCTTCCTCTTGTTTTGAGTGTGATGGCTGCACCATCTTCGGACATTGTGGGTTCGTCCACGCACCCTCCATGTAGGTGCGAGTATCCATCTTCCGACGAGGAGGCGATTGAGGAGCCTGGTCTGTTCGACATTGCTACATACGTTCTTCCTTCGCGTAGGTTGGGTTTTGACAGTTTCTTGCAGTAACGCCCTCCCGTTGGCGGCCCAGAGGCTGAGATAGTCCGTAGAGAGCCCGAGCAGCACTTGAGCGTTCTCAATGTTACGGTAAGTTTCCTGAAAAGTAAAAGATTTACTTTAGTTCGAAGTTTCAATAATGAAAATGTTTTTGTTTGTTTGTTTTTTTCTTTTTTTTTCCTCGAGATGAAATCCCTTTTTGGCTAGGGGTGCGAGTGAGAAGGACTCATGTTTGAGTCGAATTTGTTTTGTTAAAAAGAACCAAAATAATCGTGCCCCCTGTTTAGGCAATGCTTTAAACGTTAATTTGATGCCCCTAGCCTTTTCGTTTGTTTATGCAATCATGAGATTAACTCCCTTTTTGTTGAATTCTTCAGAGGAATAGGAGATTAGAGGCTCGCAGTGGAAGCAAAGAGGTGCATAAATGGTTTCTCGTGCTGCCTGAGCAAGCTTGAAAGTTGGTTCGTGCTGCTGGCTCTGAGGCGTTTGTTCTGGGCCTCAATCTTCCGAAAATTGATTGGTCGTTGATCACCTCGCTGGTGGAGAGATGGTGGGACACCACCAACACGTTCCACCTCCCTTCTGCTGGTGAGATGACCATCACGCCGGGTGACTTCTCCCTTCTGATTGGCTTGCGAGTAAGCGGAGCTCCACTTCGGGTTGACCCCAGGCTTTGGGAGCGAGTAGGGGCTTTGGAGTGGTTCTTGGGCAAGGTGCCTCCTCTTCATTCTTGAGGTCATATTGATCTTGCTTGGCTGAGCAAGACATTTATGAAGACTGATATTCTGACCCAGGTGAGCGTCGAGCAACTAACACGGGCTTTTCTTCTTTATCTCCTTAGGCAAACTTTGTTTGCCAACAAGGATGGTTCGGTGCATACACAGTTTCTGGCTCCCCTGCTACACTTGGAGGTTGTTAGGGATTTTGATTGGGGGTCGTCTGCCTTGGCCACCTTGTATTGCAATCTTGGAGCTTGCTCACGGGACAAGAGTCCCATCCTTGGCGGCCACTACCGGGTGCTTGAGGTGTATATCCTTCTCTTTCATTTTTCTTTTTTTGTTTTGATTTTTTCGTTGGTTTTGAACTTGCTTTGGTTAATCCACTTTTCAGCTCTGGGCCTTTAAGCATCTTCTCCAGTTTCCTCCTGAGACTAAGCATGGGGATGTGAATTGTATACCCTGCTACGAGCGATGGTTGGTGGGGCAGCGGAAGCCACGATCACCAGTTTTGAGCCTTCCTGAGTGGCAACGGGTTTTGGACCATTTGACGGTGTAGACACCCCAATTTGGACCCTTCAAATTTCCTTAATTTGTGGCCTGGAGGCTCCCCGATGATGAATTTGGATTAAAGCAAGCCTTAGACCAGTCAGAACAATGCTTCTTGGAGGACTTTAAAAGGGAAAATAAAATTTCAAAATAGTCCCAAGCGCTCGGAAACAGTCCCAAGTGCTCAAAACCATTTTCAAAACCAGAGGTCAGGCAAAACTCTCGAGCGCTCGAGAGTAAGAGTCCCAAGCGCTCGAGACCTCTGTGCTGCCCAATCGGTGATGGCGCTTCCCCACTTCCCATGCAACTCATCATTACAGCCGTTGGAGCTGATTCAAACTTCAGACAACACTCAACCTCAGTCAGAGGGGAGGTCAGGCCTGAAGATTTTCCAAGATTCCAAATTTCATTTTCTAAATATTGACCATATGTTATGTTGCCTATATAAAGCCTCACTTCAGCTCAAACCAGGCATGAAATCTCTCTCTCTAGAAACCCTTTGACTGTTCAAACAAAACCCGTTTTCATCCCTTTGGAAAAACTTGATTTCCAAAAGCAAAACAAAAAAGAGTCAAGGCATCAAGAAGATGGAGGAAGTTCAGATCATTTCTAGTCTCTGATCTTTTGAAGTTTTCATTTCTCATTCATCTTTCACAGCTGTTCAAGGAGCAAAGTTCTAATCAAAAAGTTTACAGGTTGAGCATCAGAAGTCCCAAGTGCTTGGGAGTACTCCCGAGCGCTCGGGAGTGAAGTCAGTGGCAGTTTCCAGTCTTGCTAACATCATGCATTTGTTCATTCTTATTCCGTTACCTCCTGTACACATGCACATGCATGCACTCCTTTACTTGATATACTACAGAATACCTGCTACTTGTTTGATGAAATAAAATGTTTTCGAAAAATCCCGCAAACATTGAGTAGAGACCGACACCGCGTCGGGCAAGGGGGGTGCCGTAAAACCCTTCCCCCCTCGTAACATGGCTTCCGAATCCTCAAATGATCTCTAGTTTTTAGTTTCAAATCAATCATTTTTAAATCAAAACGGTTTCTCGGGTGACGAATCTTAAATCCGGGTGGCGACTCTTCAAATTTTTCAACTCAATTCAAAAACGGTATTTTACGGGCCGCCCCGATCGACCCAGGGGTGTGGTAGCCCACAGTGGTGACTCTACTGGGGAGATGATTTAATTAATACTTGAGAGAAATTGGTACGTTGATAAAATGGCCCGATTTCCTTAAGCATTAATTAAGTTAGTGAGCCAAGCTTGAAAGATATTTGTGGGATTTTTTTTTTCAAAACATTTTATTTCATTGTCTATCTTTTTGTATATATCTTGTGCAGCTTCCGCTGTTGTGTTACGGTAATCCTAACGGGAATCTCGGAATGCTCAGCAACCCTCGACCGTGATGAGTCATCCCTACCGTTTGTACTGTTATTGGGTGTACGCTCAATAATGGGAGGTATACTTTGACTCTAGTCCGGGGAACCCTCTTCAAGCCAAAACCGGCCTTTGTATATGTTTAGCAAGCCATAGAACATTCTAAACTAGGACAGGAACCTACAGGGTAGGGTTACGTGCTATATCCTGTTTACATGCTGCATTCCATCTTGCATCATCATACTGTCAGCCACGGTTCTTGAGACTCACTCGTGCGATCTTTGGAAGGTTGCCGAGACCCGATGAAGAGTCACGCACGCTAATGCGTGTTGCTTAACCACGTGAGTCTACAAGCCGAAACCTAAAGGAAACTAAAATTTCGCTAAGTCCTTGACTAGTATTTGATCGGCAATTAACCAAAGGAAGGAATGACAAGGAAGCAGAACGTCATGATACCAACACCGTCCAGGCTAAAAGCAAGTGTACCGCTTACGCCGCTTCAGTTATCGTACCACATTGTTCATCCCGAGTCATTCCGCACCAATGGTCGAGTTGTTGATGAAATATTAACCAAATACTTAGCTTATTTTAGCATCTTTTGGGAATCGACGATTCTTAAATGAGGATACACCCCAAAAATCTGAGGATCAAGGCAACCTCCTGTAAGTTTATCGTTTTTGAAAAATTAGAGTCGATGACGGTGACGATGATGCCCGCATTTTCTAAAAACCACGCACAAATTTCATAAAAATGCAAGCAGGAACCGCGTCTGAGCACAGTTTTGCTGTGCTGTCAGTTTTGAGCAATTGGGCCAAAGAAGAAGAAGAATATTATACCCTCTTGGACCAGATCCCTTGGGCAAAGATTGGAGCGGCTTTAACTTGGGTCAGATCCTAGTAGTGCTTCGGACTTTCGGGCAGAGATGGAACAATCGGCCGGGAATCCCAATCCAAACCCCAACCCCAATCCAAATCCAGAAAACCTGAACCCGGAAAACCCAAATCCGAAAAACCCGAATGGAGAAATGGGGGAAATCAGGGAAGCTATCCGACGGCTGGGTGAACGCACTGACAATCAGATAGCCCAACTTATGCTCATGATAACTGGGGTGGCTCGACGACTCTCGAACCCAAACCCTAATCCAAACCCGAACCCAAATCCTAACACGGAACAACCAGCCCTCGAGATGGAAACTCCGCAGAACCCTGAGATGGCAGCTGTACTAGCAAAGATAACCCAGTTGGAGCAGTCTGTAGCAAGGAATGAGAAGATCGCCACAACGGGATTTGACATCAACAAACTCTGTCTGTTTCCTAATGCAAAGCTACCTGAGAAGTTTAGGCCCATAGACTTTGCGAAGTTTGATGGAACTGGAGACCCGAAATCCTCAACAGGGGCATGAATTCCAGAGTCCCCGTGGATGGTAAGCATTCCGATTTCGAGACCCAGTCAAATTTTCTGATGAAGTGTAGAAGGTACAGCCATGATGTCTGGTCGGTTTAGCCAAGGCCTTCCCAATAGCAGGTTGAAAGAGGCGGGAATGTTTACCACATGAAATTTCACTTCTGTTTGAGAGTCCCAATTACATCCCGCCGGGTGTTGTCATATGCTCGGACCTTGACTTCCAATGGAGAGAAGTCCTTATTTTTGTACCCCAAACAATAGGCAACCCGGAGCGGGCAGACGTTGATCGCCGAATCGTTATCAACTAGGATTACTGGAACCCATTTACCATGGCATTTCAGGGTGACGTGCAGTGGCCGATTATGATCAGTCCCTTCAGCAGGCAGGTCTCGATTAGTAAAGGTGATGGCATGCTTGATAGGTATGGTCTTGATTTGTGCCACGAGTTCGTCGGGGGTTATGGCGGAGGGAACTTTCAGGTGGGAGAGGGCTTGAATGAGTCCTTCACGATGGCGTGTAGAATGAACAAGCACATCCCAAACAGACATCTTGGCCTGAGTCTGCTCAAGTTGGTGCTTGATCATTCCTTCAGGGTTTTTCTCTGATCGGGAAGGCTCTTTGGCTGGTGGAGCAAAGGGTTGAAAAGTGTTTTTGACTGGGGTAGTAAAAAGATCAGAGGGTTCTTCCGTTAGTGGGGGTGCAGGATTGGAAAGCTCTCCGATTTGGAGGTTTGGGGGTTCATAGACGCGGCCACCTCTAGTCAAGTGATCGATCTGACGATACTTTGACTCCTCGCTCTATAAGTCAGCGAGGGCCTTACGCTTGCTTCCAATAGTCGTGTCTCACAGATTGGCAGCCAAATCAGTGATGACCAAATCATCCCACAGGTCTTCGGGCTTCCATCTCTCAGCCTCCATCACTGTCTTGTTAACGGTCCATTCTTCATTTCCCACTTTTATATTGACCACCTCGGTGTTTGCCCATAAGTTTGTTCCAGCCCCTGGTTCATCCTCCCACAGGTTCATCGTGGCAACATCGGCATCTTCCGGAAAAGTAACTGATGGTTCAGACTTAGCCCCATCGACAAGGTAGTGCATTGGATCACACCCATTACTGGCGACTTTTTCTTCGAGTTTAAGAAGGTTTGGGTACGAGGTGAGGCCCACATTGCTATACAAGTTATCAATGACAAAATCATTGAAATGGGAGAAATCCGGGTGAAACGAAGCAAGCTCTGGCCAATTATACACCATCATCTGAGGTTGCTGCTCTGGCTGATATTCTTCAGCGAACAGTGCTGGTTGGGAGAAGGCGTCCAAGGGGTCATTCCAGGCTAGAAGCTGGTACTCGTCCAGAGTTGGGTCCCATCCCCACTCAGGCATTTCTTGAAAAATTTGGTAATTTTCCTCTTGGTTTTCAAACAGCGCATACAAAGAGAATCCATCGAGGGGATCAACATGGATGTTCTGCCATTCGACTTCCCATCCGGGCTTGAATAAGGGTTCGGCATTTCTTTGAAAGTTAGCAGCTTCAAACTCCTCCCAATCGGTGATCAAATATCTCCATGTGTCTTCCCATTCCCACAGGAAACCAAGGCCAGTCTCTTTAGGAATTTCCACAACAGTCATTGGCTCGGTATCATGGACAATGGAAAGGGTAGGATTAAACTCTTAGAGGTTCTGGTTTTTGGCCAGGGTGATTTGGTTAATGCGGAAGGGAGTGTTGTGTTGTGTTGTGTTGCGATAGAGGGTTTGAAACAGTGTTTGGCTTGTCTGGGGGTTGAGCATCGACAACTTTGTTGTCAATGAGGTTTTGAATCTCATGACGAAGGCGAATGCAGTTGTCGATGGTATGGCCGGGCATCTGATGGAAATCACAGTAGACACTTTGGTTTAGGTTTGGTGGGATGGTTTGTGGCGGCGGAAGAGGTTTCAATACTTCGATCTCTGTGAGTTTCTTGAGAAGAGTGGACCTGGGGGTGCTAAATTGGGTGAAGATTCGATATTGGGATTTTTGTTTTTCAGAGATCTGGTTGACTTCTACAAGTTTGGTGGATGAGGTTCCTGCCTGATTGGTATTCCCGAAGAGGACATTGCTATTTCCTGAATATGCCCTTTTGGATTTTGACCCTGACCCTGATTCTTTCTTTTCCAAAGTTCCATCCCGCAAGGCTTCTTCCACAGCCAACACAGAATCGTAAAGGGTTTCAAAGTTCATGGCAGCCTGGGAAAGAACCATGTACGGAGCAAAGGAGCTTGGCAAGTTCTTGGTTATAATCCATATTTGTTACTTCAAATCGGGCTTATTTTGCATCTGAGCAGCCTTGGCCCTCCACGTTTCACAAAGTCGGCGAAGCTTTCTTTCTCACTCATCTAGGTACTTTTTAATTCCCTCGTGGTCATTTTCAGATTGACATTGAAGTCATATTGGGCCACAAAAGTTGTCCCAATGTCTTCCCAAGTCCTTTTCTTAGATGGTTCAAGAGTGAGGAACCATTGTAGAGCTGGACCAGACAAGGACTCGTGGAATAATTGGGCCATAGCTTCCTTCTCGATGCCGCGCATGGTGAGGGAACCAACATATCCTTGGAGATGGGCCCGCGGATCGCTGGTACCATCAAACTTTGCAAAGTCCACTCCTCTGAATTTTTCGAGCAATTTGGCATTTGAAAAGAGGCATAGCTTGCTCATGTCAATCTCCCCCTTTCCAAGTCGCTTAGTTTCTTGGACAGATTCTTCCAATTTGCCGATCTTAGCAATGAGAGCAGCCAGGTTGGGATCAGCTACTGGCCTCTCTACTTTGGGTTATTCGGTCTGTGGGGGCGTCCTAGTCAGAAGCTTATCGCTGATTTCCTGCATACTTTCCATTATCATGTTCATGTCATTTTTCATGGAGGCGACAAAGGCCTTGAGTTGTGCATCGACACCAGCGAGGGACAGTTTAAATTGAGCATCCATATTAGCCATGTTTTGCCTGAGCTCTTCCATTTCGTCTCCTTGGTCAGCCATGGGCAAAGGATTTTCTGGCAGGATTACAACTATGGGTTCTTCTGTCATAGGTTCTTCTACCACTGGTTCTTCCAACAACGGTTGTTCTTCCTGCTCGATTTGGACTTCGAACAGTTGGGTTCCTTCCAGGGTATCTCTGTGAACTAGTCTTTGGAATGGACAAAACCAATTGGGTACAGGCTCTTCTCTTTGTGGGCGATCAATGTTTGCAGTGCTGGCAACAAGTCAAAAGGGAGCAACTCATAATTGATCCGAATGCTCGCCCTACCTTCTACGCATCTCCTAGAAACTAGGCCTAGGACTTCTCGTGACTTGAATCTCACTTAAGGCGTTTGTACAGAAGATTTTCGATAGTCCGGGTAGGTACTGTCAGGCAGGTTAAATTCCGAACGATTCGGAACCAGAGCCAATCTCCTTACTGTGAGATACCTGATTGAGGGGTGACTTGGCTGATTTGTAACGCCCGAATTTTGGGTACGTTAAATAAACATTTTTATTGAATAAACTTAAAGAGAGTCTAGCTCATTATTACAACATAATTCTCACAAGAGTACTTTTATTCAACAAAGGAGGGGATAAACTAAGGTTAACTACTGCTCCGCCTCTTCTTCCATCCTTGCAAGCTCCTCGGCTCCGAAGGCCTCCAAAGTGTACTGTTCATGCTGCTCATCTATAAAGTCTGACACATTATACCAGCGTCGCCCCCAGTATAATATGTCAGGGTCACCACAAGGTAACACCGTGAGCTACAAAAGCTCAATAGAATAATCCAACCCGCTAACCCATAACTTACAACAAAGAGTCATATAAATAATTACACATACTCATTTAACAACAGAATTAACAATGATACATCCGCATTCACTATCTTGCTTACGTTGGTGTCATGCCTTTCTTGGTTTCTCCTACGCGACTCATCGTATTGTGTCCCCATTTCATTTTAAGAAAATCATTCGTCATTCAACGGGCTACCAAGTCCGGCCACGTTACAAAATCTTGCATTGGCTCCTCTCCGCGGATAACCAAGCCCAATTACCAATGAAGCTACCACGTCCGGCTCCATTAGCAATCTACACAATGGGCTACCAAGTCCGGCCTCATTGCGGTTTTCGCAAGTCCACACAAAGGGCTACCAAGTCCGGCCACCTTGCGGGTTTTCACAACTCACATAAGGCTACCAAGTCCGGCCATTATGTAGTCTCAAAAATCCTTTTTATCCATATCAACCACTCCTTAAGTGTCATGTTTCTACTTTCCGGTTTTTGTGTCTCGTAATCATGCATAGACTCTGCGGCAGGACGAATCACTTTAAAGTAATCTTGAAACTAAACTAGCAAGATCATCCAACTCTATATTACCTAATCGTACTCAAATTATTACTTAAAGCCACTTATATTTTATCAGCAACAAGTAATGCAACAAATATACATACATGTTCATAATCATCCTCAAGACAATAATATATTACGAAAATCCGTTCTTTCTTCCTTTGTGGGAATTTCAAAACAACATATGATTATTGACGTAGAAATTTATTATTTGGCATGCTCATTCTTCTTTAGTATTTTAGTAAAACAAGTTTTGTTAACTAGCTTTGATACCTTAACCGTTTAACTCATGTTTGCATACTTAAGGTAAGTATAATCCAAGCAAGTACATAGCATGTCTATAACCATTACTTAAAGCATAACGCCACATGTGCGGACGCCCTTGGGGTGGTAATCCACCATATGCTTTGTTATAATACCACAAGCAATGGAATATAAGCTTATAGTTAAGTTAAAAGATCAACATGCGATTACTTCTACACGAAGTTATATCTTAAGTTGATTCTAATCATGCTTAATCATCCAATAGCAATATTAAGTTCACTAACTATCATGCATCCAACGTTTTAAGAAAATAAACTATCATTATCATGCTTTCATTATAACGACTTAGCTAGGGTTAAAACTAAGACAAGGAGTAGTGTCTAACATATATTTAGGATTATGGGTTGATTACACTACCTTTCTTCTTGGCGGTAGAAAAGGACTACGAAGAGATCGACGGAAAGAAAGTTGGCGGACGGACGGAGTAACGGTTTACGATGGACTTCCGGTAGCTTCGAAAGAAAAAGGTTTCTCTTAAAACTAAATCTTGACTATACTACTAAACTCTTATGGATCGAAGGGTGGTGGAGTGGTGGTTTAGTGGCGGCTTAGGATGAGTTTCTTGAAGAACAAGGGAAGAACTTCAAGAACACTCAAGAACAAAGCAAGAACAAGCAAGAACACTAAGCTTTCTAGAGAGAGAAGTTGAATGGTGAAGGTGTGAGTTGAAAGGCATGGAATGGATGCTATTTATAGGCAAAATGGAGCTTCCCCCCTCACTCCACTTGGCCGGCCATTACTCTCTCTCTCTCCCCCATAAATTTGCTCCATGGACTAGTCTTATCAAGCAATAGTACTCCATCCAAGTGTATCTAGGTCAAATAATGTCAAGTACAACCCACATGTCTAAATTCAACCAACATACACCTCACTCTCCCTCTCTCCCTATTCGGCCTCTCTCTCTCTCTCCTCTCCCATGGATTTGTTCCATGGTCTTGTCTTGTCAAGCCAAAGTACAACACAAGTGCAACTTGGTCCAATAGTATCAAGTACTACAACTTGCCAAGTACAACACACATACATTTCACCTTTCCTCTCCCTCTCATTCGGCTATGTCTCTCTCTCTCTTCCCCATGGATTTGTTCCATGGTCTTATCTTGTCAAGCCAAAGTACAATACAAGTGCAACTTGGTCAAATAGTATCAAAGTACAATGCACATGTCCAAGTACAACACACATGCACTCACTTTCCCTCTCCCCTCATTCGGCCCTCTCTTTCTCTCTCTTGGTCAAAGTACTATCATGTATATATATATATATATATATGTGTATATCTATATGTACATTTATGGAAAGAACAAGGAAGGTAAGGACAAAACTTCTTAAATGTACACATGGCTTATGATTATTCTCTTTGTATGATAAAGTACACATGACTAGTCTTGTCATGCTAACCAAGTGTATCTAGGTCAAATAGTGTCAAAGTACAACACACATGTCAAAATACAACTCACATACACTCACTCTTCCTCTCTCCCAACCGGCCTCTCTCTCCTTTCCCATGGATTTATTCCATGGACTTGTCAAATCAAGTCCATAATCATGGCAAGCAACCTAAGTCTAGTCACCTCAAGTCCTTTCTCTTTCAAATCAAATCTAGGTAATGATAAGGGTCCAAACAATGATGAAGGTGGTCATGGTGCAGTCTTGTCCTAGAATGGTTCTACTTGGGAGAAAGACTAGAATCATTGGCTAGGTTTTGACTAGAAATGGGTTGGTAGGTAGCAAATAGGCTTAAGGCTATCAGGTGGCTTGGGCAAGTGGCCAAAGATACATACACACACCTCACTCTCTCTCTCCTCACATTCGGCCTCCCTCTCCTCTCTCTCTAGCCGATTCTCTCTCTTGGTCAAGGTACCTATATGTATGTATACATACATATATATATGTGTACATTTGTGGAAGAACTAGGGGGATAAGGACAAGGCTACTTAAATGCACACATGGTTAATGATTATTCTTTTTGTAGGAGAAAGTACTATCATATCTTTCACCAAGAATCCCATGGGAATATTGGACAATGCTATTATCCAAGGGATAATAATTTCCTTAATGGTTATTGTCCAAGGGTCTAACATTTCCCTAGCGGTTATTAACCAATGGGCGAAAGAAGTAATGATGAGGAAGCACATGACTTGTCTTGTCATCCTATTTGGCAAATCCTAACATCTATTATCCAATGGGTAAAGTTTTCCCTAGCGGTTATTAACCAATGGGCGAAAGAAGTAATGATGAGGAAGCACATGACTTGTCTTGTCATCCTATTTGGCAATTCCTAACATCTATTATCCAATGGGTAAAGTTTTCCCTAGCGGTTATTAACTAATGGTCCAAGGAAAGTCATCATGGAGTATACTATTTGCTTTTGTCTAGACTATACCAACTACTAGTCAAACTTGGTCTTCTCCCTAACAACTATTGTCCAATGGTCAAAAGATCTTTCTAGCATGTAATAACCAATGGGTAAAGACTAGTCATCATGAAGTACACTATTTGCTTTTGACTAGACTATTCCAACTACTAGTCAAACTTGGTCTTCTCCCTAACAACTATTGTCCAATGGTCAAAAGATCTTTCTAGCATGTAATAACCAATGGGTAAAGACTAGTCATCATGAAGTACACTATTTGCTTTTGACTAGACTATTCCAACTACTAGTCAAACTTGGTCTTCTCCCTAACAACTATTGTCCAATGGTCAAAGGTCTTCCTAGCATGTAATAACCAATGGATAAAGATTTTCCTAGAACTTATCATCCAATGGATAGAGATCACCCTAGCATCTATCGTCCAATGGATAAAGATTACCCTAGCCTTTATCGTCCAATGGATAAAGACAAAGAGGGTAAAATGGTCCATTTAGGGTTTGAGAGAAGTGATTAGGCTAATTGGGCATTAGGCTTTTCTAACTAATTGGTTAAAGACTAACGATATTTAACCTCGGCTTTTATTGCTCGAGTGGTAAATTGGGTTTTATTTAGGAACTCGCCTAATAACGGAATATTAAAGTCCGACGGTGCCAAACGCCAAGGTAAAGCGTGAGCGTGGCCAAGGCAGCCTGGTGGCAAAGTGGCGGCGAAGCGGTGGCCAAAACAGCCCGGTGGCCAAATAGTGGCCAAGGCAGCCGCTAATAGCTGCTGGCGGCGGTGGCGTGATGGCCAAGCGATGGCTGGTGGCAAAACAGGCCGGTGGCGATGGCCAAAGCGGCCCAAAGCAATGCCAAGGCAAAAGCGAGGCGTGACCCGATGCCAAGGCAGAACCCTATGGCAGCCAAGGCAGAGCAAGGCAGCCCAGCAACGCCAAGGCGAAAGCAAGGCGCGACCCGATGCCAAGGCAGGACCCAATGGCAGCCAAGGCAGAGCAACCCGACAGTGTCCCGACGCCTAGGCGAGGCAGGCGCGACAGCGAGCCGACGCCAAGGCAAGGCAGGCGCGACAGCGAGCCGACACCGAGGCGAGGCAGGCGCGACAGCGAGCCGACGCCGAGGCAAGGGAGGCGCGACAGCTAGCCGACGCCGAGGCGAGGCAGGCGCGACAGCGAGCCGACGCCGAGGCAAGGCAGGCGCAACAGCGAGCCGACGCCGAGGCGAGGCAGGCGCGACAGCGAGCCGACGCCGAGGCGAGGCAGGCGCGACAGCGAGCCGACGCCAAGGCAAGGCAGGCGCGACAGCGAGCTGACGCCGAGGCGAGGCAGGCCTGACAGAGGCCCGATGCCTAGGCAGCCTAGCCAAGCCAAAGCAAGGCGGTCAAGCCGACGGTCAAGCCGACGGTCAAGGCAAAGACCAAAATTTTCCTACTAACCACTCCGGCATCGATGCATCACTAAGCCAAACGGTAGTTAGGGTTTGCTAACTAATCGGTTAAAAGCTAACTATGCTTGCTAAGTAGGATTTCCAGCCGAGAAATATAATTTAAAGATATTATTTACTTAATAGGGAAAATATACGAGTACGTTTACAAGTATACTAGTCATGGGAGAAGGACTAAATTGTCCGGAGTAAAATGATTCAATTTTACAAGTTTCAAATCTAATTATGACGGATTATTAGAATTTAAAAGGAAATTTTAAAGCAATCCAACCAATTAAAATAAAATTTAAATATTTAACAAAATTTTCATAAGTCAATAACGACCGATTTTTGGATGTTAAAAATGAAATCGAAGTATTAAAATAAAATTCAAATTTTTAACGAAATTTTTATTTACCAAAAATCAGGGTCGTTACACGGATACCATCGGTTGGTATGAGTAACGCTTAAAGAATAGGCATCCCAATCCATTGCTCTAGAGCCTTTGAATGGAGACAAACGAGAAATGCAAATAAACAAAGACGGTGGTCGCGCTCAGGGAGCTGCCTACGTACCCCGTTGTAGGGATCAGACCAGCGTAGTTCAATGGGGACGGTGAAATGCAAGAAAACAAGTCTCGAGGGACAAAATTGTGCAGAGAAAATCAATAGAGTGCTTATGGTGCCGTGTGTCATGCAAACTATCGTGAAAAACTCGAGACGAGCCCTCGGAAGGCAAAAAACTTGAGAAGAGCCCCCGGGAGGCAAAAATCGAGACGAGATGAGACTTTAGGTTAGACCGTAGCTCGAGAGACGAAGAGACTTTAGGTTTGTTAGACCGTAGCTCGAGAGACGAAGAGACTTTAGGTCTGTTAGACCGTAGCTCGAGAGACGAAGAGACATTAGGTCTGTTAGACCGTAGCTCGAGAGACCAAGAGGCTTTAGGTCTGTTAGACCGTAGCTCGAGAGACGAAGAGGCTTTAGATCTGTTAGACCGTAGCTCGAGAGACGAAGAGGCTTTAGGTCTGTTAGACGGTAGCTCGAGAGACGAAGAGGCTTTAGGTCTGTTTGACGGTAGCTCGAGAGACGAAGAGGCTTTAGGTCTGTTAGACGGTAGCTCGAGAGACGAAGAGGCTTTAGGTCTCTTAGACCGTAGCTCGAGAGACGAAGAGACTTTAGGTCTGCTAGATGGTAGCTCGAGAGACGAAGAGGCTTTAGGTCTGTTAGACGGTAGCTCGAGAGACGAAGAGGCTTTAGGTCTCTTAGACCGTAGCTCGAGAGACGAAGAGACTTTAGGTCTGTTAGACAGTAGCTCGAGAGACGAAGAGGCTTTAGGTCTGTTAGACCGTAGCTCGAGAGACGAAGAGCCTTTTAGATCTGTTAGACCGTAGCTCGAGAGACGAAGAGACTTTAGGTCTGTTAGACAGTAGCTCGAGAGACGAAGAGGCTTTAGGTCTGTTAGACCGTAGCTCGAGAGACGAAGAGCCTTTTAGATCTGTTAGACCGTAGCTCGAGAGACGAAGAGACTTTAGGTCTGCTAGACGGTAGCTCGAGAGACGAAGAGAGTTTAGGTCTGCTAGACGGTAGCTCGAGAGACGAAGAGACTTTAGGTCTGCTAGACGGTAGCTCGAGAGACGAAGAGACTTTAGGTCTGCTAGACGGTAGCTCGAGAGACGAAGAGACTTTAGGTCTGTTAGACCGTAGCTCGAGAGACGAAGAGACTTTAGGTCTGCTAGACGGTAGCTCGAGACACGAAGAGACTTTAGGTCTGTTAGACCGTAGCTCGAGAGACGAAGAGACTTTTGGTCTGTTAGACCGTATCTCGAGAGACGAAGAGCCTTTTGGTCTGTTAGACCGTTGCTCGAGAGACGAAGAGGCTTTTAGATCTGTTAGACCATAGCTCGAGAGACGAAGAGGCTTTTAGATCTGTTAGACCGTAGCTCGAGAGATGAAGAGACTTTAGGTTTGTTAGATTGTAGCTCGAGAGATGAAGAGACTTTAGGTCTATTAGACCGTAGCTTGAGAGACGAAGAGACTTTAGGTCTGCTAGACCGTAGCTCGAGAGACGAAGAGACTTTAGGTCTGTTGGACCGTAGCTCGAGAGATGAAGAGACTTTAGGTCTGTTAGACCGTAGCTCAAGAGACGAAGAGACTTTAGGTCTGTTAGACCGTAGCTCGAGAGACAAAGAGACTTTAGGTCTGTTAGACCGTAGCTCGAGAGACGAAGAGACTTTCGATTCAGAGCAGTGATGGTGAATTACGTCGAGTCCCGAAGGACGAATTCCGTGTATAACGGTGGATTTTCAAGGGATGTGAAGTCCCACGAGTTCCGGGGGATAAGAATCAAATGGTGCAATAATCAATGCGCGACATTCTAAGAGGTCATGGCTGCAAAATGGTTGAAAATTGAGTTTCCAAGAGGATTTTGGTGGCTGAGTGGTTCAATTTTCAAGAAAAAGCATTGAATTTCTCTGGGTCAACATGCCGTGCGTGCTGTGAAGAGGGCGGACGGCACCTCTCTTTTCCACGCGCCCCTTCGATTTTCGAGAACAGTTGATAGGTTAAAGGGTGCCCATTAATTCGGGCGTGCCCTTTCGATGGTTGGAACGTCTTTATAAGCATGGGGGGGGCCACATTCCTTGCACCACTAACAAAATCTCAAGAGTCTCCTATATTCTCCCATTTTTCCTCCAAAACGGGTCGCTCCGGGATGGACAACAGTCGTTTGGCAGCCCGTGTCGAGGCTGAGATGGCCAACTATCGGGGGGAGATCGAAGAGTTAAACACTCAGATCGCGAGGCTTATCACAACCATCCACTCCCTTTGCCGTGCTGTCTTCAACCTTCAAGAGTTCTGCTTCGACCAGTTAGATGACAAAGACGACCTGGAGTCCGTCCGTAGGCACGACTCGGAGGATACGGTGGAAGACTCCGAGGGCAACCCGAATGGCTCAGACAACTGTTCGGATGGGGCAAATGATGCCTCGGATGGGGGCAGCGACTGAGGCAGGGGGCCGGAGGAGAGGAGGAAGAAGGAGGAGAAGGAAGAAGAAGAAGACGGGTTTTATTTCCGAGGGCAACCCTGTTTCGTTGTTTTTTAGTGTTTTTTTTTTCTCTCTTTTTTTTTAAATGTAATGGCAAATCCCGGGGGAAACCCCGGGTTTTATTTAATGAAAAGGTCCTTTCTTCCTCCTTCTACTTGCATCTATCGTCCAATTCTGAGTTGAATCGATCATGAAAATGCCACGAACTGCTTTCAGGAAGCAAACTATCGAAAAAAATCAAGGTGTCGTGCGCAGCCAATTTAGGAACGCGCGGTACCTCAAATTAAAAGGAATGCACACCCATTCAACATGCCGTGCGCCCCGTCCAGGGTGCTGTGCGGCGTGGCTGGTTGCGAGCACGGCCCAGAGTTGGTTCCCAGGTGAACCGGTTCGGGGGAATATATATATATACGCGGGGTATACACAGTACACCCTACTCGTTCGAATTTCCCTCTCTCTCTCTCTCTCGATCATCTCTCTCTCTCTCCCCCATGGCTATCTCTCTCTCGATCATCCCTCTCTGCCACTGCCGACTGCTCTCTCTCTTTCTCTCTGCCGACTGCTCTCTCCCTCTCTCTCATACATGGATAGTGGTGAGACACCCGGTGCTGATCATCCATCACGGGTCGAGGTTGCACCACCTCTGATTACTCCGGAGGGTGTTACGATGGTCGAGGGCACTCCGGAGACCACGGGGGTCTCGGACCAGGCGGCATTGGCCGAGGAGGTCACGGCCCCGGCCGCTGCAGTGGTTGGTGGTGGCCGTGATGACGGCGGCAGTGTAGTGTTGGTCAGATACGGTCAGGAGACGGAGACTCCAGGTGCAGTGGAGTCGAGGGGTGACACCGAGGCCTTGGGCCAGTCAGAGACAGCGGTTGACATGGAGGAGAGGACCACGGAGGGTCCGGGCAGTGGTAGTTTAGGCCAGGCGGTAGAGGAGGTGGAGACTTCTCCTGTGAGGGAGCTTCGGGCCGACTTGGGGAAAACCCCCATCATCGCGGACGAGCCGGTGGTGGAGCCTGAGGCGGAGGATACTCCGCTCATGTTCGTGGGCAGTGGTGCAGGTGTAGGGTCGTCACGCCACATAGGCATGGGCGACTACTTAGCGACGGCGTCCATGGAGGACATTCTGGAGGTAGTGCAGGGGTTTTATAGGTTGGCGGACGCTTTGCTTGCAGCTCGCTAGGCGGAGCTAGAGGCCGAGCTCGAGACTGAGGGTGTTAGAGAGCCAGAGGTTGTGGAGGAGGGGGTTGACGAGGAGGCCGGAGGGGTGATGGCCCCTCACAGTACTGTGGTGGATGAGGCGACGTCAGTCTTGCAGAGACGAGGGGCCTACGACGAGGCGACCTACGTGCCCTTTCAGCATGTGGTGGTGCCGTCGCTTTTCGACCCTTACACGCCGAGGAGGCCCACGTACGACGAGGCTCTAGTTCTGAGGGACCCTCAGCAGCACCTTTCCTTGCGGCGAGACGAGGTATACTTTAAATATTTACATCTCAAGTTCCAACGCACAATATTTCATTCCTTTGCATCTAGGTGTTTGTATCACATGTCGCACCTGTTAATTAAATATCGCTGATTTGTTGCAACAGGCGATCTCGCTCTTGTGCTACGGAGGTTCGGCGGCTGTGCCGACGTTTTGGGAGAGGCTGCCTGGGCGGTGCAGGAGATGATGAGGCAGGCTGGCTTCGGAGAGTTTGTCGGGGTGTTTGATAGGCGGGTAAATGTTCACATAAGTGCCCTCTAATTTATATTTGCTAAGTCTATTTATTTTATTACTTGGTGTTTTAGATGGTTAATTTTTGTATTGTAGGTATTTTGAAGATTTGGTACAAAAAGGGCAAAATGGAAATATTAAACGGTGTTTGATACTTTCACCGCTGAAATTTAATAGGTGTCAAGTTATCCAGAATTGAAGAGTACGAGATTTGATGAGGCAATAAACAAAGACAAGTCTAATGGGCACGAGTACATGTTGCCAACACATGATTTCAGTGATGTGTTTGCAACTAATTTAATTGGGTTATGACTTAATTGGGTTTGGACTAAAACATGGAAAAAGAAATTGAATTGGCAGCCTCTTTACTAGGTGGGCCCATGAGGTACACGGCTGGGTCCAAGTAAAAAAAGGAAATGAGGCCTAATTCTCGGCAGCCTATGTGGCGTACAAGGTTTAGACAGGCAGAGATGAAATAGGGTTTAATATATTATAAAGGGGGCAGCAGCATATAGAAAGTGGGGGACGGATGAAAATACAGAAGGAAAGGAAGGAGGCTGCGGCGATACTTTCTCGGGTTTCACATACGACTTTATTTCCAGTGACGGACTGGATTCCCCCGCAAGAATGGGGCTGCCGGTTACCGAAACTTTTGTTCTGTTGAGTTTTATCTTCTGAGTTTCTTTTTCCTTTATGTTATTTAAAGTTTTGTTTAATTATTCGCACTCCAGTAATTCATATTGATTTTCGTTTTCTTTATCAAAGTTGTTTGTTTGATTTTGTTTGGTTTAGATCTCTTGTTTATTTCGTATTGAGTAATAGAAGCATGATTAATTCTAGGGTTTTATTCCTTTTATTTTTAATAATGAGTGACTAGTTTTTCTGAGGTTTGGTCGCTGGGTAAAGGCGTGCCGCAACCCAATTAGGATTTGTCTCGCAAATTTTCAGTACATTAATTTTATTAAATAATTTTAGTTGGTGAAAACTACGTTCGTCGGACGAATTCGAGGCATTGCCGGGACTCATGTGAGTGGGAACAGGGGACCAAAACCTGTTCGCCGTTGTGTATGGGACCGACAACTTTACGATTCGCATCCTTCGGAGTTTTCAATTCTCTCTAATTTTAACCGTTTTAGAACTTTGAAAAGCGAGCAAATTTTGATTGGGTAGCGAGCGCCGGATTCCCTACGACCATGCCTCTCTTTTTAATCGTTTGAGCAAGTTATTTGTTAGTTTAGTTAATTAATCAACCAAAAGACAAGGGGTGGTACCTAAGAGCCCGTTTGATTAGTACACAACCCAAGTTTTTAGTCAGTACACATTACCGTCTCTGTGGATTCGACTCCGGACTTACTGGATATTATGCTACGTCGGTCTCAGCCCTACGCTTGGGGCAACCCATTATTTGAGGACTAGGAATTGGTCAAGCATTTTTGGCGCCGTTGCCGAGGACGGTAACGTGTGTTAAGAATTCTGGTAGTTAATTTTTTTTAGTTGTTTTCTTTTTAATTTTTTTTAGTTGTTTCGAGTCACCATCGGTAGCGGTAGCAATCCTCCATTGTAGGAAATGAATCTCCCCTAAAGCCTAACTACTATCGAGACAATACCAGGTGTCTCGTAGCCATTGAGAGAGTACCGAGAGTAACCGTGGAGGAAGAGTATTTCGATGGCAGACCCACCGATGTCGATGCGTGCACACATGCATCCTGAGAGGACCACTCCTCTCGGTCCAATAGTTCTACCAATTGAGACAGTAGAAGCACGCAATGCTTTCACCATAAAACCTGGTACGCATAATGCCCTTCCCCTATTTTATGGAAAGGAGAATGAGGATCCATATGAGCATGTCCGTTATTTTGAGGGGTTGGTGCACACACTTGCCACCACTTCTCAATGGGAAAATGCTTGCCTTAAGCTTTTTCCAGTTTCGCTCAAGGACAATGCGGATAAGTGGCTGCGGATGCAGAAAGCCCAGTCTCTCACGACGTGGGCTGCTGTCCGAGATCTCTTTTATAAGAGATACTTCTCAGAGAATAAATCTAAGCACCTAACTCGCCAAATATAGTCTTTTAAGCAGAATGAGGGCGAGTCATTCTTAAGATGTTGGGAGCGTTTCAAGGAATTGTTGTTGTCCTTGCCGCACCATGGGTTTGCGAGGCACCAACTGGTGTCATTTTTCTATTTAGGCCTCAATGTTGCGACGGCCCAACAGATTGAGTACCTCTGCAAGGAAGAGAATTTTCTAGACAAGTCCCCGGATGATGCGTGGGACTTTCTCGATGAGTTGGCTGAGAAATACCAAAGTTGGGAACCTTCCGACCTCGGTGATAGGGCCATGGCTGCACAGGGATCCAGTGGGTCTGGCATTTTTCCTTCAAGTGTGAGAGAGCACAATGTCCAGTCTCAGCTGGACAAGATGGCTAAACAATTAGAGGACTTGAAACTTAAACAAGTCCATCAGGCTAATGAGGTGAGAGTCGAGGAGGTGTGTGCATTATGTGAGTGTCCAGGGCATCTTGTCACTGCTTGCCCTGCGTTTCCCATTGTTAAAGATGCATACCATAGTAATCAGGCTGAGGTGAACGCGCTTAACCAGCGTTGGGATCCATATTCGAATACCTACAACCCTGGGTGGGCCCAAAACCCATTTTTGAGTTGGAGGGATCAAAAAGCCCCAATCCATACCCAGGCACCACCTCAGCAGTCAGTCCAACAGTTCCGGCCTCCTCAAGGCCAAATGATCCAATTTTGTTACCCACCTCAACAGCAGCAGGGGTTTGGTCCTTCATCTTTTGGACCACCTCCTAGCATTAATCATCCCCCGCGGGATACACAGACTGATGAGATGATGAATGCTCTCATGCAGTCTCAGATTAGCTTTACTGAGCAAACCAAGCAAGCAATTGGTGACATTAGGACCTAATTGACCCAGTTGACGGCGGCAGTTGGACAAGTCCAACAGGAGAAGGGAAGGTTCCCTTCTCAACCTCAAGTCAATGCCGCCAGTACTCATTATGTGGGCGATTCTTCTGGCCCAAGCAATCTGAATCTAAGTCTAGAAGAGGCTAAGGCGATCACCACTCTCAGAAGTGGAAAGGTGATCAATAAGGACTTACCTTCCAAGCAAAAATCGGTGCCACCCCCGGTGCTGGTAGCTGCACCAGTAATTACTCCAGACTTGGGAGGTGTCCCTGAGGAAGAGAAAGAGACAGAGTCTCCTAAAGTGGTGGTGCCTGCACTTGCAGCCCCCACGACTCCGTCGCCACCCGTTGCTCCATATCCAAATCGCTTGGTGGCGAAGCCTAAGGTTAATGTTAACTTTCAAATGCTTGAGTTATTCAAGAAAGTTCAGTTTCCGATCTCTTTGATGGAAGCCATTGACGCAATTCCTCAGTTTGCAAAGGTCTTGAAGGATCTATGCACTTCAAAACGAAGGACTAAGAGTCAGGACAAAGTGCTCCTGACGGAGCAAGTAAGCTCCATCCTCCAGGCTGATATTCCGATAAAGCGTAAAGACCCCGGTTGTCTCACCATTCCCATAGCAATTGCAGGCCAAAAGTTTGATAAAACTTTGCTGGATTTAGGAGGAAGTGTCAACTTGCTCCCTTATTCGGTGTACTTGAAGCTGGGCTTAGGCGATTTCAAAGCCACACCGGTCACGATACAGCTGGCTGACCGGAGTGTGATAATTCCAAAGGGGGTGGTGGAAGATGTTCTAATTCAAGTGGGCGAGTTTCTTTTTCCAGTCGACTTCATTGTCCTGGATACATGCCCAATACCGGAGGTCTTTGAGAAGACTCCTATCATCCTCGGCCGTCCTTTTCTAGCCACCTCCAGTGCTGTCATGAATTGCAAAACTGGACAAGTCCAATTGTCGTTTGGGGACTTGAAAATGGAGGTGAAAGTGTTTAATGAGAATAGTCGAGTCAAGGATGATGAGAAAGTGTACGAGGTGAGTTTGATCGACACGCTGATGCAAGAGCATGTCGATAATATTTTGTATAAGGATCTTCAAGAGATAGCCAAAAAGGAATCATTCTTAGATTCTCCAGAATTAGGGAGTTTGATGGAGGTGCTTGTAGTAGATGATGTGTGTGGCGTCGCTAGGGACCCAGTTCTTGAACCGCTGGGGGCCCCATTGTCTTAAGTTCCGACGGATAGCTTTTGCGTACCACTCTTCACTGAGAAGTGGACCCGGCTCCTAGCGATAGGGGTACCCATCATTGACTTGGGTTTTGGGCACAATCTTTGTATACTTGTTCTTTTATTTGTTGTTAAGCTTTAAAATCTAAAAAAAAAAAATTGGAAAAGAAACAAAAATTAGCATTCTGGTCTGGTATAGCCACCTGGTCAAAGCTATGTATGTAGTACTTAGGAGGTTGGGTCTGACGACAGACGCGTAGTTTGCAGCGAGAATTCTGTCTGAACCATCTGACTTTAATGTCCAAACTCTATGGAGATTGTTTCACAAATGGAGTGGTGGGTAAGGAATTTGGCAGCCCCAGAGGGAATGACAGCCTATTAGATTGTAACGACCCTGATTTTTGGTCAATAAAAATTTCGCTAAAAATTTGAATTTTATTTTAATACTTGGATTTCATTTTTAACATCCAAAAATCGGTCGTTATTGACTTATAAAAATTTTGTTGTTATATTTGAAAATTATTTATTTGTTTTATAAATCCCTTTTAGCGATTAATAATCCGTCGTAATTAGGTTTAATGACTTAAGGGATTGGTATTCATCGCCCGGGCATTAAGGTCATTTTCTAAAGACGAGTATGCCTATTAAGACCTGGGTATAGTAACTTGGTAATTGTAGTAAAATCCTAGAATTATATTTCTCGACTGGAAATCCTACATGGCAATCGATTTATTAGCAACCCTAACTACCGTTTGGCTTAGTTACTTTTTCCTAACCTAGAGCGTTGCATCGATGACAAAGTGGTTAGCAGAAAATTTTTGGCCTTTGCCTTGACCGTTGACTTGTCTGCCTTGCTTGCTTAGCTAGGGTGCCTTGGCGTCGGGTCACTAACGGACTGCCTTGCCTTAGCGTCGGGTCACTGTCGGGCCTACCTCGCCTAGACGTCGGGTCAAGCCTGCCTCGCCTAAGCATCGACTCGCTGTCGGGCGACCTTGCCTTGGCGTCGGCTCATTGTCGGGCCTGCCTTGCCTTGGCGTCCGGTCGCGCCTTGCTTTTGCCTTGCCGTTGCTTGGGGTGCCTTGCTCTGCCTTGGCCGCCATCGGGTTCCTGCCTTGGCATCGAATCGCGCCTTGCTTTTGCCTTGGCGTGGCTGGGCTGCTTGGCCTTGCCTAGGCTACGCCTTGGCCACCGCTTTGCTAGTGGGCGCCTTGGCCCCTTTGCCGATGCCGCCTTAACCAACTGCTAGCTAACGAGCCACCGCTTGGCCTTTGCAGCTAGCCGGCCGCCTTAGCCTTGTGTTTTGCTAACGGGCCGCCTTAGCCTTGCTTTGCCAGTGACGCCTTGCCATGTTGTACCAGGCGCCTTGTCCACTGTTTGGCCACCGGGCTGCCTTGTCCACTGTTTGGCCACCGGGCTGCTTTGGCCACCGCTTGGCCACCGCTTTGCTAGCGGGCTGCCTTGGCCACACTCACGCCTTGCCTTGGCGTTTGGCACCGTCGGGCTTTAATATTCCGTTATTTGGCGATTTCCTACTAAATAAAACCAAAATACCACTCGAGCAATGAAAGCCTAGATTAAGTATCGTTAGTCTTTAACCAATTAGTTAGATTCCGAATAGACTGTTAACCGAATCACTTGGATCCCAAATCTATTTAGGTTACCCTAACCCTAGATGGACCATTTTACCCTTTTTGTCTTTATCCATCGAACGATAAAAGCTAGGGTAATATTTACCCATTGGACGATGAAAGCTAGGGAAATATTTATCCGTTGGACAATAGCGTTGGAGTTTCCTTTACCCATTGGTCAATAGGTAAACCTTGGTTAATCTTCCTAAGTACGAGATTAGATTAGCTTAGTGCTTAATTTCAAGTATTAGACTTTCTAGCATTACCCGTTGGATAATAACCGCTAGGAGATTTATTAACCATTGGACGATAACCCTTGGACCTGACCTTCACTAACCATTGGTTATTAACCGCTAGGGAAACTATTATCCATTGGATAATAGCTTTACTTGCCAACCAAGATTGGGTTGAATAAAATAATAGATTTGCCATGTGTGTTAAATCCATTAAAGTATAATATGTCTATTAGGTTATTAATTTAGTACCTAGTACTTTGAAAGTAGTAGGATAGTTAATTAGATATTGGAATGTGACATATCTAGTCTAGATATTGTTGTACTTGGCTTGAATATATAATTATGTGTACTTGTATATAATAATTGTGCTTGTTTCCTTATTTTAATAAGAAAATCTTACTTGAAAGAGTATATTTATTTTATTGCATTATCCTTTGGTCCATAAAAGTTAGGGATTTTATTAACCATTGGATAATAGGGTCAATCTTTCAAAAGTACTAGATTTATTATTTTTAAAGTACTAGATTTACTCATAAAAGATTTTATGACTAAAATATATATTGTACATGTACCTAGTATTAAAATATTAGATTTTCTAAGTACTTCTTATCTAGTATTTTAATAAAAGAACATGTGACCATTTGAATTATTTATTTAGGAAATCTTGTAAAGTACTTTAATTCTTTTATCCATTGGATAAAGAATGTTAGAGGAATTATTACCCCTTGGATAATAGCTATACTTGCCAATCAAGTATTAGGGTTAATAAAATAATAAGATCTTTCATGTGCGTTAATTGAATAAACTAGAATTAATACATTAGGTTAATATTATAAGGACTTGTACTTTGAAAGCATTAGGTTAGTTTATTAGATTATGGAATCCTAGGCTAGATTGTGTAAGTACTTGCTTGTATATTATATACATGTACTTGTATGTATATATATATAGATATATATATAATATTGTATATAGCATGTGTGTATTTTTATATTATAATTGGAAAATCTTGATTACTTGTAAAACCTAGATTATGTAGTACCCATATCTACATTATTATATATGTTTGCTTTCTAGTATGTATATATATATATATATATATATATATATATATATATATATATATATATATATATATATATATATATATATATATATATATATATATATATATATAAGAGAGAGAGAGAGAGAGAGATTGGGCCGAGAGAGAGAGAAAGAAAGGAGGAGAGAGAGATAGTACCTTGGATTGATTTCTTGTGCTTCCATTGTACTTTGAAAGCATGCAATCTATGGGATTCTCTTTTTCAAGCAAAAATCTATACTTTCAATGTACAACTTGTACATTTTCCCATTTTATTACTTGATCAAATCTCCTTTCTCCCATTCAATCTTCCATAATCCCATCCTAGAACAACCATATCTAGATTTCTATTATTTAAAGTACTAAGACTAGACTAGAAACCCATTAGAATAACCTAGTTTTGTCCTAGTTCTTGGAGTGAAAGCAAAGCAATATCTTGGTAGCCATGCAAGCCTAGTTTTAGGCCTTGAGCTTTCACGCAAACTTGACATAAAATGATTTAAAAATGAGATATGGAGAGAGAGAGAGTGGGCCGGCCAAGGGGAGAGAGGGCCAATCCTTGCCTATAAATAGCAAGTCATTCCTCCATTTCATTCACACCTCTCCATTCTCCAAGTTCTCTCCTTGAAAGCGTAAGAGTTCTTAGTGTTCTTGAGTAGTTCTAGCTTGTTCTTGAGCTTTCTTTCCATCTCCGCCACTAAACCACCACTCGACCACCACCTCGATCCAAAAGTAGTAATAGTATAGGTTACGATCTAGTTTCGAGAGAAACCTTTCTCTTTCGAAGCTATCGGAAGCTTATCGTAAGACGTTACGCCGTTCGAGTGCCGACTTTCTTTCCGTCGTATTTCCGTAGTCTTTTTCTACCGCCAAGAAGAAAGGTAGATTTTTCCGATCTACTCTTCCTAAGTATATGTTTGATCTTGTAGAGTTCTTCAAACCTACTCTCTCCAAGTATATGTAGTACTTGTATTATTGTTTGCATGATCTTATTCTTCGAACCATTATCTCTAAAAAGTAAAGTTAGTTGTGGTATTTAGCTTGTAGAACTTTCTTGTTTAAAGTACGCAGTTACTTTGATCTTATGGCAACTTGATTGCTTGATTGCCTAATTGCTACGTGTTTGTATGAACTCGTCAATAAACATATGTTGTCTTGAAAAGAGGATTAAATGTTTTCGCTTAAAGATAAAGTGTTGTTTCAAAACCAAGTATTTGTATTTTGACCTTTCAAAGGATATAAGCTTGAAGGCATGTTGATTTCTTTACTTGCGGAATGAACAAGCATGATTAAATAGAGTTGGATGATCTTGCTAGTTTAGTTTCAAGATTACTTTAAGGTGATTCGTCCCGCCGCGGAGTCTATGCATGATTACGAGACACGAGAACCGAAAAGTAGAAACATGACACTTAGGGTGTGGATAAAGGAAATAATTGGACTTGGTAAAAAGGATTTTGGAAACTACGTAATGGCCGGACTTGGTAGCCTTACGTTGGTATGCGTTGCCAATGGAGCCGGACTTGGTAGCTTCATTTGGAGGTGAGTATGTGACACAATGTGCCGGACTTGGTAACCATTGTGGCCAATAAGCCGGACTTGGTAGCTTATTGATTGTGTGCGTTCATAATGTGCCAGACTTGGTAGCCCATTGTGTAGATTGTTAACGGAGCCGGACGTGGTAGCTTCATTGATTGATTGGGCTTGGTTATCCGCGGAGAGGAGCCAATGCAAGATTTGATAACGAGGCTGGACTTGGTAGCCCGTTGGTAACAAAGAATGAGAAGATTTTCAAAATGTTGATTTGGAAAGTAAAATGGTGACACGGTCTACGAAATGCTACGTAGGAGAAACTCTGATGACACGGACACTTACGCCGATTGAGTAATGAATGTGCATGTGTTATTGTACATCTCTAAATGTGAAGTTATTGAATGCACATGTGTTAGTTTGGTTATTATCATGTATCTATGACCTGCTATGTGTAAGTTATGGGTTAGCAGGTATGGGATTGTTCTGCTGAGCTTTCGTAGCTCATGGTGCCTTTGGTGACCCTGACATATTATATCGGTGGCGACGCTGGTATAATGTGTCAGACTTTGTAGATGATCAAGATGGACAGTACACACTGGAGGCTTTTGGAGCCGAGGAGCTGTCTAGGATGGAGGAGCATGCGGAGCTATAGTTAGGAACCCTAGATCCCTCCTTGTATAAATATTGGACCCCAATGGGAGTTATGATGTAATAAAGAGCCAGACTCTCTTTTAATGTTCAATAAAATGTTTATTTAACGTACCCAAAATTCGGGCGTTACAACTTGGTATCAGAGCTATAGGTTCAAAACCTCGGCCATGGGTAGAATGGATAGCCTTTTAAGATTAGTTTTGAGATAAGTCTTGAGATAAGTTTAAGATAAGTTGACCGTTGCACAAATGTGACTTGAGTTTAAGTTTACCGTCCCAAATTGGGTGGAATTCTGACAAAATAATCTTCGGATTGAAGCAAGGTGTGGAAATTGGCAGTACCACTGAGCTGGGAGTTCCCAAACAATTGGATGATGACTTAAATCAAGAATCAAATGTGGAACCTAGAAACTCCAAAGTTTCCTAAGCGCTAGAAAAACCTTGCCTTAAAAGTCACTCATTGAGGTTAACACTTCGCCTTTTAGATGGATCACCTAACCAACCTGATAATTGAAGCTCACCAACTCGAGGTCACCCTAGAAACTATGACCATCCAACTATAGAAATTTCAATTCCTTAAGCATTAGCAAACTTGCCTTCGTAGTTGAACTCCATGCTTCGGATTATATCTCTCTTTCATCTCTAAAAAGCTTGTTTCCTTCAAAAGAGTACTGCTGCGTACTATTCTTTAGTAAATGAAACCCTTATTACAAAGGACAATTATTTTAGTTGACGCAAGTTGCTAAATGATAGTGATTTTCTTTGATTACGGGTATTGTAACCCTCTGCCGTTAGACATTTTTTTATTTTGAGTTCGATGAGAGCGCCAAGTGTCGGCCATAACCCAAAAATGGGGGACCCGATAAATCGCCACCCTCAACCTCTCCCCAAAATTCAAATTCAAAATTTTCCCTCCTCCACACCCTTCACCGATCTTATATATACTCCACTTCTATTCCCATTTTCTTCACCCCTCTTCTTATCTTCATCTCTCTTACCATTTTAACCCCTCCAAACCACTATCCAATCAAACCGAGCCATGGCGATCTACCGACGAGGATTCCCGGAGGACGCCCAGTTCCGAGAGATCGAGCGAATCGAGCTCACCTCGACGATCCGAGCACTACAGTTGCTGCCCTTCATCTTCGTCATGTTCTGTGCCGTGCTGACAATGGGCATGCCACGATGGTTCGGTAGGAACAACCGTCTCCGCACCTTCTGGTACTGCGTTCTCGTTATAGCCGTCGCACTCACGGCGTTCGTAATGGAATACGAACGTCGTTTGACCCAAGCCTTCGACGATCGATGGCGGCTCGAGGCGTAGCAATGGCACCATAGCCATTATTATTTGCTTTTACTTCATTTTCTTGTATCTGATAATGCCGTTAGGCGTGTAATATAGGCGTGTAATATAATGATCTTGTTCTATAAAAAAAAATTTAGCTGCTTGATCTATCTTGTTCATTGCCTGCTAACACCAGTAACAAAACCCCTAAGTTCGAGTAATAGAGGATCATCACCATTTCGGGAGAGTATAGCCGTTAGTCTAAATGTGTAGTGAGTGCGAACTAGAAATAGCCAACCTACGCCTAATCGCAACCTTAGAGTAATCAACGTGGCAGATTTTGACAAATTCGAAAAGGGACTGACTATCAGCACCTCGAGCGATCATAGATTGCCACCAAAAGATGGTGACAGCTTAAAACCTTAGAAGGGACTCGTCTCCAATTTAAGGGGGATAGACGACGATTCAAGGACCAGCATAGCGACTTTGTCAAATCCGTAGACACGCACCAATTTCGAGGACGAAATTATTTTAAGGGGGATAGGTTGTAACGACCCTGATTTTTGGTCAATAAAAATTTCGCTAAAAATTTGAATTTTATTTTAATACTTGGATTTCATTTTTAACATCCAAAAATCGGTCGTTATTGACTTATAAAAATTTTGTTGTTATATTCGAAAATTCTTTATTTGTTTTATAAATCCCTTTTAGCGATTAATAATCCGTCGTAATTAGGTTTAATGACTTAGGAGATTGGCATTCATCGCCCGGGCATTAAGGTCATTTTCTAAAGACGAGTATGCCTATTAAGACCTGGGTATAGTAACTTGGTAATTGTAGTAAAATCCTAGAATTATATTTCTCGACTGGAAATCCTACATGGCAACCGATTAGTTAGCAACCCTAACTACCGTTTGGCTTAGTTACTTTTTCCTAACCTAGAGCGTTGCATCGATGACAAAGTGGTTAGCAGAAAATTTTTGGCCTTTGCCTTGACCGTTGACTTGACAGCTTTCGCTTTGGCTTAGCTAGGCTGCCTTGGCGTCGGGTCACTGACGGGCCTGCCTTGCCTTAGCGTCGGGTCGCTGTCGGGCCTACCTCGCCTAGGCGTCGGCTCGCTGTCGCGCCTGCCTCGCCTAAAGCATCGGCTCGCTGTCGCGCCAGCCTTGCCTTGGCGTCGGCTCGCTGTCGCGCCTGCCTTGCCTTGGCGTCGGGTCGTGCCTTGCTTTTGCCTTGCCGTTGCTTGGGGTGCCTTGCTCTGCCTTGGCTGCCATCGGTTTCCTTGGCATCGAATCGCGCCTTTGCTTTTGCCATGGCATGGCTGGGCTGCTTTGCTCTTTTGGCCACCGCTTGACCACCGCTTTGCTAGCGGGCCGCTTGCCATCGCTTTGCTGGTCGCTTTGCCATCGCTATTAACAGCCACCGCTTTAGCATTAGCGGGCCGCTTTGGCCATCGTTTTGCTAACGGGCCGCTTGGCCAGCTTTGCGCCGCGCCATGTTTGTGCCACCGGCCGCTTTGTCCATCGCTTGTTTGGCCACCGGGTCGCTGGCCACCGCTTGGCCACCGCTTTGCTAGCGGGCTGCCTTGGCCACACTCACGCCTTGCCTTGGCATTTGGCACCGTCGGGCTTTAATATTCCGTTATTTGGCGATTTCCTACTAAATAAAACCAAAATACCACTCGAGCAATGAAAGCCTAGATTAAGTATCGTTAGTCTTTAACCAATTAGTTAGATTCCTAATAGACTGTTAACCTAATCACTTGGATCCCAAATCTAATTAGGTTACCCTAACCCTAGATGGACCATTTTACCCTTTTTGTCTTTATCCATTGGACGATAAAAGCTAGGGTAATATTTATCCGTTGGACAATAGCGTTGCGGTTTCCTTTACCCATTGGTCAATTGGTAAACCTTGGTTAATCTTCCTAAGTACGAGATTAGATTAGCTTAGTGCTTAATTTCAAGTATTAGACTTTCTAGCATTACCCGTTGGATAATAACCGCTAGGAGATTTATTAACCATTGGACGATAACCCTTGGACCTGACCTTCACTAACCATTGGTTATTAACCGCTAGGGAAACTATTATCCATTGGATAATAGCTTTACTTGCCAACCAAGATTGGGTTGAATAAAATAATAGATTTGCCATGTGTGTTAAATCCATTAAAGTATAATATGTATATTAGGTTATTAATTTAGTACCTAGTACTTTGAAAGTAGTAGGATAGTTAATTAGATATTGGAATGTGACATATCTAGTCTAGATATTGTTGTACTTGGCTTGAATATATAATTATGTGTACTTGTATATAATAATTGTGCTTGTTTCCTTATTTTAATAAGAAAATCTTACTTGAAAGAGTATATTTATTTTATTGCATTATCCTTTGGTCCATAAAAGTTAGGGATTTTATTAACCATTGGATAATAGGGTCAATCTTTCAAAAGTACTAGATTTATTATTTTTAAAGTACTAGATTTACTCATAAAAGATTTTATGACTAAAATATATATTGTACATGTACCTAGTATTAAAATATTAGATTTTCTAAGTACTTCTTATCTAGTATTTTAATAAAAGAACATGTGACCATTTGAATTATTTATTTAGGAAATCTTGTAAAGTACTTTAATTCTTTTATCCATTGGATAAAGAATATTAGGGGAATTATTACCCCTTGGATAATAGCTATACTTGCCAATCAAGTATTAGGGTTAATAAAATAATAAGATCTTCCATGTGCGTTAATTGAATAAACTAGAATTAATACATTAGGTTAATATTATAAGGACTTGTACTTTGAAAGCATTAGGTTAGTTTATTAGATTATGGAATCCTAGGCTAGATTGTGTAAGTACTTGCTTGTATATTATATACATGTACTTGTATGTATATATATATAGATATATATATAATATTGTATATAGCATGTGTGTATTTGTATATTATAATTGGAAAATCTAGATTACTTGTAAAACCTAGATTATGTAGTACCCATATCTATATTATTATATATGTTTGCTTTCTAGTATGTGTATATATATATATATATATATATATATATATATATATATATATATATATATATATATATATATATATATATATATATATATATATATATATATATATATATATATATATAGAGAAAGCCGAGAGAGGGGAGAGAGAGATTGGGCCGAGAGAGAGAGAAAGAAAGGAGGAGAGAGAGATAGTACCTTGGATTGATTTCTTGTGCTTCCATTGTACTTTGAAAGCATGCAATCTATGGGATTCTCTTTTACAAGCAAAAATCTATACTTTCAATGTACAACTTGTACATTTTCCCATTTTATTACTTGATCAAATCTCCTTTCTCCCATTCAATCTTCCATAATCCCATCCTAGAACAACCATATCTAGATTTCTATTATTTAAAGTACTAAGACTAGACTAGAAACCCATTAGAATAACCTAGTTTTGTCCTAGTTCTTGGAGTGAAAGCAAAGCAATATCTTGGTAGCCATGCAAGCCAAGTTTTAGGCCTTGAGCTTTCAAGCAAACTTGACATAAAATGATTTAAAAATGAGATATGGAGAGAGAGAGGGTGGGCCGGCCAAGGGGAGAGAGAGAGGGCCAATCCTTGCCTATAAATAGCAAGTCATTCCTCCATTTCATTCACACCTCTCCATTCTCCAAGTTCTCTCCTTGAAAGAATAAGAGTTCTTAGTGTTCTTGAGTAGTTCTAGCTTGTTCTTGAGCTTTCTTTCCATCTCCGCCACTAAACCACCACTCGACCACCACCTCGATCCAAAAGTAGTAGTAGTATAGGTTACGATCTAGTTTCGAGAGAAACCTTTCTCTTTCAAAGCTATCGGAAGCTTATCGTAAGACGTTACGCCGTTCGAGTGCCGACTTTCTTTCCGTCGTATTTCCGTAGTCTTTTTCTACCGCCAAGAAGAAAGGTAGATTTTTCCGATCTACTCTTCCTAAGTATATGTTTGATCTTGTAGAGTTCTTCAAACCTACTTTCTCCAAGTATATGTAGTACTTGTACTATTGTTTGCATGATCTTATTCTTCGAACCATTATCTCTAAAAAGTAAAGTTAGTTGTGGTATTTAGCTTGTAGAACTTTCTTGTTTAAAGTACGCAGTTACTTTGATCTTATGGCAACTTGATTGCTTGATTGCCTAATTGCTACGTGTTTGTATGAACTCGTCAATAAACATATGTTGTCTTGGAAAGAGGATTAAACGTTTTCGCTTAAAGATAAAGTGTTGTTTCAAAACCAAGTATTTGTATTTTGACCTTTCAAAGGATATAAGCTTGAGGGCATGTTGATTTCTTTACTTGCGGAATGAACAAGCATAATTAAATAGAGTTGGATGATCTTGCTAGTTTAATTTCAAGATTACTTTAAGGTGATTCATCCCGCCGCGGAGTCTATGCATGATTACGAGACACGAGAACCGAAAAGTAGAAACATGACACTTAGGGTGTGGATAAAGGAAATAATTGGACTTGGTAAAAAGGATTTTGGAAACTACGTAATGGCCGGACTTGGTAGCCTTACGTTGGTATGCGTTGCGAATGGAGCCGGACTTGGTAGCTTCATTTGGAGGTGAGTATGTGACACAATGTGCCGGACTTGGTAGCCATTGTGGCCAATAAGCCGGACTTGGTAGCTTATTGATTGTGTGCGTTCATAATGTGCCGGACTTGGTAGCCCATTGTGTAGATTGTTAACGGAGCCGGACGTGGTAGCTTCATTGATTGATTGGGCTTGGTTATCCGCGGAGAGGAGCCAATGCAAGATTTGATAACGAGGCTGGACTTGGTAGCCCGTTGGTAACAAAGAATGAGAAAAGATTTTCAAAATGTTGATTTGGAAAGTGAAATGGTGACACGGTCTACGAAACGCTACGTAGGAGAAACTCTGATGACACGGACACTTACGCCGATTGAGTAATGAATGTGCATGTGTTATTGTACATCTCTAAATGTGAAGTTATTGAATGCACACGTGTTAGTTTGGTTATTATCATGTATCTATGACCTGCTATGTGTAAGTTATGGGTTAGCGGGTATGGGATTGTTCTGCTGAGCTTTCGTAGCTCATGGTGTTACCTTTGGTGACCCTGACATATTATATCGGTGGCGACGCTGGTATAATGTGTCAGACTTTGTAGATGATCAAGATGGACAGTACACACTGGAGGCTTTTGGAGCCGAGGAGCTGGCTATGATGGAGGAGCATGCGGAGCTATAGTTAGGAACCCTAGATCCCTCCTTGTATAAATATTGGACCCCAATGGGAGTTATGATGTAATAAAGAGCCAGACTCTCTTTTAATGTTCAATAAAATGTTTATTTAACGTACCCAAAATTCGGGGCGTTACATAGATGATGGTACCACTTCTCAAGATATCGTTGAATCCTATGCATACTGTCCTTCAAACAAATAGAGAACCACAGTCTTTGGCTAGGGAGAAAAGTAGTACTCGTGTCTTTCGCGTGAAGAAAGTGGATGGTTTTCTGTATTTCATTTAATCTCGTACTTTGTTTATTTCTTTTAGTTATTTTTCTTGCTATCTTGGAGGCTAACTTTTTGTAGGTTGTTCGATCTAAGTTGGGGGGTATACCTCTCTCTATCATTTATTCTGCTTAGCCCCTCCTTTTCGAGGTGATATCTTTCCTCTCTTTTACTTTTCTGTCTTATCTTTATTTTTCCTGCTTTCAATGCGGACATTGGATAGTTCAAGTTGGGGGGAGGGATTCACTTTGTTCTTTATTTTGTTGGATTCAAAAAAAAATGGTGGAAATCTTTTTGCATGAGACTTGAAGGCTGTTGAGATTGGCTCGTGATTGATTGAGTTTGAGATATGATAGTCATTCTTTTAATATTGTGGTGGCATTGTAGTTTTTTTTGCTAGCTTGTCGCGAAAAATTTGTCATGGCGTTTATTCTTAGCACATTTGCAATGCACGTCTACCTGGGCTTTGGTTACTAGTGAGTTATGGCTTAAATGTTTTCGATGGCTTATTTAGTGGAGACTTATACCCATGTGAGTTTAAACCCTATCTTTTCTTGGAGTGGTGTCAAAGAAACTCTTGTTGTCACAAAAGAGCAAATTCGTTGTTGATCTCATTATTTTTGTTGTCAAGTGTTGGGAATGTTCTGAATTTCCTGCTTATCTCTTGGGTGTGGAAAGTTGCATGGTTGTGTTGCCCCTTGGAGAGGATTATAGGCAATTTTTGCTATTTTGAGCCGGTTCGTTTCTTTCTTTCATACATTTATCTCTTGTGAGCCCATTTGAGCCTCTCGCATTATACCATTTTCTTGTTGAGCTCTACCATCTATATTGTCTCATGAGAAGGGCTAGTTAATGATGTGAATGTGAATTATTGAGAAAAGAAGGAGATGAGTGTGGTTGAGAATTATGTTTGATTGGTGGTGATCTTTTCTACTAAAAAATAGAAAAAAATAAAAAGAATGGGCTTGTAAGGAGAAAAAAATGAAAAGGAAAGATACCAACTTATTGTGAAAAGGAGAAACACTTATTCTTAATGTGAGATTGTGTTAAAGGTAGGAAAGAGAGATGTGGTGGAGGTGAAAAGGAAAAAAATTAAAAAAAAGAGGCACGCATTGTTATATTTGCCCTATGTGAGTTGTTGTTAGCCTATTCCGGACACTTGAATGTTTACCCTAACCTTGAAATACATTCCCTTACCTGATGTTATCACCGAAATTGAAGTCCTATTTGATCCTAGGGGCAACGGGTTGTGAGTTGATGGATAGAGAGAGTTTCCAACACTTGGTATTCCTTTCATGACATTGTGTGTCCACTTTATAGAGCTTTCTTTTCGTGTCGTTATGTGCGGAAGTATTTTACTTTCATTTACATAACTTCTGCCCGCACATATTGAGGGTAATATGCACCGTGTTTCGAGTGATTTCTTTTGTTGAGTGCATGACACGGTGAGTTTTGAAGTTGAGACTCGGTCCTGAGAGAACTTTTGGTTATTTTTCACTTGTGACCGAAGCCCTTGTTCACACACGCTGAGTATAGGTGTCGTGACTCATTTTTATGACTTGATAGTATCTAGAACTGCTTATGTCATCTCTTTGCGATGGCTTTATATTCTTTACTTAAGATATCGATGAGCTGTCTTACAGATTTTCAGGTCTCCTATGAAAAGAATTCATAGTGTTTGTGGGTGTTCATCGCTGTAAACCCTCACGAGACTCCACTCGTCCTCTGGATATCGCTTAGCGGTTTAAAAGGCTTATTGCACGTGCTAAGTGCAATCGTGAGTCCTACGAAAGTTACGTAATTAGAATTTACATTATTTGTTTCTTTGCTCGGGACTAGCAAAGTGTAAGTTGGGGGGTGTGATAAGCGCGTAAATGTTCAAAAAAGCGCCCTCTAATTTATATTTGCTAAGTCTATTTATTTTATTACTTGGTGTTTTTGATGGTTAATTTGTGTATTGTAGGTATTTTGAAGATTTGGTACAAAAAGGGCAAAATGGAAATATTAAACAGTGTTTGATACTTTGGCCGCTGAAATTTAATTGGTGTCAAGTTAGTCCAGAATTGAAGAGTACGAGATTTGATGAGGCAATAAACAGAGACAAGTCTAATGGGCACGAGTACATGTTGCCAACACATGATTTCAGTGATGTGTTTGCAACTAATTTAATTGGGTTATGACTTAATTGGGTTTGGACTAAAACATGGAAAAAGAAATTGAATTGGCAGCCTCTTTACTAGGTGGGCCCATGAGGTACACGGCTGGGTCCAAGTTAAAAAAAGAAATGAGGCCTAATTCTCGGCAGCCTATGTGGCGTACAAGGTTTAGACAGGCAGAGATGAAATAGGGTTTAATATATTATAAAGGGGGCAGCAGCATATAGAAAGTGGGGGACGGACGAAAATACAGAAGGAAAGGAAGGAGGCTGCAGTGATACTTTCTGGGGTTTCACGCACGACTTTATTTCCAGGGACGGACTGGATTCCCACGCAAGAACGGGGCTGCCGGTTACCGAAACTTTTGCTCTGTTGAGTTTTATCTTCTGAGTTTCTTTTTCCTTTATGTTATTTAAAGTTTTGTTTAATTATTCGCACTCCAGTAATTTATATTGATTTTTGTTTTCTTTATCAAAGTTGTTTGTTTGATTTTGTTTGGTTTAGATCTCTTGTTTATTTTCCGTATCGAGTAATAAGCATGATTAATTCTAGGGTTTTATTGCTTTTAGTTTTAATAATGAGTGAGTAGTTTTTCTGAGGTTTGGTCACTGGGTAAAGGCGCGCTGCAACCCAATTAGGATTTGTCTCTCAAATTTTCAGTACATTAATTTTATTAAATAATTTTAGTTGGTGAAAACTACGTTCGTTGGACGAATTCGAAGCATTGCCGGGACTCATGTGAATGGGAACGGGGGACCAAAACCTGTTCGCCACTGTGTACGGGACCGACAACCTTACGATTCGCATCCTTCGGAGTTTCCAATTCTCCCTAATTTTAACCATTTTTAGAATTTTGAAAAGCGAGCAAATTCTGATTGGGTAGCGAGCGCCGGATTCCCTACGACCATGCCTCTCTTTTTAATCGTTTGAGCAAGTTATTTGTTAGTTTAGTTAATTAATCAACCAAAAGACAAGGGGTGGCTACCTAAGAGCCCGTTAGATTAGTAAACAAGCCGAGTTTTTAGTCAGCACACATTACCGTCTCTGTGGATTCGACTTCGGACTTACCGGATATTATGCTACGTCGGTCTCAGCCCTACGCTTGGGGCAACCCATTATTTTAGGACTAGGAATCGGTCAAGCAGTGTTGGCGAGGGGTGTGTGTAACGACCGCCCAGTGGTGAGGGCTCTGGTTGAGAGGTGGTGGGACACGACGAATACCCTCCACTTCCCCTTCGGCGAGCTGACAATGACGCCATTGGACTTCGCGGCGATTACTGGTCTTAGGGTCGGAGGTGACCCTATCACTTTTGACGCCGCCACAGGGAGGCAGGCAGCATTCCAGCGGGCGATGCTGGGGTACGAGCTGAGGGCGGAGGCTGACGATGCCAAGTATGCGCAGCTCCTGGGGTTTTGGACAGAGAGGCTCCCGACCGACAGGCTGGAGGAGGAGCAAATGGCGAGCTGCTTTCTGTTGTACTTACTTGGTGCGTCCCTGTTTCCCAACAGGCGCAACCGAGTACACCTTTCGCTTCTCCCGGCCTTGAGGGACGTCGGAGAGATCGCCCATTTTGACTGGGGAGGTGCGGCACTGGGGACGTGCTATGCCTTCATGGGCTCCCTTTCTCGCGGGGCAGGAGTGAGCCTCGGTGGTTACTGGAGGGTCTGGGAGGTATATCTCATTCCCCTTTTTTTTATGAATAGTTAGCTTTCCATTTGTATCAATTCAATATATATCTTGTGCTAACTTTCAATGTCTTGACTTGCAGCTTTGGATGTACGAGGTGATAGGAATGTACCCTCCCGAGGCCACATGCCCTGACGACATGGTACTTCCTCGGGCCTTGAGCTGGTCGACGGAGTACAAGGGCGTGAAGAGGGGAAGAGGCAAGCTGGATGCCTTCCGTCTTTACCTGGACGAGCTGCGTCCTGATCAGGTATTAAGGCATTCTCATATCTGTTTCATGGTTTTTCTGTCTATTTAAATAGCGCCTTGATATTACTCATTCTTGATGACAGGTCCGCTGACGGGTATGGGACCACTTCGAGATCCCCTACATTGCCCAGAGTAGAGAGGTTGCCAGGGGGAGAGCACTTATCGAGTCCCCTTACGGCTGGCAGTGGTATTTAGGTGACCGGGTGTCAAGCCAATCGCTGAGGCTGGACGCGTTTCGAGTCCCTAGGCCACTTCCTGCCTTGGTTCAGAGGACGGGCCAGTACACATGGAGGGAAGTCAAGCGGTTCACACGGCCAGACCTCGAGTTGGAGCCGTTCTTCCAGGTTGGCGCTGGTCTCGCTGCCAACTATGCGGAGTACTGTGCTCGGTACTTGATGCGAAGTCTGGGGATACGCGCTGCTTGGGAAGTAGCGAGAAGAGGAAGGAGACGAGACAGAGGTGATGGAGGCAGCGGAGGAGACGGGGGCCGCGGTAACGGAGGTCGCAACGAGGGTGCAGGCCCGAGTGGTATTAGCCACCCCGCCCTCTCTTGGACAGTGGACGTGACGACTCCTCAGGGAGCCCCAGGCCTGGTTGTAGTGCCACGCCCTTCAGCTGAGGCTCCAGAGTTTCTTGGTCAGGTATAACATGCTTCCATTCCTTCGTAAATTCACTATTTTGCATGCTCTGACCAACTTCTTCATTGCAGGCTCCTCCAAGGTACGTGAAGGAGATGGCAGAGGCCATGATGGGCCTGGAGCAGCTGGTGAGACATTACGGCATGGGCCACCCTTCGGAGGTGTTGCCCCGCGTTGGTGGGACGATGGTACTCTCTCGAACCTTAGCTATTTATTTTACTTCTATTGCTTATATCATGATTATGATGCAAGTGCTATATGAATGTTATACCATTGCAGGCTAGAGGAGGGGTTTCACGAGGGTTACGGCGGAAGTCTGTCCGTTTTCCAGCACGACAGGTCTCCTCTGCCGGCTCACGGGAGGAGCCGCCATCGAAGAGGGCGCGGCACTCGGCAGGGACCGAGGATGAGCCTATTGACGTCTCTGAGGACGAGACTGCCGAGCCTACGGACGTCGACCTGGAGGCCACTTCGGGGGGCACTGTGCCTAGAGCGACTGGCACTCAGGAGGCGAGCAGCTCTCCAGTGGACGAGGAGGTCTCTGAGGAGGACGAGGAGGAGGGCGAGGACGGGGATGACGAGAGTTGAGCTCCTCTTTTTGTTTTGTTCTTTTGATGGAGCCTGCGTGCTCCTTTTGTAGGGCGCCTGTTTGCCTTTGGTAGATAGGATTTTGACCATTTGAGTTATCGCACTCCTTTTGTACTTCGACTCACGGATGCCTCCTGGGATTTATATGCAAAGATTTTGTTCCTCCATTGTTTGTGCCATTCATTTTCCTGTTGTTTGTATGAAGGAAACCGAATAACTAAAACATTGACTGGAATGTGCAACTAGCCGTTGATTCGAGAGATTGAGCTGAATGTGAGGTTTACAATGAGTGACGTATTAACAATCAAAGTAAGTTGACAATGGAGTAGAAATCAAAGGAAGTAATCAGATAAACCTTTGTAAGACTGATTCTGTATACGAGAATTTATATAGACACCTTCGTAACCGACTTCAGACACAGATATGAGACAACGACGACTTTTAAATTTGGATATAAGACTCGAAAATTCCCTTTTGCTTTTGGAACAAACTCGAAAAGTAGGAAAATGTTGACTTTAACATGTGACATTCTTGAGTTTTGACTTGGAACACGAACCGGAACTTGGATTAAGTCACTTTCGACCATTGTGACCTGTGGGACTTGGAAAAACAGCTTGGAATCACTCGAAACGGATTTTGACGCCTTGACATAGCTTAAGAAACGGATTTTATCGAGTTTTCATGCCATGACGACGAATCCCGGGAGTTGTCTTGAAACGAAACATCCCTAAAGTCCCAAATACCCGTTAGAGTGTGTTTTGGTGGTTGCTGGTGCTTCGTAGTGCCTCGATTCCATTTTGATGTGTTGCTGCCAAAAACTGCAGAAATGCAGACTTAAGGTGCCGTGGGGATGCTCCAAGGTGCCGCGCGGGCCATGATCCTGCACACGGTACCTCAAACACTATGCCGTGGGGTTTTTCTAGTTTCATCATGCCGTGCGACACGGCAAGGTGCCGTGCGTGGCAAATTTGCTGACAGATTCCAATTTTGCTGTTTTCCAAGACAGATTGCTCGGGGGTTAAGGCTTGACCCATGCAATGGCATTCCTGATCCAGTGCATGTCTATTTTGAACCTTTTGGGCCTTGACCAAGCTTTTCCCCATGTAGGACTCATGGAAAACATGCACTTTTGAAACCCAAGGCTCTTTGAAAGTTGAAGTTGTCCCCTCTACCTCTCCTATAAATTCAAGCTCTCACATATTATTTCCTTCTCACCTCAATCTTCTTTCTTTATGGCTCTTTCTCTCACCGGCTCGCTCCATCCATGGTTGGCTTCCATGGAAGGCATTGATTGGCTCAACTTTCGAGCCCACGGTCTCTATTCTATGTGGTACCTCCGCAACATTCGTCTCCGTCCCGAGCTTTTGAGGGCAGCTGTGAGCTTCTGGGATCCGGAGGTTCACATGTTCTGTTTCGGCGGTCAGGAACTCTGTCCTACTGTCGAGGAGTTCCGTGCGTACCTCGGGGGTTTTGGTTCAGGGGAAGTCATCATTCCTCCTGTGCGCGAGAGTGCTTACAGAATTTTGGCCACGGCCTTTGAACTGGGTGATGGTGTTGCTCGCTACTTGGTCAGGAATGGCCATCTCAACGTCATGCGCCGTATCAAGCTGTTTTCTCCTTCCGGTGATCTTACGGATATGGCTTATCAGGCCCAGCGCATGACTGCTCTCTGCATGTGCCTACTTGCGGCCTACCTCTTGGTTCCTTCTGCCGGTCATGCTAGCTCGGCGCTGGTCAACGTCGCCTTTCAGGTTGAGGCCCGAAAGGACGTGGTTCCGATGGTTTTGGCCGAGACTCTGATAGGTTTGGACAAGGTTTGTTTTGGAGAGACCGAGACTTTCGGGGGTAGTCCTCTCCTCCTACAGGTCGATATCTCACTCAGCTCTCCTTTTTCGGATTTTTCTCACGTTCTCATTTTACCTCAACACTTGGCTTGGCTTTCTATGGTTTCTTACTTGTTTTCTCTTTCATCTCACAGATTTGGCTCTGCGACAAGGTGAATGTGCTAACCATTCCTCCTGACAATTGGTCATATGAGGCGTGGTTACTTTCTCAGCGATGTTTCGAGTTTGCTGATAGGAGCAGGGTCGAGTGGGTCGACTCCTTCAGGCGCCAGCGAGCTGAGACCATTTCTTGGAGGTGTCGATGGCTGGATCTCCCTCCCATGACAGTGCACTATATGGGCCTCAGTGGGTCATTCTTGCTGGTTTGGGAGCCTTCACCTTCTACATTCCTTATCGTATCCAGCGACAGCTAGGTTTGAGGCAGGAGGCCCCTGCAGAGGTTCTCGTGGACGTGGTTCTGCCTCTTTTTAGCCATTCAGTTCTTTGCCATTACCAGCACTTCTGGAGGACACGCGAGGTGACCGACGCGCATCCCTACCCTTCTGTGGCGATACGTGGGAGCTATCGAAAATGGCTTAGGAGGGACATTGCTGCAAGGGCTAGAGCTCAAGAAAACTGACTCAATCCTACCACCCTGACAGTCGAATAAATTGTGGACCCTTTTTCGTTATGTCGTACTTTTATTTTGAAATCTTTGCTCAACCTCATGTTGTAGAAGTAATTGTGTTAATAAAAACGAGTTTTGGAGGGTTTCCCCCTTCTTGACTCTTGTCCTTCAAGCCTTCTCAACCTAGTTTTTTATTTTGATGGATCGCGACCGGGTCTCGGTATGAGACTGCCTACGTATCCTCCTGGCGAAGGAATCAGGTCATGACGTAGTTCAAGGATAGGGTTCACTATGGTTTTGACACTCTCCTTTTGCGCTCTAACTTTTGCCTAGAACCGCCCTTTCGGGTTTCGGTCTAGCGAGCTCACTTATTGTATGCCTTAACTTTTGCCTAGGATGCCCTGGCGGGTTTTCATCCTAGCAGGCTTTTGCTCTAATTTTTGCCTGGGACTGCCCGCCCTTGTAGTTTTCAACCCAGCGAGCTTCTCTCAGGGGTAATATCGCTTAAGTTGATCCAAATTAACCAGGGTTGAGAATTCGTTTCCGTCCAAGCCGATGAGTTGTGTAGCTCCTTCGGATAAGATAGTTTTGATGATGTATGGCCCAAACCACTTTGGTCGGAACTTTCCTCATGGGTCATAGACCGGAGCTCGAAATTCCTTCAAAACCATGTCACCCTCTGTCAAGTCTCTGGGTTTCACTTTCTTGTTAAATGCTCGTGCAATCCTTCGTTGATACCCTTGAATGTGGTAAAGAGCCCTTAATCGGCGTTCATCAAACAACATAAGCTCTTCGAATCGATTACTCAGCCATTCCGCCTCTTGGACCTCACACTCAATCATAGTCCGAAAAGATGGGACTTCTAATTCGATGGGGAGCACTGCTTCCATTCCATACACCAAAGAGTAGGGGATTGCCTCTGTTGGTGTTCGTACAGACGTGCGATACCCCCGTAAAGCTAGGGGTAGCTGCTCATGCCAGTCCCTTGCAGATTGGATGGTCTTCTGCAGAATGGTTTTGATCGTTTTGTTAGCTGCTTCCACAGCGCCGTTGGTCTGCGGCCGATAGGTCGTTGACTTATGCACTTGGACTTGAAATTCATCCAACACTTCTCGGGCCCGCCCTTTAAAATGAACCCCATTATCAGATACAAAAGCCTGGGGGACCCCGTACCAATAAATGACGTTTTGCTTGATGAAGTGCGCAACTTGAACTGCGGTCAAAGTGGTGTAGGAAGCAGCTTCTACCCATTTTGTAAAGTAATCAATGGCTACTAAAATAAACTTGTGACCGTTGGAAGCCGCTGGCACTATTCTTCCGATGACGTCAATTCCCCATGTCGAGAAAGGCCATGGCGTGGTCATTTGTTGCAATTCATGTGGCGGAACATGCGTAAGGTTGGCATGAATTTGGCATTTTCGACACCTTCGTACATATTCCACACATTCTGTTTCCATGGTGGACCAAAAGTATCCCTGCCTGAGGATTTTCTTGGCAAGCATCATGCCATTCATGTGAGGGCCACACACACCTTCGTGGATTTCTTCCAGCACCCTTTTTGCATCTTCTCCATGGACGCACAGTTTATGCGTGCCACAGTGCGATCTTCGGTATAAGTTTTCTCCACAAATAATGTATTGAGCAGCCATCCTTTGAAGAGCGATTTGGTTCTTCTTGCTTGCTCCCACGGGGTACTCTCTTTTTTCCACATATCTCAAAATGTCATAATACCACGGGTGGCCATCATCGGGCTCGTCAACCATCATGACATGCTGGTGTACCGGAGTATCCCTTTGTTCTATCACAATTGGTCTTAACTTTACGCCAATGGGGATCTCGGCCATTGATGCTAGCGTTGCCAAAGCGTCTGCAAATTGATTTTTGAGCCTCGGGACATGAGTGAATGTCACTTTGCTGAAGTGATGGATAAGGTCTTCAAGATCCTGATGATACGGTTTTAGCTTTTCCTCTTTGACCTTCCAGTCGCCATTCGCTTGGGATACTACCAAATTTGAGTCTCCCACAACTTCCAATTTTTCTATGCCAATCTCGATGGCTGCTTCCATGCCCACAATGCAAGCTTCATATTCTACCTGATTATTGGTGACTTCGAAGTTAAGCTTGAATGCCAACGGAATGTGCGATCCATCGGGCGAAATAAGCAATACACCAATCCCGAACCCTTTCTGGTTAGCTGCTCCATCAAAGTACAACTGCCAAACGTCCTCAGCTACTGTCATTATGTCTTTGTCGGGGAAATTGAATTCGGCATCTCCTCTTTCCTCGATTGGACAATCGGCTAGGAATTCTGCAACTGCTCTTGCTTTTACTGACTTTCGGGTGACATATTTTAACTCAAATTCGGCCAGCATTAGCAGCCATCGTGCCATCCTACCTGTGAGAGCTGGTTTCTCGAATAGATGTTTTAGGGGATCCATTCGAGATATCAGCTTTACTTGTTAGGCCAGCATGTAATCCCTCAACTTCCTGGAAGCCCATACGAGTGCCCAGCATGTCTTTTCTAAGGGGGTATACCGTTCTTGGGGTCCAACCATCTTTTTACTGAGATAGTAAACTGCCCTTTCAACCCCATCATCTCCCTCTTGTGCCAACATACACCTCATCGAGGACGGAGTGACCGACAGGTATAGGATCAAAGGTTTTCCTGTTACGGGCGGTGTCAACACCGGCGGCTTGTGCAAGTAGGCCTTAATGGCTTCGAAAGCCTTCTGGCACCTATCATCCCAAATGAACGGCCCTCCTTTCTTAAGCAAACGGAATAGGGGTTCGCAAGTCGAAGTCAACTTTGCAACGAACCTACTGATGAACTGCACTTTGCCAAGGAAACTTCTTACATCCTTCTCAGATCGCGGCGGCTCCATTTCTAGGATAGCTTTGATCTTTGATGGATCGACTTCGATGCCTCGAGTGGTGATCATGAACCCAAGCATTTTCCCCGCAGTAACCCCAAACGTGCATTTGGCCGGATTAAGCCGCATTTTGTACTTTCTGATCCTTTCGAAGAATTTCCTGAGGGTGGGTAGATGTCCTTCCCGCTCTTTGGCTTTGACAATCATATCATCAACGTAGACCTCTACCTCTTTATGAATCATGTCGTGTAGCAATGCCGTGGCAGCCCGCTGGTAAGTAGATCCTGCACTCTTCAGTCCGAAAGGCATGACTCGGTAACAATACGTTCCCCATTCGGTGACGAACGTAGTCTTTTCCCGATCTTCTGGGGCCATGAGAATTTGATTGTACCCTGAAAAACGATCCATGAAAGAGAGCAGGGCATGGCCGGCGGTATTATCAACCAGCACATCAATGTGCGGTAACGGGAAGTCATCTTTAGGGCTAGCTTTGTTAAGGTCCCTGAAATCAACACAGACCCTTATTTTACCGTCTTTCTTTGGCACGGGGACGATGTTTGCAACCCCCTGAGCGTACTCAGTTACCATTAGAAACCCAGCGTTAATCTATTTAGTGACTTCCTCTTTTATCTTAAGCACCAAGTCTGGTCTCATACGTCTCAGCTTCTGTTTGACTGGCCTTGCATCGGGATAAAGGGGGATTCGGTGTTCCACGATTTCAGGGTCGATTCCGGGCATATCTGCATGTGACCATGCGAACACATCTTCAAACTCCTGGAGCAAATTTACAAGGGCTTCGCACTCTTCAATGGATAACGCGGAACCGATCTGGGTCATCCGGGGATTCCCTTCATCCTTCAAATTTATTAAAACGATTTCTTCTTTTACAGGCTGAGCATGCCTTTCATCTTCCCTGTCGATTAGGGATCGGATTTCTCTGGGGATGTCCCCGTCAAAATCAATCTCTTCATCATCAGGGTCGACGCAATTTATTTCAAAGTCAGAGAAGTAAGCAGAATCAGATTCATTCATTTCATTGCTAATGGAGGCCTCAGGGGCACCATACACACGGGTGGACTCGAACTCGAAATACAGACTCTGAGAGTTTGGGCCGAGAGGCACCAACTCGGACTCTACAGACTCAGAAGACTCAGAGGACTCGTTAGACTCAGACTCAGATCCACGATGAGTTTCGCTTGGTATGAAGGTCCAGTTCTTGTACTCTCCAGTGGCATCCATGATGAGCGAAGTTGGATCCTCAGGAGTATCTTGTTCCATCATCAGCACTTCTGCTTCCACAGCTGTACCCATCGGTTCGTCCTCCCTGAACAAAGTCGCAAGACTACCCATAGCAAAGACCTCAATCCAGTCAGCGGGCTCCTTCTGTCCTTTCACAACTTCAACCTCTTCATCACTCTCCGGGCAGACGTCGTTTGCAAATATGTCAAACCCCGGTAGAAATGTGTTAGCTTCTTTATCCCAGAATGGTTCAGGCTGCCCCTGGTAGATCTGTTTTGCTTCCTCCTTGACGAAGTAGTCTTCCAGTCTGTTGCCCTTCTTCACCTTGCTGTTGCTCAAAGGCGAGTAACCAAGGCCGGTTGTACGCATCAGAGTGCCCTGAGCTTCAAACTTGGTAGGGCCCTGGAGGTTCTTTCCCAGCCCCAATCCTGGCATGTAGGACATCTTTTTCATTATCTTGATGGCAACATTGCTAACGATGAAGTCATCATTAATTCTAACCGAATAGACAGACCGGGAAGTATCCAGAGAGAAGCCTCCCAAGGCGATATCTTCTTCTTCGTGTTGAATTTCTAGGAGAGGGGCATTGTCCTCAACAGGGGCATGGATTCCAGAGTCCCCGTGGATGGTGAGCATCCCCGTTTCCAGTCCCAACTGAATTTTTTGATGGAGTGTAGAGGGCACAGCCATGATGTCGGGCCGGTGTAGCCAGGGCCTTCCCAGTAGCAGGTTGAAAGAGGCGGGAATATTCACCACGTGAAACTCCAATTCTGTCTGATAAGGTCCAAAAGTCATAGGAAGCATGAGAGTCCCAACCACGTCTCTCCGAGTGTTGTCATATGCTCGGACTTTGACTTCTGATGGAGAGAAGTCCTTATTTTTGTGTCCCAAGCAGTAAGCAACGCGGAATGGACAAACATTAATTGCTGAACCATTGTCAACCAAGATTACTGGGACCGACTTGTCATGGCATTTCAGGGTGATGTGCAGCGGCCGATTATGATCAATTCCTTCGGCAGGTAGGTCTCGATCAGTAAAGGTGATGGCATGTTTGATCGGTATGGTCTTGATTAGTGCCACAAGCTCATCGGGGGTTATGGCGGAGGGAACCTTCAGTTGAGAGAGTGCTTGGATGAGCCCTTCATGATGGCGTGTGGAATGAACTAGTACATCCCAAACAGACATCTTGGCATGGGTTTGCTCGAGTTGATGCTTAATCATTCCCTCGGGTCTTTTCTGGTCGGGAAGGTTCCTTGGCTGGTGGGTGAAAGGGTCGGAAGGTGTTTTTGATTGGGGTGGTAAAGGGATCAGAGGGCCCTGGGGCTGCAGGACTGGAAGATTCCCCAACTTGAAGGTTTGGAGGTTGGTAAACACGGCCGCTTCTGGTCAAATGATCAATCTGATGGTACTTTGATTCCTCGCTCCATAGGTTGGCTAGGGCTTTACGCTTGTTTCCGATGGTCGTATCCCGTAGATTGGCAACCAGGTCAGCAATGACTAGATCGTCCCACAGATCTTCGGGTTTCCACTTTTCAGCCTCCATTACGATTTGTTGACGGTCCATTCCTCGTTCCCCAGTTTTATGTTAACCACCTCGGTGTTTACCCATAAGTTTGTTCCAACCCCTGGTTCATCTTCCCATAAGTTCATCATAGCAACATCCGCGTCTTTTGGAAAAGTAACCGATGGTTCGGATTCAGTTCCATTTACAAGGTAATCCATCGGGTCGTACCCATTACTGGTAACTTCTTATTTGAATCCAGGAAGGTTCGGGTACGGGGTGAGGTCCACATTGCCGTTCCGATTATTGATGACGAAATCATTAAAATGAGAAAAATCCAGGCGGAGCGGAGCGAGCTCTGGCCAATTGTATGTCATCATCACAGGTGGGTATCCTGGCTGATATTCTTCACCGAATAGTGCTGGCAATGAGAAGGTATCCAAAGGATCATTCCAAGCCAAAAGCTGATACTCGTCCGGGGTTGGGTCCCATTCCCATTCAGGCACCTCTTGGAAAACTTGATATTCTTCCCCTTGATTTTCAAACAGCGCATACAAGGAGAATCCATCAAGAGGATCTGTATGGATGTTTTGCCAATCAACTTCCCATCCAGCCTCGAACAAAGGTTCATCATTTCTTTGGAGGTTGGCGGCTTCAAACTCTTCCCAGTCAGCAATCAGTTCTCCCCGTGTGTCTTCCCATTCCCACCAAAGGGTAGTTTCTTCGGGAATCTCACCGACAGGCCTTGGCTCGGCCTTAGGGACAATGAACAGGGTAGGGTCAATCTCTGGGAGGTCTTGGTTTTCGGCTATGGTGATTTGGTTGATACGGAAGGGAATGTTATGCTGTGGTAGAGGGTTTGAAACGATGTTTGGCTTTTCTGCGGGTGGAGCATCGATAACCTTGTTGTCGATGAGGTTTTGGATTTCATGGCGGAGGCGGATGCAGTTGTCATTGGTATGGCCAGGCATTTGGTGGAAATCGCAGTAGACATTCTGGTTTAGGTTTGGTGGAATGGTTTGTGGTGGCGGGAGAGGTTTCAACACCCCGATTTCTATGAGTTTCTTAAGAATAGTGGATCTCGGAGTGCTGAATTGGGTGAAGGTCCGATTTTGTGATTTTGGTTTTTCGGAGATTTGGTTGACTTCCACAGGTTTAGTGGATGAGGTTCCTGCTTGGTTGGTATTCCCGAAGAGAACATTGTTATTTCCCGAGTATGCCCTTTTGGATTTTGACCCCGATCCTGATTCTTTCTTCTCCAAAGTTCCATCCCGTAAAGCCTTTTCTACAGCCAGTCCGGAATCATAAAAGGTTTCGAAATTCGGGGTGGCCTGAGAAAGAACCATGTGAAGAGCGAAGGAGCTCGGCAAGTTTTTGGTTATGATACGTATCTGTTCTTTCAAATCTGGCTTATTTTGCCTCTGAGCAGCCTTAGCCCTCCAACGCTTCACAAAGTCAGTGAAGCTTTCCTTCTCACTCATCTTAGTGCTCTCCAACTCCCTCGTGGTCATCTTCAGGTCAACATTGAAGTCGTACTGAGCCACGAAAGCCGTCCCGATGTCTTCCCAAGTCCTTTTCTTGGATGGTTCGAGAGTGAGGAACCACTGCAGTGATGGGCCAGACAAGGACTCATGGAAGAGTTGGGCCATAGCTTCCTTTTCGATGCCACGCATAGTGAGGGAACCAACATATCCTTGGAGATGTGCCCTCGGGTCGCCAGTACCGTCAAACTTTGCAAAGTCCACTCCTTTGAATTTTTCCGGTAACTTGGCATTCGGAAAGAGACATAGCTTGCTCATGTCAATCTCTCCTTTTCCAAGTCGCTTAGTTTCTTGGACAGATTCCTCCAATTTGCCAATCTTATCCATGATAGTGGTCAAGTTGGGATCAGCGGCCGGTATTTCAACTTTGGATTGTTCGAGCTGTGGGAGAGTCTTGGTTAGTAGCTTGTCAGTGATTTCCTGCATACTTTCCATCATCATGTTCATGTCATTTTTCATGGAGACTACAGTGGCCTTAAGCTGTGCATGGATACCGGCGAGGGACTGCTTGAACTGAATATCCATGTTGGCCATGTTTTGCCTAAGTTCTTCTATTCCACCTCCCTGATCAGCCATGGGTAAAGGATTTTCGAGCGGAATTGTGCCCAGACTAGAGAAAATTACCTCTAAGTACAGAAAAGTGATACTTAATTCCCATTAAAGATAGATGAAATACTTAATTACCACTAAGTCCACTTTTACAAAAATACATTTACCATTAAAGGAAGTGTCACCCTGGGGTTTTAGGGCATGCTAGGGTTTTATGGTACCCTAATGGGTACCCTAGTACCCTTGGGTACCCTAAAATCTTAGGGTACCCTTGGATTTTAGGATTTTAGGGTACCCTAGGGTTTTAGGGTACCTTAAGATTTTAGGTTTTAGAATACCCTAGGGTTTAAGGTATCTTAGGGTTTAGGTTTAGTCACTTTCATAGAGCGCTAGGTTTTAGGTTTAGGCACTTTCATAGGAGTTTTAGGGTGCACTTTACTATTATAGGGTTTTAGTGGTTTAGGCACTTTCATAGGGTGCCCTAGGAGTTTAGGCATTTTTATAGGGTACCCTGAAGTTTATGCACTTTTATAGGGTGCCCTAGGGGTTAGGCACTTCTAGTATTTAGGATTTTAGTCACTTTCATAGGGTTTTCGCGTTTTGTTAATTAGAGGAGACTTGGAGGGAATTACTTTTTATTTTCTGGATCTAGAGGTAAATTGCCCTTGAGACTATGGGTTCTTCTAACAACTAGTGTTCTTCTTGCTCAATTTGGACTTCGAACAGTGGAATTTCTTCCAGGGTGTCTACGCGAACTAGTCTTTGGGACGGACGAAACCAATTGGGTACAGCCTCTTTTCTCCGCAGGCGATCAATGTTGGCAGCACTGGCAACAAGTCAAAAGGGAGCAACTCACAACCGATCCGAATGCTCGCCCTACTTCTACCCATCTCCTAGAAACAAGGCCTAGGACCTACCGTGGCTTGAATCTCACTTAAGACGTTTGTACAGAAGATTTTCGATAGTCCGGGTAGGTGCTGTCAGACAGGTTAAATTCCAAACGGGTCGGAACCAGAGCCAATCTCCTTACCGTGACCATTCGAGACAGAGCAATGTGACTACCGAAATCCAGATACGCACACCCTTATGGCTAGGTTCAAACCAAGGGAGCCGTTCGGGCACGGCAAACACCGGAGGTATTGCAAACTCCATGGATTTAAGGTCTCCTAGACCGACCAGTAAGGCCCTAAAGAATTCTAAGGGAGCCTAATCCTCTAGGCCGCAAGATGCAATGATGCATAAATGATGTGTGTGCACAAGAATAAAAAGCACGTAAGTAGGATATAACACATAAGCCCTAGCCATGGGTTCCTGTCCTAGTTGGGAGGGTTCTACGGCTATGTACAAGTGCGAAGGCTGGTTTTGGTCTCAGAAGGGTTCCCCGGACTAGAGCCAAGATGTACTACCCCATGTCAAGTGTATTGCAAGACCATGGTCAAACAGCACGATAGCTCATCATAGTCGAGGGTTGCTAGGCATTCTGGGAGAGCTTGTCATCGGTAAACCGGGCAAGATAGCCGACACACGCTAGCGAGGCTTGTGTAGTGCAAAGTGTACAAGATAAAAGAGCTTAATCTTCCGGAAAACATTTGAAAATCCCCTTTTTGAAATCATCTTTCAAGCTTGGCCCTCTTGATCATTCAATACTTTTGTTCTTCTTTTTTTTTTTTAAAAGAAAAGGAATTGAATGAAGTTATCGATCCCCAGCAGAGTCGCCACTGTGGGCTCCCGCGCCCTTTTTCGAAGAGTCGCCACCCGGATTTTTGAGATGGATGATCCGAGAAACCGAGAATTCATTTGTAAAAGGCTTTTGGTCTAGCAAAAACATTGAGATTTTGGGTTTGGGAGCCACGTTACGAATGGGGAAGGTTTTTCTTTAAAAAGCACCCCACTCGCCCAGTAAAAACCAGTCTCTATTTAATGTTTTCAAAAGGGGAAAACTTTCAAGCATCATTTAAAAGATTAAGCTCTTTAATAAAGGCACATAACGGGGAAGGGACATGGGAAATATATCACATTGATGTGCATGTGGTGCTGTCTATACAGTAGTGGTAAAATGATGTGTGCAGAAGGAATGAAAGCATTCAGCAAACTGTTTGGACCTCTGTCACACCGTACACGGCACCGTGAGATGCCGCGCGTGGCACCTCAACATGCCGTGCGGGGTACCTGCTCTGCTGTCAGACTGTTGCAGACTCTCAAAACATCATCTAGCTCATTGCTTTCTCTGTATGTCTTTCGGAAAACTCATCAGAAACCTCATGGCAGTCAGATCATCCCAAAAAATGTTGTTATTTCTTTAAAACATGTCTTTAAAACGGTTTTTGACGTATTTGATCATTCGGGATGATCTAGAAAACCTTTTCCGAAGGGCCAAGACATGGCTTGTAGATATGGTCTTGTTTTAAAAGAAATGAAACAGTAAAGAGCAGATGCAGACAACCCCAGCAGATAACAGCTCAGATCCAGACAGCCTGCCTGTAATAACACCAACGTACATGGTGCCGTGCGCTAATGGTCAGGGTGCCGTGCGTCCGGTCTGTAAGTGCAGAAAACGAAAAAGGCCTTCGAACAGTACAGAACTGTAACGGCTACTTCTCACACCGCCAGAGTTAAACCTATAAAACAAACAAAAGGTGAGCGCACCTTTGCCGTCTCGTGGCAAAGGCCCTCCGATGCCAAAGTTAGTATCTCGTACTAGTGAAAATCCTAATTCTCAGTAGGTAGTAATCAAATAACCAGGAATTGCGTACCTCTACCTCTAGGTTTACCTCATGTATATATAGACACACGTCTACTTGTTGTCCAAGCCATCGTGCTGCCCTAAGTTTCCTTTCTCGTAAAGGGAACTTAGAATATCAGGGATTCTCATTCCCATAACTGCATATTTCCTTTTAGGAACTCTTTCCAAAGCTGGCCGTTCACCCCATTCTCGTTGGGTATCTCCTCCAGATCTTGTTTCCTTACTGGATATTTCCATTTCTGGACCACTCTGGAGCACCTCCTGGCACCTCCTCCAGATTGCTGCTCCTGTTCGGCCGAACAGACCCTCTGGACCAATGATTTCTCATATCACTGGACCCCTTATCACGAGACTGGTCCAACAACTACCCTTGCTCTTTGGACCATGCCCCTGCTCGGGTATCTTGAACCTGGGACCTCTCGTATCCCCGGTCCTTGTGCCGTTCACCTCACTGCACGGCGAATATTCCGACTGTATTTGTTCTGGGCCCCACGCACCACGTGTTCGGCCACTCCTTGTACCTGTTCGGGATTACCTCCCTACACGGTCAACCAGCCGCGCGGTTCCCCAACCTCATCACAGTACTATTTTTATTTTTATGAAAATGGGTTTTAATGGGTTTTAAGTCAGATCTAACCAAAAGGGATTAGACCTTTTAACAGAAAAGTCCCCTCAGGACCAGAACGGAGTCTAGTCCAAGGAAACTAGCTTTTACCTTTGGTGTTGAGCTTGGTCAAGGGTCGTTGATGAAAGGATGAGGATGGATCGTCAAGGATGTAGATAGGGGAAGTTAAATGAGACAAAGGGAGTGTGGGTGTGAGTGAAGATTAGGTGTTTTTTGGAGGGGGTAGGACCTTGAAGTCAATGAGTGATCAACTTCAATGATGAGAAGGGAGTGAGTGAATGTGCTTAAAGAATGTCTTTTGGAAATGACATTCTTTAAGACTTGGAAATGGAAGTGGAAATGGGAAAGTGGGTGTGGAAACTAGAGAGAGAAAGCTTATGGAGTAAGAATACCAAGCAGCAAAGAGAGCCAAAAGGGGACTCAAAGGAAGGGCCCTTTTTCCTTGAGTGGAGGGGTCAATTTATAGGCAAAGGCCAAGGATTTTGAATTTCAAATAGTGGAGGTATTTTCTGGGCGGGCCAGAAGTGCATTTTCGGCTGAGCCAGTCATCAGTTGTGGCTCAAACTGGCGTGGCCGACAACTTTCTGAGCCAGTCAGCCTTTTGCTCAAGGTGCCGTGCGGTGAAGTTTTGCCACGCACGGCTCCTTGACTTTCAAGGTGCCGTGCGCTCCAGTGCAGCTCCGCACGGCGCCTCCTTCTTCGGTCCAGGGTCGTTTGGGCTTTGTCTAGGCTTTATCTGGGCTTTTGGATTTAGGAAAATCCTTTTTCAAGCTCACAAAGGTATCGTTTCCTTTATTTCATCATCGGGGCGAACAAAGACTCTCCGAGGTCCGGATTGGGGTGTCTACAACAGCAAAGTAATGATAGGGCCTGCAACCCCTTACTTTTTGAATAAGTCAAGGCTGGCAGCTGTGACTAGACTGAACCGTCGCGCGACGATTTTAGTGTCTCGTGCGATTGTGGAATACTTGTGCGATGGTTTGAATTCCTCGCGCGATTGTTTAGTCTATTTTGGCTAGAAATAAACAGGCTACTGACTTTTGGAGGGTGATTCTTCACATTTCAACATAAGCTAGTTTTCGAACTTTGAACATTTTTAATTGGCCATTATGGATGTTTATCACCGTGTGGAAGTCTTGTCTGCTCAAATCGTGTTTTCAATGATGGGTTTCGAGCCCTCGGGGGGATGGTGTCTGCACTTTGTCTTTATACAAGTCATTATTTCATTTGACGAGCCAGGCTTAAAGGCCATACGGCTTACATAACAAGTGTTAAAAAGGAAGGAACATTACTCAAACAATCCAACGATTTGGAGCTTATTTCTAGTACATACTCAGTTCTAATGGACTTCAGAAGTATCCCCCTGATCTGGCTTTGACCTCTCTGTGAAGCCATTTCACGTAACGGCTTCCCAACCATGTGATGGGATCAGGAAGAGGCTCCTCCAGTTCTCTGTTATTCCAACTGTACTTGTAGGCCTGTAGGTTGTGGCCGTCAAATGTGGGAAGTCCGAAGCGTTCTCTCCCGAAGCATCTATTCTCCTGGTTTGTACCCAATTGTCGAAGCGTCCACCCTGGGGTATAGAAGGTGAAACTCGTCAGCCCGGCAAGGATCACTCGTTTGAACCCCGCATAATTTACAGTCATCGCCGGCAGGTTTAGCCATGGGCATCTCCAAACAATGTCTTTCGACTGCATGTTATTTAGAAAGGCATACCATTTCTCAATCATTAGCTCAGGGTACACCATCGGTCTCTCGACCAATTGCCTTGGGAAGTGTTCAAAGCCGGCTTCCGGTGCTTCAAGTACACCCACTTTGTCTGAAAGCCAGAGCTGAGTGTGAAAACAAGTAAGAAGTCAGATATAGCCAGAGTGAAAAGTCAAGTAAGGTTTGTCGAGTGATCCTAGCCTGAGAGTCAAGGTAAAATGAGAATGTGTGCGAATAAGAAAAAGGTGAGTTGAGTGAGAACTTACCTGGAGCAAGAGAGGGCATCCACTGAACCAGCTCGCTTGGCCACTCTTGACCAAATCCAAGCCTATGAGAGTTTCTGCCAGGACGACGGGCATGATATTCTTTCAAGCATCCATTTGCAGGGCCATGCTCACTATACTAGGGCTAACTCCTTCGTTAGCAGGGATCAGCATGCAGGCAGCCAGCGCGCAAACTGAGAGCACAAAGTGTCTATGAGCCTGTTCGACGTAGTCTCCCAGGGCTCCTTCGGGACCGTACAGTTCAATGAGACGGACAACGTTGAGATTGCCGTTATGGATTATGCTTGCTGACAGCTTTTCGGGAATGTTGAGCTTTGTCTCTAAGAGTTTGCTCATATCCTCTTGAAATAGAGGAATGGCGAAAACATTACAATCAGTGAATCCTCAAAGGTAGGCTTGAAACTCCTCCACTGTCGGGCACATCTCGTCATTTTGGAAACGGAAAACGTGCATGATGGGGTCCCAATATACCATCGCAGCTTGAATTAACTCGGGGCGTGGCTCCATGAATCGGAGGTCATGAATGGAAGATAGGCATTGGGAATGAGAACTTTCCCAATCAAGGGTTTCGGGCCGTGTTAGCCATGGATCGAGTATCACCGCTAGCGGACTTTCCATTTTGAGTAATATGGGAAGTCTTAAGAGGGATGTGTCCTACATTGTTGTGCATGCCATTCTCTTATAGGCAAAATTTCAAAAATATCATCCTTGGTTCTCGTGCCAAGGGTAAAATTTCATGAAAGGTGTTGGGACACCTTGCCATGCAAGGACACCACCACTGCAAACTTCAGGATGACCTGCAAGACGTTTGAGAAAGATGACAAGGCCTCTGGTGCCTTCAAGGGTTGGTCTGATCAAAAAAGGGGAGCCTGGCAAGAACAAACCATCGCGCGAGCATTCAAAACCCCCGCGTGAGAGAGAACAGTCGCGTGACCATTCCAAACCGTCGCGCGACGGTTTATCTGCAGTTTTGGCTGTTTCTGGCAACTACTGTCCGATTTTGGTCGTCTTTTGTTCCAGAGTGTTTTTGACGATTTGGTTGGTTCCAGTAAGTCATAATGAGTATATATGACTGTGTGCAAGCATCGGATTCGAAATGTTGCGCTTAACGAAGATTTCAGACACTCGGCGGCCCGTTTCAAGTGAAAGTCGAGGTTTCGGGAGGTCTAAATCCGTTCTAGGGATTTTTCCCAAGTTCTTTCATGCTGTACAGGTTGTATAGGCCTAATATGACTGAACGGAGGTGTCGGTTTCAGTCCGGGACATAATTGAGTCATGTTTTGTGTCGAGTGTCCCTTTGTGTCTTTTGGACACTTTTCGGTGTAAATCTCATTTCGGAGGGTATTTCTTCATTCCGTCAACTCGTGCAAGTCCCGTTACATGTGTTTGACCTTGCAGAGGCAACGGTTTCAATCAAAGTCGAGTATTTTGAGTTTTGACCCGTTAACACTCAAAATTTCATTATTTTTCCTATATCCTCGTATCCTGGCCGTGTCCTAGGATACATTATCTATTTTCTTTCAAGCTAGTCACTCCTATGCATACATGTGTGTCTGTGGATGGTCTCGGTATGTTATCAATGCAAGTTTGGTATTAGCAGTTGGCGTTCATTCTCTTTTATGCATAATAAGAGCTGAATAAGCCATGAAAATGCAAATTTTATACCTAAACTGTGCTGCACCAAGTTCAAAACAAAGGAAAACTGCTGTATCTGTGGCACATCTGCTAGGCAAAAAACCATCAAAAGTAGTTCAGGCAAATCCGCCCATCTATCAAAAGGCGCGCAGGCCTCCAAAACCCATGTCAGTATCAGTACTAGGACACATCTGCCCTCCATTTACCTACTAAGGCACACAGGCCCCAAAAGCAAGAGCAGTATGCAGAAAATAAAAGGCTCCACTGTGAACCTCAATCCTCGCCTCCGAGCCAATCTTTCAGGCCAGTATCGCCACCGTCATCATCACCATCATCATCATCATCGTCGTCAGCTCTCTCCTTCAAATCTTCCTTGTAAGCCGGATCATCAACGGAATCATCAAAATCACTGCGGGCAGATGAGTGCTCCTCCTCTCCCTCTTCCTCCTCCTCTTCCTCTTCCTCTTCCTCTTCTCCATCATCTTCTTCCTCCTCAGAACTCGGAGGCAGGACCAGTCGGGGTTTCTTCTGAGCTCGCCTCTCTTCTGGTGATGGCCTCTCACGCATTACGATCCGGTATCGCTCCTCAGCACGTGCTACGGCCTGTCTAGCTGCCTCTTTGCTTGCAGCAACTGGCTGCGAACTCCTGGTCTGTCGCTGTGATGCGACCGGTGGTGCGGGTGTCCTGGCTGCTATCTTCTTTTGTGGAGGCGACTGTGTCCTCTTACTCCTAGAAGTCGCCCGTCCCTGTGGCATCGTCATTTTGTTTTCGAAAGCATTAGTATATATGGTGCATATTGTATATATCAAATGTTTGCATGACAGGTACATTCTATATTAAAGGCTATCAAAGCATATGTATGGAAAGCAGAAGTACATTATCAATTATTCACAGCAGGAATGTATCGTTGTATACCTGAGGCCTCTTAGCAGCAGCTCGCTGAGCTCATGGTGGAGACGGTGCTGGATAGCGCAATTCTAAAGGCAAGCCACTTGCTGCTCGCCTAACCACATTCTTCAAAGCCAACATGCGACGAATGGCTTCATTCACCCACTCATTGGGCACCTGCAAAGGCAATTCAGTATCATCAAGCTATTCAATAATGGTGCATGTGTCGTAATATAAACAAGGTTCATACCAAAACGGTCACAGACGGTGGCTCGACTCTAGCAGGCACCAAGCGTATCTTTGCTGGATTTCCCTGTGCATCCATTATCGGAATTTTCCATGACATCTCTGGAGGTCCTCCTTTCACAGGTACGCTCGCATGCACCCTGACACGGCCTTCGCCGCCTCTCGATCTCTCTCCAGCAGCTCTCCTCTCCTCAGCAGCTCCACGGGCCTGACTCTGCACATCCCTGAAAGCCCGTACGCCAAGTGGCCTCGCCAAGCGGTCCCTCTAGTAAGTAGCATAGTCCATCTCTGGGCGCAGGTAGCGTGTCTGCTCCATGTCAGGCTGTGTGAACCTCTCCAGCTCAGCCCGGGTGTAGGTGCTCGTGTGTGAGGCTCGGGGTGGAAGTGGCCCTGGCACCTGGAACGCTGTGTAGCCAAGTGACTGGCATGTCACTCGGTCTCCAAGGTACCACTGCCAGCCAAAGGTCGATTCGAGTAGCACCCTGCTGGCAATAATGGCTCTGCTCCTGGCCAAGTACTCAGGCTCTGCTCCTGCCACTCTCCAAGGATCCCAATTGATCTACACATAGGTCAACAAACAATAGAAACAATTGATCAACAACAGCATTAAAGTATTTGAAAGAAATGCATGATTTGATTATGAGGGTTTTATGGTATACCTGTGAGGCTCTGAGTTCATCCAAGTACAGTCTGAAGGTGTTGAGATTGCCTCTACCTTCCTTCGGCCCCATGTTTTTCTTACTCCATATCAGTGCACGGGGGAGAGTGCTCAAGTCAGGGTGCTTGCATTGTGGCAGATACATCCGCAGGACCTCATAAGCCTAGAGCTGTTCAAATTCAAGCATACATATGCATCAGTCACAGGATATTATGTAGATATGTGTGCAAACTGGCCATAGTGTGCAAAACAAGTAATGCAAGTATAATAGAAGTTGTGTTGTGTTATTGTACCTCCCAGACTCTCCAGTAGCCAGTAGTGCTCTGCCATGTCCTCGACGAGTGGCCTAGAAAGGCGTAAGTTGTACCCAACGCTGCTCCACCCCAGTTAAAGCGTGAAGCTGTCCTCAAATCCCTCAAGGCCGGTAGGTAGGACAAGTGCACTTTGCTACACTTGTTCGGATACAGGGAAGCACCAAAAAGGTATAGGAGGTATGCTTTGGCCATTTGCTCCGCCTCCTGTTATGTGGTCACCTCTTTCTTCAGATCCTTTGTGAGTGGCTCGTATCTCGCCATTCCCTTTTCAATTCTGGGCGCCTCGCCCAGAAACCACTCCAGGGCAACTCGGTCATTCTGAATATTCGAGTCAAAAGGGATGGGCTCTCCTCCAACCCTCCGCCCTGTAATCACCGCGAAATCTGCAAGCGTACTGTCATCTCCCCAATTGGCAGGTGGAAGGTGTTGGTAGTATCCCTCCATCTCTCTGCAAGCGCCACCAACACAGCATGGTCAATTCTACTCCGAGTGAGAGTCCGTATGATCTCCCCGAAACCTACTGCATCTACCAGCTCTCTCACTCTCTGGGGAAAGGCCACGTATAGGGCCAGGGATCTACACGCACCCCTAAAGCCATGGATATCCCTCTGAGCTGCTCCCTCCTGTTTTTAAGTACAAAGACAAGTAATAGGGCAAAATGTTAGCATACATGGCTTTCATTTTCAAGTTCTAGGTAATCAATGCAGCGATGCACCAACGGTTCTTTGGTTCGTACTATTGCATGCATGGCCTATCAGGGTTATGTCATCATGTTTTTGGCTTCAGTGCAGTCAATATTAAGATGGTTGGTTCAAGTTATTATTCTGCATGGCATGCAATTCAGCGGTTCTATTATCGTGACTGGGCGTTGATTAAATGGTTATTTCATGCTTTTCTATACAACTTATTACACATGCAAGTAAAATGGAAATTGAAATACAAAGGGGGTTTTCCAGAAATTACCTTGGACCAAGTATTTGCAATGTGAGTCTAGGGGTCTCCCAGCACCATCTCGTCATCGTACTCTGACCGCTGTGGTGTGTATTCTGCAAAGCCTGATGGCACGAACAGGTTTGAAGTAGGGGGTATGTATGTCTCTGCTGCATAGTCAGGCCGTTTCACGGCTGCCGCCTCTACCACGGTTGTCACCCTAGGCCCCTGTGCCTCCTCTGTGGCCCTCTCCTTGGCCTCCATTTCTCTCAAAGGGTCCTCTCCCTCCTTCAGCTCTCTCTCGGCCCTCTTCGCTGCCTCCGATGCAGCGATGGCTCTTGCTCGCTCCTCTTTCGCTCTCAACACCATCTCACCGATCAGGGGATTCTCCTCCAACAGTTTCGCTAGCATCGCGTCGGGCAAATGCTCGGTGATATCGTACTTTGTGATCGGTACATGGCTTGACGACGTGGCTACCGATGCCGCTGGCCGGAACGCTATGTCCTCCTCTCTATACCCAACAGAAACCTCGGTGGACTCCTTTTCTTCTGCAATAACAGCCCATTTGCCTCTCATCGAGTCCCTCGGCGGAGACACGTTAAGCCCGGGATCATCACCCACGATGCCACCACTGTCGCCGCCGCCCCAACTACCACCAACCACGGGCGTGTCCTCCGCCACTGCGTCTGGGCCCGCAGGCTCAACACTAGACCCCACGACCCCGGACAGGACCGTCGCACGAGGGTTCTCTTCTGTCGCGCGATCCTTCTCTTCGCCACCTACCACTTGCTGCTGGCTCTGATCCGCATTGCCACCGCCTGCTTCCACTGCACTCTGGTCTGCGACGACCCCTATTGGCTCTTGGTCCCCCATTTCGTTCTACATGGGACCTCCGGTATCCCCTGGACGATCAACAACTTCACCACCGTCGCCATGCCGCTTTGATCCACCATGGAGGCGAGGGTTTCTCAGTTGTGGAGTGAGACTTAGGGTTTTGGAAGAGATTGGGAGGGATTTGTGAGAAAGTAGGGAGAGTTCGAGAGCTTTTGAAACTGCTATGAGCGGCTTCTGAAGTGTTCAGGTCGATATAACAACGAAAATAGGCATGGGCCGGGTCTGGGCCGGTTCTAGATGAGACAAACCCTCGCGCGATGGTTCTGGTTGCTCGCGCGATGGTTCGTTGGGCCACAGGTCCAATTCCCCAGAAGGCCAACCTAATCTCGTTGTTCCTTCTTGTTTTTAAATCCGGGGATTTTATTATTGACCCTATAATGATTTTTGAGGGTCATGTTAAATTGATACTTGTAAATTGGAGCATTCCTTATCCCCCTCTGTGGTCCGTCCGCACACGCTTGAGGAAAATTTTGATTCAGCGACGATCTATCCATCCAATTTCAATTCAGCGATGATACAATCCGTCCAATATCAATCAGCGACGATCCATCCGTCCAATTTCAATTCAGTGACGATCTATTTGTCCAATTTCAATTCAGCGACGATCTATCCGTCCAATTTCAATTCAGCGACGATCAATCCGTCCAATATCAATCAGCGACGATCTATCATTCCAATTTCAATTCAGCGACGATCAATCCATCCAATATCAATCAGCGACGATCCATCTATCCAATTTCAATTCAGTGATGATCTATCCATCCAATTTCAATTCAGCGATGATCTATCCGTCCAATTGGTGCACGGTATTTTTATATATTTGTCTGCATTTTTCTTTTTAATCGGCTTTCGGGCGAATTTGATGGGTGTCTAGAAATCTCTAACGTTACCCGTACTAGTCAATGGTGCTCCGCGTGCCGTCAAAGAGGGACTACTGTAGACACCCCAATCTGGATCTCCTAATCGTTTTACGGTTTCTTGTTTCTCCGATGATGAAATAAGATTAAAAGCAGACTTGAGATTGGGATGGTTTGAGCTTGGAGTGTTCAGAACCCTTCTTGAACCTTGTTGAAACCTCAGAAACCCTAGGTCAACCCTAAGCCAAGGTTTGACCATCGCGCATGCCTTTGGAACCCTCACGCGATGGTTGTGTTGCCAGGTGTGGGTCAAAGTCAAACTGTTGACTGTTGACCCTTGTGCGACCATTCGAACCCTCGCGCGACTGTTTGGAACTCTCGCGCGATGCTTCTTGCCTGTCCCCATCACCTTTTTTTAGCTGGATTTTGTGATCATCGGGGGTCTATGGAGCTGTAGAACTCGTTTTCCTTCAAAACAGCTGTTGGTGACTGCGTGGTTGGCACCTCCCAATGTAACCACCCCCACCTTGTTGGCCACCTTCTCCACCAAGCTTGGCTAGCCAGCCTTGTTGGCTGGTGTTGAGGCCTAGTCCTTCACCAACCCTTGGCCTCCCTTTGGCCTATAAATACCCCCCCATGCTTCCAAAGCTAAGGGTTACCAAATATCAAGCAAAAAAAGGCTTACAAACCCTAACCACACTTGTTATTCTCTCACTCTTGTGCTCTACATACACTCATTTTCCAAGCTACACCACCTTGTTCAAACCATTTCAAAAACAACTCAAGCAAAGGTATAAACATTTACCTGCTTTCTGTTTTGATCCCTGAGGGGGGCTGACAGGGCCAAGGCTGGTAATCAATACCAGTCCTGGCCCTAAAGTCAGCAAAGTTACAAGAAACAGTGGCTAAGGAACCCGCGCGCGATGGTTCTAAAGGCTCGCGCGACACTTTGTGTCAGTGTGAGAATGAACCTCGTGGGGAAGAATATCCTGGCCTTTAAGTTTCATATATTGTTTGTAACTGTTTTGAAGCATGTTTATGTTTTTAGATCACTGTGTTGCATGTTAAAAGCCATAGCCTAGCTTAGTTTGCTGTCTTACTTGGTTTGGAATGCCCTTGGGATGTTTCTGAATATGTATCAGAGCCCCAAGCATGCAAAGCGATTCCTAGAAGTCCAGTCAGGAACACTCGCGCGCGGATTCTCATGTCTCGCGCGATGGTTTTCCACCTTCTAGTGACTGCCCTTTCATGGCAGCTAGGGCCTGGTCCCCTGTTTATTCACCCCCACTATTTAAGGGTTGTGTTTCAATTCCATTCACTCTGTTTGTAATAATTATTTACATTCCAGTACATATAAAACTGCTTGGTTTGCCCCTGGATGAGCACTGGTCCTTCCAGAGCCCAGAAGAGGATAAAAATTCAACCTGTGGTGGGACACAAATACTCGCGCGAGTGTTTAGAAATGTCGCGCGACTGTTCTTTGCATGTACGTAGATCCATGCATGCAAAGTTGGCCATTATGCATGGCATGCCTAAGCCTTGTGCAGTTTTTGAGGTTTCTGATCAGAGGGCTAGGTTTTATCCCATTTACATAGTATTCCATTCATCCATGCTCAATATAAACACATCTTGCAAATCGTGTTACAGTTTTAATCCCCGATTAACTGTTCCCCGCCCTAACTGGCTAAAAAATGATTAATTAAAAGAAGAATCACAAAAGTTTTCACAAAATGCCTAAGTAGAGACCGATCTCCGGATTGGACGAGAGGAGTGCCTTGAAACCCTTCCCCTCTCGTAACCTGGCTCCCGGACCCAGATATGGTTATGACAGACTGGTTCCTTCACTTTTTCAAATCAAACAGCGCGGTAGGTGTTTCGAAATACGGTTCCTTGGGTGTCGGACCTTCAAACCCAAGTGGCGACTCTGTATTTACGAGCGCCTGCTTCTCCGCTCGCGCTCCCTCGATTTCTGAGCTACTTTGTCAAAACGAGGAACGAAATCCTCTTTTCCAAGGGCATGCTGCCCACAGTATCGGCCGAGAGATCGAAGCCCCAGTCGATGTTCTTCCTCACACCAGACAAAAAAATTAGCAGATAATCAAAAGCTACGATTAAGCATAAAAACAGTAAATAAATTGAACCAGAGGCCCCTGGGCCTCACCACCTTGATCCCTTAGTAGCTTGATTGCTTCGGATTTGATCGGGATTGACTGATTGCTTCTTGAAAAACCCTAGGGTTATGGTTTAAGACTTTGGGGTTTGATCGTCGAATCGATGGCTGCCTTCGGGAGGTTAGGGCTTTTGTAGAGAGGGTTTGAGAGTATGATTCTGCAGAGTTTTGTGGTTTGAGAGGGTGTGAATCTGATGTATTTCGTGATACCCAAAGGCCCTTTATATAGGCAATTGGTGACTCACTCCGTCCAATCAAAACGCACGATTGCAATTGCAATTGCAATGCAATTCAAACTCTTCGTTGTGATCTCTGAACGTGGCTCAAACGCATCGGAGAGGTAGTGTAGTTGGATCAAACAATCGACAGAACGTTCCAGAGTCCGGAAAATAGACGATCTGGCGGTTGGGCAATGGATCTGGCGGTCGAGGAAAGGATGTTGCTGCCGAAGGATAGATCTTGCGGCCGTGGGTTTGATCTCTCAGGGAGATTTTCAAGCAACATGTTGCTCGGGTGAAGAAATGATGTTAAGGCTGTGAGATCAATGTTACGGCCGACAGATGGATTCTCCTAGGATTCTGTATTTTTGCCTGAAAGGCTATATGGCTCTGGATTGGGTCCTCTAAGTGGCTCAAAGTTCTTACCGAAAGTCCTAAGGTTCTCAAGAAGTCAATCAGCAATCACTGTATCCATTTCATCATCGGGATGGTCCCCAAGGTGGGACCTGAAATAATCGTTAGGCCAAATTAGGGTGTCTACAGGGTTGTCCTCTTTTGCTTTGTCTTTCGCAATTTTATACTCTTTTCCACCCTCTTCTTTGCCAAACAGAGCCTTTGAACTAAATTCATCTTTGAAACTTGCACGGTGGCTATCTCTTTGGGATATAAGCAGCCCCCAGATTGAGGTATTAGTCTGGGCTCTTATCACCTCTTCTTCTTCCTTATTGATTGTGTAGTTATAAAGGAAATTAGTTATCTCCATTTGGTTGAATAGTGATGCTAAGGAGGTTCCATCGAGCGGATCATTGCGTTCCCCTTCCATCTCATCAAAGTCACTTTCCCTTGTCTTGTATGGATTTGGGCATATGAAATTCAGATCTTCTCTTTCCTCTATCCACTGGCTATAATCGCACTCATCATAGGGATTGATCCATGGTTGTATTTGGAATTCCTCCACCTTTTCTACAAGATTGATTGTTTCCCAGACAATGGGAGGCGTCGGAATTTTATGACAGTTAATGGGTATCACTATTTGGGCAGGCTCGAAGCGGGCGTGCCTTCTCATCATAATGACCTTTTCCTTTTCCTTCTTTCTATTCTCAAACCAAATACATAGCCATTCATCATCCTCTATAAATGGGGTGTCAGGATCTTCTAAATTGTGTTTTGCCCAAGAATGCTCTTTCCATTTCCACAGTTTTTCCTCCTTTGCTTGCTCTTCTTCATCCCCCATGTCGGGATCAATTACTTCGGATTGATCGAACTCAACATCTTCTTCTTCCTCCATCATGAAACACTTGTCCTCCTCTGGGAAGGTTAAGGTTGGTTTGGCTTGGTTGTTTTGGACAATGTACTGGCTCGGATTGTATGTGGGATTGTGAGATAGGTTTATGAGGTTGACATTTCGGGGTGGTTCAGTATTGGGTGGTTTGGTTTGTGTATCAGGTTGTGGGGGCTTTATGGTGTGGCTATCAATGAGGTCTTGAATGTCATGGCAAATACGCATACAATTATCCGTCTCGTGCCCAGAATGTTGATGGTAGGCATATTGCTTGTTGGGGTCACGGTTTGGACCATAAGGCGGCTAAGTAGATGGTTTGTTCAAGGGTTTGAGATGTCCTTGATTGCTTAGAATGGTTAAGGCTTGGGAGAGAGTCATGTAGAGAGGGCTAAAATTACGGCGAGGCCGGTTTGAGCTTCAGGATGAGCTAGCTTGAAAAGGGTCTTATGGTAAAGCTGAGTTAAGGGTGTTGACGGAGGCATGAAATGTACGAGTCGATAAGGTTTTCTTGGGTGGAGTTTCTTCTTTCCCAATGAGTCCCAGTTTGAGCCCTTCTTTAATCTGCAGCCCAGTAGCATGCAAGCGTTTGACATCAGTGATAGCTTGTGTGTAGATATGCTTGAGATACTTGGATTGCAGATTTTTGACGACTATCCTCACTTGGTCTTCCTCAGAGGGGTGATTCTTCATTTTGGCAGCCTTTTCCCTCCATCTAACCACGAAAGTAACAAAGTCTTCGTTTGACTCTTGCTTGGTCATTTCCAATACTCGAGTGGTTAGTTCGACTTGGACATTGTAAGCATATTGTTTGATAAAAGCGTTGGCGATTTCTGGCCAAGTGTGATAATGCTCGAACTCTAAAGTGAGGAACCAATGGAGAGCACTTCCAGTGAGAATTCTTTGAAACAGTTGAGCGATGAGCTCATCATTCAAGCCCATCGGCTTCAGGGTCTTGATGACATGGCGGACATGGCTGGTAGGGTTGTCGGTTCCATTGAATTTTTTGATGTTTGGCATTTTGAACTTCTTAGGTAGTTAAGAGTCTAGAAAGAGACAAAGGCCTTCAAAGTCCAGAACTTGGTCTCCTTGAGAACGTGCTAGGGCATGCTTGATCTCCTTGACTTGTTTGGCTAACTCAGGGTTTTCTGGTCTATTCTCGTTTGCCATTGATCTTTCTTCATCTTCAGCGTCTCTCGCTGCTTTTTCTGCTAGCAAAGTAGTGGTTTAAGCCTGAAGGTCGGCGATAGTGGCGTCGTCGTCTGCCCTGGGAACAGGAGGATTGCTTGGTGAAGCTTGGAATTTGGTAGATGATCGGTTTTGCTGAGAAGATAACCGCGAAGTCCCAGGAAGTGATTGGGACCGTTGCGGTGAAGGTGTTTTAACAAGTGAAGATGACAGGTGAGATGGCTGCAGTGGCCTCTGTTTGGCATGGCTTCGGGTGTTATAAGAGTATAAAATTGGCTGTGGTTGCTTTCTTGGCTACCTATTGTGCCTGCTTTAAAAGTAGAATACCTGCAAGTTAGTACTTGGTTGTATAGGGTTAGGATTTGGGTTGAAAATCCCAACCCTTTTGCACAGAAAGAGATGTTAATGAATGATACAGGGTTTGAGGAAAAACTTGGAGACAAAATGTAGGAAATTTCTTTAACCTGCGAGTTCCTGTCTTAATTTGATAGGTTCTATGGCTTTTTAACACATGTAAGGTTTAGGTAGTCCAAGGGTGCTCCGTTGTCAAAGGTCACCAGTCCTTTCACTGGCCCATTATAGGCGGTGATTGGGTGAATTCCTTTTTGATATACCAATAGGTACAAGTGACTGTGGAGTTTGCTGGAACCCCGAACATAGCCCGTGTCATGCCAAGGTATTAGGTGAACTCAACGGGGTTTGCCTGCTCGATGCATATGATAAATGAATTAAATAAGGCATGTATTAGTCTTATGTTAAACTTTCTTGTTATAACTCTCATGTCCCCAGCAGAGTCGCCAGAAAACTGTAGACACCTCCCTGGGAGTGGGGCATCGCCATACAGATTGATCATCGCTTGCTCAGTTGGTTACTTGCTTCATAAACCAAGATCGTGGATATTCCCATGGCTAGAAATATTGCCACACAATAGCGGTTATCATCAAGACAGCGTCGCCACCCAGTTTATTAAAACTAGGAAAATGGATAGAGATTCTGGGTACGGGAGCCAAAAGTACAGTAAGGAGAAGGTGTTAGGCACCCCTCTCTGCCCAGCCGTGAGGCTGGCCCATCGTTGTTCAACATAAGACATATACATGCTTTGTTTAATTCTAACACGTAGGTTGTTTGATTAGCCTTTAAACAATTAATGGTGAGCCGAGACTGCAATTGAAATCATGCATCAGAAAGCAGAACACAAAACAAACTGTCCCAGGAAATCGATTACTCAGCTGGTGAATGGATGTCACGACCGAGTAATCACTTTGGATCAATGTATTGGCCGAGGGATCGAAGCCCCGGTCGATGTTGTTCCTCACACCAGACAGAAAAGTTAGTAGATAATCAAAAGCTACGATTAAGCATAAAAACAGTAAATAAATTGAACCGGAGGCCCCCGGGCCTCACCACCTTAATCCCTCAGTAGCTTGATTGCTTCGGATTTGATCGGAATTGACCGATTACTCCTTGAAAAACCCTAGGGTTAGGGTTTGAGACTTTGGGGTCGGATTGATGGCTGCCTTCGGGAGGTTAGGGCTTTTGTAGAGAGGGTTTGAGAGTATGATTCTGCAGAGTTTTGTGGTTTGAAAGGGTATGAAAGTATGTGAATCTGGTGTATTTCGTGGTGGTATTTCGTTGTGTTTATTTTGGAACCCAAAGGCCCTTTATATAGCCAATTGGTGACTCACTCCGGCCAATCAAAACGCACGGTTGCAATTGCAATACAATTCAAACTCTTCGTTGTGATCTCTGAATGTGGCCTGAACGCATCGGAAAGGTAGTGTAGTTGGATCAAACAATCGACAGAACGTTCCAAAGTCTGGAAAATAGATGATCTGGTGGCTAAATAATAGATCTGGCGGCCGAGTAATGGATGTTGCGGCCGAAGGATAGATCTTGCGGCCGCATTATTGATCTCTCAGGGAGATTTTTAGGCAATAGGTTGCTCGGGTGAGGAAATGATGTTAAGGCCGTGAGATTAATGTTATGGCCGGCAGATGGATTCTCCTAGGATTCTGTATTTCTGTCTGAAAGGTTATATGGCTCTGGATTGGGTCCTCTAAGTGGCTCAAAGTTCTTACCGAAAGTCCTAAGGTTCACAATAAGTCAATCAGCAATCACTGTATCCATTTCATCATCGGGATGGTCCCCAAGGCGGGACTTGAAATAATCGTTAAGCCAAATTGGGGTGTCTTCAATTAAAGTTATTCGTTTGTGCATTCTTGTTTTTAATCTCTTGGTTATTTTCCATTCCAAGCAATAGAAGCATAATGCAATCTAAGGTTTCTTCTGGTTCTTTCGCAATGATTAGTGAGTAGCCGTATAGGTAAGGTCGCGGGGTGATTAGCACACCGTGATCAGTTCGAGCACTGCTCCTGTTTTTAAATATTGGAAAAAGCAATTTTAGGTTAGTAAAGAACATTCGTGAGACGAAACCAAGGCATCATCGGAGTCCATGTGAACGGGAGAATGGGGGTCCAAAATTCATTCTTCGTTGCGCATGGGTAAACGGTGACCGTAAGGGTTCACATCTTTCGGGGTATCTTTTTCTCATTAAAATCGACCGTTTTTAAGAACATTGAATGGAGTAGGTTTATCCGGACTGGTTGTGAGTGCTATGAACCCTACGACCGTACCTCCTTTTAATTATTTGAAAAGTTCAATTATTTCGTGAGTTTAGTTAATCTCAACCAATCAACAAGGGGTGGCTATCTAAGATCGAGCCAGTTTAGTCAGTAACAACCCAAGTTTTTAGTCAGCACACATCACTGTCTCTGTGGATCCGACTCTGGTCTTACCGGATATTATGCTACGTCGGTCTCCGCCCTACGCTTGGGGCAAGCCATTAATTTAAGATTAGAAAATCGTCAAGCATTGTCAGCGCACTAACCGATATATCAATTCTCCGCATTAACAATATCCTTTCAGTTTCGAAAAATAAAATTTTTGTTGTCATGATTCCAATTCGAAGAGAAAAAATAGCAAATCTGATTTTGTACATTTTCGACCAAATATGAAGGTATCGCCGTTTGTATAATGCGACCGGTGATTTTGTGGCCAATTTTTTTTAATAAAAAATTATAAGTAATCAAACTACAGATATACCATTTATTAAGAACGAGTAAAACAAAACGCATCACAAAATTCTTTATTACTACTTTCTAATTTTACCTTTTGAATTATTATTGACAAAACAAAAATTCGACAACTTAAACTTTTTTATCTCAAATTTTTAATTTTACCTTTTTAATTATCATTAACAAAAAAATTCGACGTCGAAACTGTTGACCGCAAAAAGTTAACAAAAGGAAACATAATTTTCACTGCCTTATCAACGCTGCCAGTAGTCGAACCTGAAAATTTTTCTCCAGTTTATATGTGCTACAAAGGATTTTTTTGTTAACCATGAGCAAACTTATTATCTTATATCTCTAATCTAACTACGAATTCGTAAAACTCTTCAATGACCTATATTTTAAAAAATTAGAAAATGCCGATACAAAAATTTAAATACAAGAAAATTTGTCTTCTACATTAATTTTTTCATTGTTCTATGAGAAATTTCTTATTATTAACGTTGTTGCCGAAATATCAATTCTTCACATTAACAATATCATTTTAGTTTCGAAAAATAAATTTTTGTTGTCGTGATTCGAATTCGAAGAGAAAAAATAGAAAACCAAACTTTGTACGTATTTTCACCAAATAAGAAGAGATCGCCGTTTTTATAATGTGACCGGTGACTTTGTGGCTGATATTTTTTTTAATATAAAATTAACAGTAATCAAGTTACAGACATATGACTTATTAAGAGCGAGAAAAACGAAACGCATCTCAAACTTTTTTATCACTACTTTCTAATTTAACCTATTGAATTATTATTGAAAAAAAAATTTCGACATCTCAAACTTTTTTATCTCAACTTTCTGTTTTTACCTTTTTGATTATCATTGACAAAAAATTTCGATTATCATTGCCAAATAGACGTGAAAGACATAAGCAGTTCTTTATTACTACTTTCTAATTTTTACTTTTTGAATTATTATTGACAAAAGAAATTTGATGTCAAATTTGTTGACCGAAAAAAGTTAAAAAAATAATAATAATAATAATTTCAGCTACTAGGAATCAAAACTAGAAAATTTTCAACAAATTCAGGTTTTATGTGCAATAACGGATTTTGTCTTAACCTGAGAAAAATTTATTGTTTTATATCTCTAATCTAAATACGAATTCATGAAACTCTTCAATAACCTAAAGTTTAAACAATTAGAAATCCCGATACGAAAAATTGAAATATAAGAAAATTTGTGTTCTTTTTTAATTTTTCAATGTTTTACGAAAAATTCTTATTATCAACGCTGTAACCAAAATATCAATTCTCCGCATTAAGAACATTCTTTCAGTTTCGAAAAATAAAATTTTTGTTGTTATGATTCTAATTCGAAGAGAAAATATAGCAAATATGATTTTGTATATGTTTCGACCAAATAAGAAGGGTTAGCCGTTTTCATAATGTGACCAGTGATTTTGTGGCCGATTTTTTTTTTTACAATATAATTTCAAAAAATCAAATTACAGATATACGACTTACCAAAAACGAGGAAAACGAAATGTGTCTCATACTTCTTTATCTCTACCTTCCAATTTTTACTTTTTGAATTTTTATTTGCCAAAAAACTTCAACGTCAAAATTGCTGACAGCAAAAAGTTAAAAAAGAAAAAATAATTTCCGCTGCAAGGAGTCGAACCTGAAAATTTTTCAACAAATCAAGTTTATATTTGCTACAACGGATTTTTTTGTTACCCATGGGCAAATTTATTATCTTATATCTCTAATCTAACAACGAATTCGTAAAACTCTTCAATAACCTATATTTTAAAAAGTTAGAAAATACCGATACGAAAATTTGTCTTCTGCATTAATTTTTTCATTGTTCTGCGAGAAATTTCTTATTATTAACGTTTTAACCAAAATATCAATTCTCCGCATTAACAATATCCTTTTAATTTCGAAAAATAAATTTCTATTGTCGTGATTCAAATTCGTAGAGAAAAAATAGCAAACCAAATTTTGTACATATTTCAACCAAATATGATTGGATCGCCGTTTTTATAATATGACCGATGACTTTGTGGCAGATTCTTTTTAATATAAAATTAACAGTAATCAAATTACAGATATAGGACTTATTAAGAACGAGAAAAACGAAACGCATCTCAAAATTTTTTATCACTACTTTCTAATTTAACCTATTGAATTATTATTGACAAAAAAAATTGATATCTCAAACTTTTTTATCTCAACTTTCTAGTTTTACCTTTTCAATTATCATTGACAAAAAAATTTGACGTCGATACTGTTGACCGCAAAAAATTTTAAAAAAAGTTATTTCTGCTGTCCGTAGTCGAACCTGACAATTTTTTCACATATCAAGTTTTTTTTTAACCTTTTGCAAATTGATTGTTTTATATCTCTACTCTAAATACGAAGTCAAAAAACATTTCAATATCCTGTAGTTTGAAAATATAGAAAATCTCGATACGGAAATTCAAATATAAAAAAATTTGTGTTCGGCATTAATTTTTTCATGTTTTTACGATTAATTCAAATTATCAATGCTATAACAGAAATATCAAGTTTTTCCATTAATAACATCATTTCGGTTTTGAAAAATAAAATTTTTATTACCGTGATTCCAATTCGAAGGCAAAAAAATAAGCAAACCTTATTTTGTACATGTTTCGACCAAGTATGATGGGATCGATGTGTTTATAAGGTCACCGGTAATTTTGTGGCCGATTCTTAATTTTTTAGAGTAAAATTACCAGTAATCAAATTACAAATATAAGACTTACCAAGAATAAGGAAAACGAAATGCATCTCATACTTCTTTATCACTACTATCTAATTTTTACTTTTTTAATTATTATTGAAAAAAAAATTCGACGTCAAATTTGTTGAACTAAAAAAATTAAAAAAAAAAACTAATTTCCACTAACAAGAGTCCAAACCAAAAAAATTTCAACAAATTAAGTTTATATGTGCTACAACAGATTTTTTGTTAACCATGGGCAAACTTTTTATCTTTTATTTCTAATCTAAATACGAGTTCGCAAAACTTTTCAATAACCTATATTTTAAAAAATTAGAAAATACCGATAAGAAAATTTCAATACAACAAAATTTGTCTTCTACATTAATTTTTTCATAATTCTATGAGAAATATCTTATTATTAACGCTAAAACCGAAATATAAAATCTCCTCATTAACAATATCCTTTTAGTTTCAGGAAATAAAAATTTTGCCGTTGTGAGTCAAATTCGAAGAGAAAAAATATAACAAAACTGATTTTGTACCTGTTTCCACCAAATATGAAGGGATCGCAGTTTTTATAATGTGACCCGTGACTTTGTTTCCGATTTTTTAACATAAATTACCAGAAATCAAATTACAGATATACGATTTATTAGGACGAGAAAAACGAAATGCATCTCAAATTTTTTTATCACAACTTTCTAATTTTACCTATCGAAATATTACTGACCAAAAAAAAAAATCAACATCTCAAACTTCTTTACCTCAACTTTCTAATTTCACCTTTTAAATTATCATTAATAAAAAAATTCGGCATCAAAACTGTTAACCGCAAAAAATTTTAAAAAAAATTTATTTCTGCTACCAGGAGTCGAACCTGAAAAATTTTGTACATATCAAGTTTATATGTGTTACAACAGATTTTTTATTAACCTTTTGCAAATTGATTGTTTCATATCTCTAATCTAAATACGAATTGGAATAACATTTCAATAACCTGTAGTTTGAAAATATAGAAAATCCCGTTACGGAAATTCAAAAATAAAAAAATTTGTGTTCGGCATTAATTTTTTCATGGTTTTTTGATAAATTCAAATTATAAATTCTATAACCGAAATATCAAGTCTTTCCATTAACAACATCAATTCTATTTTTAAAAATAAAATTTTTATTACCGTGATTCCAATTCGAAGAAAAAAAAATAGCAAACCTTATTTTGTACATGTTTCGGCAAAGTATTTAGGGATCGATATGTTTATAAGGTCACCAGTGATTTTGTGGCCGATTCTTAATTTTTTTAGAGTAAAACTACCAGTAATCAAACTACAAATATACGACTTACCAAGAACGAGTTAAACGAAATCCATCTCATACTTCTTTATCTTTACCTTCTAATGTTTAAATTTTGAAGTATTATTGACAAAAAAATTTTGACATCAAATTTGTTGACCTAAAAAAATTTAAAAAAATAAAACCTTAATTTTCGCTACCAGGAGTCGAAAACAAAGTTTTTTTAACAAATACAATTTATATGTGCTACAACAGATTTTGTGTTAACCTAAGATAAAGTTATTGTTTTATATCTCTAATCTAAATACGAATTCGTAAAACTCTTCAATAACCTATAGTTTAAACAATTTGAAAATCCTGATAAGAAAATTGAAATACAAGAAAATTTGTGTTCTGCTTTAATTTTTTCAATGTTTTACGAAAAATTCTTATTATCAGTGCTGTAACCGAAATATCAATTCTCCGCATTAACAACATCCTTTCAGTTTCGAAAAATAAAATTTTTGTTGTCATGATTCCAATTCGAATAGAAAAAATAGCAAACCTGATTTTGTACATGATTCGACCAAACATGAAGGGATCACCGTTTGTATAATGTGATCGGTGATTTTGTGGCAGATTTTTTTTTATATAAAATTATCAGTAATCAAACTACAGATATATCACTTATTAAGAACAAGGAAAACAAAACGCACCACAAACTTTTTTATTACTACTTTCAAATTTTACCTTTTCAATTATTATTGACAAAACTAAATTTCGACATCACAAACTTCTTTATCTCAACTTTGTTTCTTTACCTTTTTAATTATCATTAACAAAAAAATTCGATCTCGAAATTGTTGACCGCAAAAAGTTAAAAAAAGGAAACATAATTTCCACTGCTAGAAGTCGAACCAGAAAATTTTTCAACATATGCAGTTTATATGTGCTACAACGGATTTTGTGTTAACCTTGTGCAAATTTATTGTTTTATATCTCTAATCTAAATACGAGTTCAAAAAATATTTCAATAACCAATAGTTTTGAAAAATTATCGAAAATCCCGAAAAGAAAATGCTAATACAAGAAAATTAGTGTTCGGCATTAATTTTTTAATGGTTCTACAAGAAATTCAAATTATCAACACTATAACCGAAATATCAATTCTTTGGATTAACAAAATAACTTCAGTTTTAAAAAAATAAAATTTTTATAGTTGTGATTCTAATTCGAAAAAAAATAGAAAATCTTATTTTGTACATGTTTCGACCAAATGTAAAAGGATCACTGTTTTTATACTTTGACCAGTGGTTTTGTGGCCGTCTTTTTTCTTACTATAAAATTTCCAATAATCAAATTACAAATATGCGACTTACCAAGAACGAGGAAAATGAAATGCATCTTATACTTTTTTATCTATATTTTCTAATTTTTACATTTTGAATTCTTATTGACAAAAAAAATTTGACGTTTAAATTGTTGACAGCAAAAAGTTAAAAAAGAAAATATAATTTCCTCTGACAGGAGTCTGATGCAAGGAGGCATGTTGGAATAGAAGAATGCGCAACAAGGACAATTACGAATAAGTATGAACTAGAGATACTCTCTCTATGAACACACAATAATGAGAAATAATCTCAATTTTCATTAATCAATCGTAAAACAACTCCCTTGCCCTAAGGATAACATCAATTATTTATAATAGTAGCAACCCTAGAACTAAAAAGGAAACAAAAATACTAAGAAAAACCCTAATTCTTGCAGACCAAGAAAACAATAAAATTGAAATAAAATCAACCTAAATAAAAAAACTCAATATTTTAGGTAATTTATGATAATACGGAAAGATTCCTAATAAAATACTAATTTAGAAATTTCAAAATAAAATCCACATATTTTTAGGATATTGGCCTGCATCATTCTCCCCGGCTTGAAGAAACTCGTCCTCGAGTTTATACAGTTGAATTCGACGAAACTTATCCGCATCAAGCTTGTACTTCAAATTTACCTTTTCGAATCCAAACTGTACGGAAGAGTCTTGAAAATGTAAAGGAATAATTTTCATCAACAAAACAAATTCACCTTTCTCCCGAATCAAAACACACCGACTCTTGGATGTCGTGACTTCAATAAACTCCCAAAACGGATCAATAAATTCAGTTTCCACCAACGCCAACATCGTAACTTCTTTTTTTTTTGGAATATTTTTAGATTTTCTTCTTTTTAAATTTTCTCCACCGGTTCTTCGTCAAAAATTGGTGGCTTATTCCAATCCACTACTGAATCTGGAATAATATTTGATGTGAATGGCCACTCGATGATAGCTTCATCCACTTTTGTCCTCCCCCTCGACTGATGGTTACCAGCCAAAGGTTTGGTGATAGAAATATCATCCGACACCTTCTCCTCTTTCGGAAACAAAGGTTGAACTGGACGACGGCGAGGTGGGTTTCCCCCGACAGCCATGGCAGCCACCTAATCGGTTAGGACGCCAATCGCATCCATCACACGCTGCTCAAGTTGTTGGAACCACGCCTCCATTCGTGCTTCTCGTGCAGCTTTACTTCGTTCATACACATCTTCGGCAACAGCATAACGACCATAACGAACTCCTTGTCGCGCCATGATCCGGAATCGAGCGCAGGCTTTGATACCAACTGATGCAGGGAAGCGTGTTGGAATAGAAGAACGCGCAACAAGGACAATTACGAATAAGTATGAACTAGAGATACTCTCTCTACGAACACACAATAATGAGAAATAATCTCAATTTTTCATTAATCAATCATAAAACAACTCCATTGCCCTAAGGCTTACATCAATTATTTATAATAGTAGCAACCCTATAACTAAAAAGGAAACAAAAATACTAAGAATAAACCCTAATTCTTGCAGACCAAGAAAACAATAAAAAGGAAATAAAATTAACCTAAATAAGAAAACTCAATATTTTAGGTAATTTATGCTAATACGGAAAGATTCCTAATAAAATACTAATTTAGAAATTCCAAAATAAAATCCACAAATTTTTAGGATATTGGCCTGCATCAGAGTCGAACTTGAAAATTTTTCAACAAATCCAGTTTATATGTGCTACAACGGATTTTTTGTTAACTATGGACAAACTCATTATCTTATATTTCTAATCTAAATACGAATTCGTAAAACTCTTCAACACCCGATATTTTAAAAAATTAGAAAATACCGATACGAAAATTTACATCCAAGAAAATTTGTGTTCTGCATTATTTTTTTCAATGTTCTATGAGTTATTTCTTAATATTAACGCTATAACAAAAATATCTATTTTTATTGTCATGATTCAAGTTCGAAAAGAAAAAAATAACATACCTGATTTTGTACATGTTTCCACCAAATATGAAGGGATCCCCGTTTTTAAAATGTGACTGGTGACTTTATGGCATATTTTTTTAATATAAAATTAACAGTAATCAAATAAAAAATATACGACGTATTAAGAACAAAAAAAAATGAAACGCATCTCAAACATTTTTAACACTACTTTCTAATTTTACCTATTGAATTAATTTTGACCAAAAAAAAAAATTCGACATCTCAGTTTTCTTTATCTCAACATTTCAATAACTTGTAGTGTGAAAATATAAAAAATCCCGATATCGAAATTCAAATATAAAAAAACTTGTGTTCGGCATTAACTTTTTTCACGGTTTTACGATAAATTCAAATTATCAAGGCTATAACCGAAATATCAAGTCTTTCCATTAAAAATATCAATCACTTCAGTTTTTAAAACTAAAACTTATAATACCGTGATTCCAATTCGAAGGAAAAAAAATAGCAAACCTTATTTTGTACATGTTTCATCCAAGTATGAAAGGATCAATGTGTTTATAATGTCACCAGTGATTTTGCGGTCGATTATTAATTTTTTTTGTATAAATTTACCGATAATCAAACTAAAGATATACGAATTACCAAGAATGAGGAAAACAAAATGCATATTATACTTCTTTATCGATACTTTCTAATTTTTACTTTTTGAATTATTATAGACAAAAAAAATTCGATATCAAATTTGTTAACTGAAAAAAATTAAAATAAAATAACAATAATTTCCACTACCAGGGGTCAAAATCAGAAAATTTGCAACAAATCCAGTTTATATGTGCAACAATGGATTTTGTGTTAACTTGAGAAAAAATTATTGTTTTATATCTCTAATCTAAATACGAATTCGTAAAACTCTTCAATAACCTATAGTTTAAAAAGTTAGAAAATCTCGATAAGAAAATTGAAATACAAGAAAATTTGCATTCTGCTTTAATTTTTTCAATGTTCTACGAAAAATTCTTATTACCCACGCTGTAACCGAAATATCAATTCTCCGCATTAACAACATCCTTTAAGTTTCGAAAATAAAATTTTTGTTCTCATGATTCCAATTCGAATAGAAAACATAGCAAACCTGATTTTGTACATGTTTCGACCAAATATGAAGGGATCGCTGCTTTCATAATGTGACCAGTGATTTTTTACCGATTTTTTTTTTAACTCTAAAATTTCCAGATATCAAATTGTAGATATACGACTTACCAAAGACAAGAAAAACGAACTGCATCCCATACTTTTTTATTTCAACCTTGTAATTTTACTTTTTGAATTATTATTGCAAAAAAAAAAAATTTTGACGTCAAAATTGTTGACAGCAAAATGTTAAAAATAAGAATATAATTTCCGCTGCACGGATTCAAATCTGAAAATTTCTCAATAAATCCAGTTTGTATGTGCTACAACGGATTTGTTGTTAACCATGGGCAAACTTATTATGTTATATCTCTATTCTAACTACGAACTTGTAAAACTCTTCAATATCCTATATTTTAAAAAATTAAAAAATACCGATACAAAAATTTAAAATACAAGAAAAATTGTCTTCTGCATTAATTTTTTCGTTGTTCTTTGAAAATTTCCTATTATTAAAGCTGCAACCGAAATATAAATTCTCTGTATTAACAATATCATTTTAGTTTTGAAAAATAAATTTTTGTTGTCTTGATTCAAATTCGAAGAGAAAAAATAGCAAACCAGATTTTGTACTTATTTCAATCAAATATGAAGAGATCGCCGTTTTTATAATGTGACCGGTGACTTTGTGGCCGATTTTTTAATTATAAAATTGACAGCAATCAAATTACAGATATACGACGTATTAAGAACGAGTAAAATGAAACGCATCTCAAACTGTTTCATCTCAACTTTGTAATTTTACCTTTTCAATTATCACTGACAAAAAAATTCGACGTCGAAACTGTTGACCACCAAGAGCTTAAAAAAAATTATTTCTGCCACCAGGAGTCGAAGCTGAAAACATTTTAACATATCAAGTTTATATCTGTTATAACTGATTTTTTGTTAACTTTTTGCAAATTGATTGTTTTCAATCTCTAATTTATATACGAATTCGAAAAGCATTTCAATAACCAGTGGTTTGGAAATATAGGAAATCCCGATATCGAAATTCAAATATAAAAAAAATTGTGTTCGGCATTAATTTTTTCATGGTTTTACGATAAATTCAAATTATCAATGCTAGAACCGAAATCTCAAGTCTTTCCATTAAAAATATCATTTCAGTTTTTAAAAATAAAATTTTTGTTACCATGATTCCAATTCGAAGGAAAAAAATAGCAAACCTTATTTTGTACTTGTTTTGTCCAGGTATGAAGTGATCGATGTGTTTAAAAATTCACCAATGATTTTGTGGTCGATTCTTAATTTTTTTTGTGTAAATTTACAGGTAATCAAACTACAGACATACGAATTACCGAGAACGAGGAAAACAAAATGCATATTATACTTCTTTGTCGTTACTTTCTAATTTTTACAATTTGAATTATTATTGACTCAAAAAATTTGATGTCAAATTTGTTGACCGAAAAATGTTTAAAAAAAATAACAACAATTTCCACTTCAAGGAGTCGAAATCAGAAAATTTTCAACAAATCCAGTTGATATGTGCAACAACGGATTTTTTGTTAACCTGAGAAAAAATTATTGTTTTATATCTCTAATCTAAATACGAATTCGTAAAACTCTTCAATAACCTATAGTTTATAAAGTTAGAAAATCCCGATACGAAAATTGAAATACAAGAAAATTTGCGTTCTGCTTTAATTTTTTCAATGTTTTACGAAAAATTCTGATTATTAACGTTGTAACCGAAATATAAATTTTCCGCTTTAAAAACATCCTTTAAGTTTCGAAAAATAAAATTTTTGTTGTCAAGACTCTAATTCGAAGAGAAAACATAGCAAAACTGATTTTGTACGTGTTTCGACCAAATATGAAGGGATCGCCGTTTTCATAATCTGACCAATGATTTTTGGCCGATTTTTTTTTTTTACTCTAAAATTTTCAGATATCAAATTATAGATATACGACTTACCAAAAACGAGGAAAACGAAATGCATCCCATACTTTTTTATTTATACCTTGCAATTTTTACTTTTTGAATTATTATTGCAAAAAAAATTCGACGTCAAAATTTTTGACAGCAAAATCTAAAAAATTAGAATATAATTTCCGCTGCAAGGATTCAAACCGTAAATATTTTCAACAAATCTAGTTTGTATATGCTACAATGGATTTTTTTGTTAACCATGGGCAAACTTATTACGTTATATCTCTATTCTAACTACGAACTTGTAAACTCTTCAATATCCTATATTTTAAAATATTAGAAAATACCGATACGAAAATTTAAATACAAGAAAAATTGTCTTCTGTATTAATTTTTTCGGTGTTCTTTGAGAAATTTCCTATTATTAATGCTGTAACCGAAACATCAATTCTCCGCATTGACAATATCATTTTAGTTTTGGAAAATAAATTTTTGTTGCCTTGATTCAAATTCGAAGCAAAAAAATAGCAAACTAGATTTTGTACATATTTCCACCAACTATGAAGGGATCGACGTTTTTGTAAACTGACCGGTGACTTTGTGGCCGATATTTTTAATATAAAATTAGCAGTAATCAAATTACAGATATACGATGTATTAAAAACGAGAAAAATGAAACACATCTCAAACTTTTCCATCACTACTTTCTAATTTAACCTATTGAATTATTATTTACAAAAAAAAAAATCAACATCTCAAACTTTTTCATCTCAACTTTCTAATTTTATCTTTTAAATTATCATTTACAAAAAAATTCGACGTCGAAACAGTTGACCACCAAGAGTTTAAAAAAAAATTATTTCTGCTACCAGGAGTCGAAGCTGAATAAATTTAAACATATCATGTTTATATGTCTTACAACGGATTTTTTTTTTATCTTTTACAAATTGATTATTTTCTATCTCTAATTTATATACGAATTCAAAAAACATTTTCAATAACCAGTGGTTTGAAAATATAGAAAATCCCGATATTAATTTTTTCATGGTTTTACGATAAATTCAAATTATCAATGCTATAACCGAAATATCAAGTCTTTCCAATAAAAATATCATTTCAGTTTTTAACAATAAAATTTTTATTATCGTGATTCCTATTCGAAGGAAAAAAATAGAAAACCTTATTTTGTACATCTTTCGTCCAAGCATGAAAGGATCGATGTGTTTATAATGTCACCAGTGATTTTGTGGTCGATTCTTAATTTTTGTGTGTAGATTTACCGGTAATCTAACTACAGATATACGAATTACCAAGAACGAGGAAAAAACAAAATGCATATTATACTTCTTTAACGACACTTTCTAATTTTTACTTTTTGAATTATTGTTGACAAAAAAAATTCGATTTCAAATTTGTTGATCGAAAAAAGTTATAAAAAAATAAAAATAATTGGCACTAGCAGGAGTCGAAATCAGAAAATTTTCAACAAATCCAATTTATATGTGGAACAACGAATTTTATGTTAACCTTAGAAAAAATTATTGTTTTATATCTCTAATCTAAAAACGAATTTGAAAAACTCTTCAATAACCTATGGTTTAAAAAGTTTGAAAATCCCGATACGAAAATTGAAATATAACAAAAAATTTGCATTCTGCTTTAATTTTTTCAATATTCTACGAAAAATTCTTTTGATCAACGCTGTAACCGAAATATCAATTCTCCGCATTAAAAACATCCTTTAAGTTTCGAAAAATATAATTTTTGTTATCACGATTCCAATTCTAAGAGAAAACATAGCAAACCTCATTTTGTACATATTTCGACCAAATATGAAGGGATCGCCGGTTTCATAATGTGACCAGTGATTTTTGGCTGATTTTTTTTTTACTCTAAAATTTCCAGATATCAAATTACAGATATACGACTTACCAAAAACGAGGAAAACGAAATGCATCCCATACTTTTTAATTTCGACCTTGTATGTTTTACTTTTTGAATTACTATTGCAAAAATTCATTGTTCTATGAAAAATTTTTATTATCAACGCTGTTACCGAAATATCAATTCTCCACATTTACAACATCCTTTAAGTTTCAAAAAATAAAATTTTTGTTGTCATGATTCCAATTCGAAGCGAAAACATAGCAAACCCAATTTTGTACATGTTTCGACCAAATATGAAGGGATCGCCGTTTTCAGACCAGTGATTTTTGGCCGATTTTTTTTTTAACTCTAAAATTTCCAGATATCAAATTACAGATATACGACTTACCAAAAACGAGGAAAATGAAATGCTTCCCATACATTTTATTTCTACATTGTAATTTTTTTTTATTTTTTGAACTAGTATTGCAAAAAAAAATTCGACATAAAAATTGTTGACTGCAAAATGTTAAAAATAAGAATATAATTTCCGCTGCCAGGATTCAAACCTGAAAATTTTTCAACAAATCCAGTTTGTATGTGCTACAACGGATTTTTTGTTAACCATGGGTAAACTTATTATGTTATATCTAACTACGAACTTGTAAACTCTCAATATCCTATAATTTAAAATATTAGAAAATACCGATACGAAAATTTAAATACAAAAAAAATTTTCTTCTGCATCAATTTTTTCGTTGTTCTTTGAGAAATTTACTATTGTTAAAGATGTAACCGAAATGTCAATTCTCCACATTAACAGTATCACTTTAGTTTTTAAAAATAAATTTTTGTTGTCTTCATACAAATTCGAAGAGAAAAAAATAGCAAACCAGATTTTGTACATATTTACACCAAATATGAAGGATCGCCGTTTCTAAAATGTGACCAGTGACTATGTGGCCGATTTTTTTATTACAAAATTCCCAGTAATCAAATTACAGATATACAACGTATTAAGAACGAGAAAAATGAAACGCATCTCAAACTTTTTTGTCACTACTTTCTAATTTGACCTATTGAATTATTATTGACAAAAAAAAATCGACATCTCAAACTTTTTCCACTCAACTTTCTAATTTTACCTTTTCAATTGTCATTGACATAAAAATTCAACGTCGAAACTGTAAGCCACCAAGTGTTTAAAAAAAATTATTTCTGCTACCAGGAATCGAACTTGAATAAATTTTAACATATCAAGTTTATATGTGTTACAACAGATTTTTTGTTAACTTTTTACAAATTGATTATTTTCTATCTCTAATTTATATACGAATTCGAATAACATTTCAATAACCAATGGTTTGAAAATATAGAAAATCCCGATATCGAAATTCGAATATAAAAAAATTTGTGTTCGGCATTAATTTTTTCATGGTTTTATGATAAATTCAAATTATTAATCCTATAACCGAAATATCAAGTCTTTCCATTAAAAATATCATTTCAGTTTTTAAAAATAAAATTTTTATTACCGTGATTCCAATTCGAAGGAAAAAATAGTAAACCTTATTTTATACATCAATCGTCCAAGTATGAAGGGATCGATGTGTTTATAATGTCAGTAGTGATTTTGTGGTCGATTCTTAATTTTTTTGTGTAGATTTACCGGTAATCAAACTACAGATATACGAATTATCAAGAACAAGGTAATATCAATTCTCCGCATTAACAATATCACTTTAATTTTGAAAAATAAATTTTTCTTGTCTTGACTCAAATTCGAAGAGAAAAAATAGCAATCCAGATTTTGTACATATTTCTACCAAATATGAAAGGATCGCCGTTTTTATAATGTGACCAGTGACTTTGTGGCCGATTTTTTTATTACAAAATTCACAGTAATCAATTACAGATATACAACGTATTAAGAACGAGAAAAATGAAACGCATCTCAAACTTTTTTATCGCTACTTTCTAATTTAACCTATTGGATTATTATTGAAAAAAAAATCGACATCTCAAACATTTTCATCTCAACTTTCAATTTTACCTTTTCAATTATCATTGACAAAAAAATTTGACGTCGAAACTGTTGGCCCCCATGAGTTTAAAAAAAAATTATTTCTGCTACCAGGAGTCGAACCTGAAAAAATTTTAACATATCAAGTTTATATGTGTTATAACGGATTTTTTGTTAACTTTTTACAAATTGATTGTTTTCGATCTCTAATTTATATACGAATTCGAAAAACATTTCAATAACCAGTGGTTTGAAAATATAGAAAATCCCAGTATCGAAATTCGAATATAAAAAAATTTGTGTTCGGCATTAATTTTTTCGTGGTTTTACGATAAATTCAAATTATCAATGCTATAACCGAAATATCAAGTTTTTCCATTAAAAATATCATTTCAGTTTTTAAAAATAAAATTTTTAGTACCGTGATTCCAATTCGAAAGAAAAAAATAGCAAACCTCATTTTGTACATCTATCGTCAAAGTATGATGGGATCGATGTGTTTATAATGTCACCAGTGATTTTGTGGTCGATTCTTAATTTTGTTGTGTAGATTTACCGGTAATCAAACTACAGATATACGAATTACCAAAAATGAGGAAAACAAAATGCATATTATACTTTTTTATTGATACTTTCTAATTTTTACTTTTTGAATTATTATTGACCAAAACTATCCGATGTCAAATTTGTTGACCGAAAAAAGTTTAAAAAAATTAACAATAATTTCCACTACAAGGAGTCGAAATCAGAAAATTTTCAACAAATCTAGTCTATATGTAACGACCCGCTATTTTCTAAACATAAAACTCCAATATACATTGTATTTCAAACACTTCTAGGCCCTTATTCTCTCCATAAATGAATTACATCACCAAAATAAATTAAGCCGTCAGGTAAATAATCTTTTAGATTCTCCAAAATGATCAACTCTTCTAAGACCTCTCGAACTTAATCCTTATGTGCTCCAATTCAATTTCTCCTAATCCGGCTCCACACCTGAAAAAGAAATTATCCGGGAAGTATACAATACAACAGAATAACAAAGCTCATAAGTGGAATCAATAAACGATAATCGACCACCAAGTCGAAGCAACAATCACGGACCTCATACCATGTCCTTCTCAGTACATGACCAGTGACACTCCCCCAATACCTTCCTCACCGAGTCATCCTCGACCCATTTTGGATATTGGATAGGCTATTGGTGCATGAGTTCACTCAATCCCTGTATTAACAATTCTATAGTACTCAGCCAACAATATCATATTCGATACCAATTATTCCACTTTTCAACAATATTCCACATGATTGAACAAAGATCATGAGATAATCAAAGAAGTACAAAGATGAGAGTGAAGAACGGATTTCGGAAGTAGGAAGCATTTCGTATACAACCCGGATTACCTCAAACAAATCGCCACCGTTGAACCTCATGCATAGTCGAGTACTACTACTCCACACCAATTGAATTTGGTCTATCGTAAAACACCTCGGCTCCTCCCCTATTTTCTCTTCTTCTTCCTTTGTCGACTACTTTCTCTTATTTCTCTCTCTCTCTCTCTCTCTAACATTCTATAATGAAGTGGTGTGGAAAGAAAGGAAGGAGACTTACCTATTTATACTAATTAGGTTAGGGTATAAACCAAGCATATTCCTTTCTTGATCTTATCCAAAGAAATCTAGGAAAATCCAACTATATCTAATAATATCCAAATCAAATCTTATATAATCTAAGAAAATCTAGAAAATCTTATCCATATATGGAATAATTCTAAGAATATTCGTTTATGCCTAAGCATATTCCTAGAATAATAAAAATCTAAGGGTTTGATGCCGAGAATATTCTTACCGTAATAAAATCTAGGATTTGATGCCAAAAATATTTCTAGAATAAAATCTAGGGGTATCTAATAAAATCTTTCATAATCTTATAAGATCTTATCCTAATCCATTCTAATCTTATCCAAACAAAATCCAATCTAATCTTATCCTAGATTTTTAGGATCATGAAGTAGGGCTAGGGTTTCTTAGAAAGTCTGGGTATTATATCTGCGAAAATGCTTCAATAAAATATTTAGTTTTATTCCGAAAAATTTGGCGTGAAAATTCGGGTCATTACAATCTACCCCCCTTAAAATAATTTCGTCCTCGAAATTAAAACGTACATAGTCAAAATCATACAATCAAAGTATTATACAATTTTCAACAACCTATAGTTTAAAAAGCTAGAAAATCCTGATACGAAAATTGAAATACAAGAAAATTTGCGTTCTACTTTAATTTTTTCAATGTTCTACGAAAATTTTTTATTATCAACGCTATAACCGAAATATCAATTCTCCACATTAACAACATCCTTTAATTTTTGAAAAATAAAATTTTTGTTATCATAATTCCAATTCGAAGAGAAAACATAGCAAACCTGATTTTGTACATGTTTCGACCAAATATGAAGGGATCGCCGTTTTCATAATGTGACCAGTGATTTTTGGCAGATTTTTTTTTTAACTCTAAAATTTCTAGATATCAAATTACAGATATACGACTTACAAAAAACGAGGAAAACGAATTGCTTCCCATACGTTTTAGTTCAACATTGTAATTTTTTAATTTTTGAATTATTATTGCAAAAAAAAATTCGACGTCAAAATTGTTGATAGAAAAATGTTAAAAATAAGAATATAATTTCCGCTGCAAAGATTCAAACCTGAAAATTTTTCAACAAATCCAGTTTGTATGTGTTGCAACGGATTTTTTGTTAACCATGAGCAAACTTCTTATGTTATATCTCTATTCTAATTATGAACTTGTAAACTCTTCAATATCCTATATTTTAAAATATTAGAAAATACCGATATGAAAATTTAAATACAAGAAAAATTGTCTTCTGCATTAATTTTTCCGATGTTATTTGAGAAATTTCCTATTATTAAAGCTGTAACCGAAATATCAATTCTCCGCATTAACAATATCACTTTAGTTTTGAAAAATAAATTTTTGTTATCTTGATTCAAATTCGAAGAAAAAATAGCAAACCAAATTTTGTACATATTTCCACCAAATATGAAGGGATCGCCGTTTTTATAATGTGACCGGTGACTTTGCGGCCGATTTTTTTAATATAAAATTCACAGTAATCCAATTACAGATATACGACGTATTAAGAACGAGAAAAATGAAACACATCTCACACTTTATTATCACTATTTTCTAATTTAACCAATTGAATTATTACTGGGAAAAAAAATCGACATCTCAAAGTTTTTCATCTCAACTTTCTAATTTTTTCAATTATCATTGACAAAAAAATTCGACGTCGAAACTGTTGACCACAAAGAGTTTAAAAAAAAATTATTTCTGCTACCAGGAGTCGAAGCTGAATAAATTTTAACATAACAAGTTTATATGTTTTACAACGGATTTTTTGTTAACTTTTTACGAATTGATTGTTTTCTATCTCTAATTTATATACGAATTCGAAAAACATTTCAATAACCAGTGGTTTGAAAATATAGAAAATCCCGATATCGAAATTCAAATATAAAAAAATTTATGTACGGCATTAATTTTTTCTTGGTTTTACGAGAAATTCAAATTATAAATGTTATAACCAAAATATCAAGTATTTTCATTAAAAATATCATTTCAGTTTTTAAAAATAAATTATTTTTTTTTACCACGATTCCATTTTGAAGGAAAAAAATAGCAAACCTTATATTGTTCATCTTCCGTCCAAGTATGAAGGGATCGATGTATTTATAATGTCACCAGTGATATTGTAGTCGATTCTTAATTTTTTTTATGTAGATTTACCGATAATCAAACTACAGATATATGAATTACCAAGAACGAGGAAAACAAAATGCATATTATACTTTTTTATCGATACTTTATAATTTTTACATTTTGAATTATTATTGACAAAAAAAAATTCGATGTCAAATTTGTTGACTGAAAAAAGTTTTAAAAAAATAACAATAATTTCCACTACCAGGAGTCGAAATCAGAAAATTTTCAACAAATCCAGTTTATATGTACAACAACGGATTTTGTGTTAAACTGAGAAAAAATTATTGTTTTATATCTCTAATCTAAATACGTATTCGTAAAACTCTTCAATAACCTATAGTTTAAAAAGCGAGAAAATCCCGATACGAAAATTGAAATACAAGAAAATTTGCGTTCTGCTTTAATTTTTTCAATGTTCTACGAAATTTTTTTAATATCAATGCTGTTACCGAAATATCAATTCTCCACATTAAGAACAACCTTTAAGTTACGAAAAATAAAATTTTTGTTGTCATGATTCCAATTCGAAGAGAAAACATAGCAAACCTGATTTTGTACATGTTTCGACCAAATATGGAGGGTTCGTCGTTTTCATAATGTGACCAGTGATTTTTGGCCAATTTTTTTTTTAACTCTAAAATTTCCAGATATCAAATTACAGATATACGACTTACCAAAAACGAGGAAAATGAAATGCTTCCCATAGGTTTTGTTTCTACATTGTAATTTTTTACTTTTTGAATTATTATTGCAAAAAAAAAATTCGACGTCAAAATTGTTGACATCAAAATGTTAAAAATAAGAATATAATTTCCGCTGCAAGGATTCAAACCTGAAAATTTTTCAACAAATCTAGTTTGTATGTGCTCCAACGGATTTTTTATTAACCATGGGCAAACTTATTATGTTATATCTCTATTCTAATTACAAACTTGTACACTCTTCAATATCTTATATTTTAAAATATTAAAAAATACCGATACGAAAATTTAAATACAAGAAAAATTGTCTTCTGCATTAATTTTTTCGTTGTTCTTCGAGAAATTTTCTATTATTAAAGCTGTAACCGAAATATCAATTCTCCGCATTAACAATATCACTTTAATTTTGAAAAATAAATTGTTGTTGTCTTAATTCAAATTTGAAGGGAAAAAATAGCAAACCAGATTTTGTACATATTTCTACCAAATATGAAGTGATCGCCGTTTATATAATGTGACCGGTGACTTTGTGGTCGATTTTTTTAATATAAAATTCACAGTAACCAAATTACAGATATACGACGTATTAAGAATGAGAAAAATGAAAAGCATCTCAAACTTTTTTATCATTACTTTCTAAATTAACCTATTGAATTATTATTGACAAAAAAAAAAATCGACATCTCAAACTTTTTCATCTCAACTTTCTAATTTTACCTTTTTAATTATCATTGACAAAAAAATTCGAAGTCGAAACTGTTGGCCACCAAGAGTTTAAAAAAAAATTAATTCTGCTACCAGGAGTCGAAGCTGAATAAATTTTAACATATCAAATTTATATGTGTTACAACAGATTTTTTGTTAACTTTTTACAAATTGATTGTTTTTTATCTCTAATTTATATACGATTTCGAAAAACATTTCAATAACCAGTGGTTTGAAAATATAGAAAATCCCGATATCGAAATTCAAATATTAAAAAATTTATGTACGGCATTAATTTTTTCATGGTTTTACGATAAATTCAAATTATCAATACTATAACTGAAATATCAAGTCTTTTCGTTAAAAATATCATTTCAGTTTTTAAAAATAAAATTTTTATTACCACGATTCCAATTCGAAGGAAAAAAATAGCAAACCTTATTTTGTTCATCTTTCGTCCAAGTATGAAGGGATCGATGTGTTTATAATGACACCAGTTATTTTGTGGTCGATTCTCAATTTTTTTGTCTAGATTTACCGGTAATCAAACTACAGATATACGAATTACCAAGAACAAGGAAAACAAAATGCATATTATACTTTTTTATCGATACTTTCTAATTTTTACTTTTTGAATTATTATTGACAAAAAAAATTCGATGTCAAATTTGTTGACCGAAAAAAGTTAAAAAAAAATAACAATAATTTCCACTACCATGAGTCGAAATCAGAAAATTTTCAACAAATCCAGTTTATATGTGCAACAACGGATTTTGTGTTAACCTGAGAAAAAATTATTGTTTTATATCTCTAATCTAAATACGAATTCGTAAAATTTTTCAAAAACCTATAGTTTAAAAAGTTAGAGAATCCCGATACGAAAATTGAAATATAAGAAAATTTGCATTCTGCTTTAATTTTTTCAATGTTCTACGAAAAATTCTTATTATCAACGCTGTAACCAAAATATCAATTCTCCGCATTAAAAACGTCCTTTAAGTTTCGAAAAATAAATTTTTTGTTGTCATGACTCCAATTCAAAGAGAAAACATAGCAAACCTGATTTTGTACATGTTTCGACCAAATATGAAGGGATTGCCATTTTCATAATGTGACCAGTTATTTTTGGCCGATTTTTGTTTTACTCTAAGATTTCCAGATATCAAATTATAGATATACGACTTACCAAAAACGAGAAAAACGAAATGCATCCCATACTTTTTTATTTCTACCATGTAATTTTTACTTTTTGAATTATGTGGGCTCCCGCGCCCTTTCGGATCAAAGAGTCGCCACCCGAATTTTTTGAGATGGATGATCCGAGAAATCGTGAACTCGTTTGCGAAAGGCTTTTGGTCTAGCGAAAACGTTGAGATTTTGGGTTCGGGGGCCACATTACGAATGGGGAAGGTTTTTTCTTTAAAAAGCACCCTACTCGCCCGGTAAAAACCGGACTCTACTTAATGTTTTCAAAAGCGAAAATCTCGAATATCATTTGGAATATCAAGCTCTTCAATAAAAGCAAATAGCGGGGAAGGTACATGGGAAATATATCACATTAACGTGCACGTGGTGCTGTCTGTACAGTAGTGATAAAATGATGTGAACAGATAGAATAAATAGCATTCAGCAAACTGTCTGGACCCCAATCATATGTACACGGCACGCTGGGTTGCCGCGCGTGGCACCTCAACATGCCGTGCGGGGCGTCTTCTTTGCTGTCAGACTGTCACAGACTATCAAAACATCATCTAGCTCCTTATTTTCTCCGCACATCTTTTGAAAAGCTCATCAGGAACCTCATGACAGTCAGATCATCCCAAAGATGTCGTTATTTTCTCAAAACATTGGCTCAAAGCAACTTTTAACACACTTGATCATTTGGGATGATCTAGAAAACCTTTTTAAAGAGCCAAAACATGGCTTGTAGATATGGTCTTGTTTTGAAAGAAACAGAAACAGTAAACAGCAGATGCAGGCAGCCACAACAGAAGATAACCCGGATCCAGACAGCCTGCCTACAATAATATCAATGTGTATACTATGCTGTGCGCCGATGGTCAAGGTACCGCGCGTCTGATCAACCAGCCGCGCAGTTCCCCAACCTTAACACAGTACTGGTTTTATTTTAGAAAAATGAGTTTTAAGTTAGGACCTAACCAAAAGGGATTAGATCTAACTACAGAAAAGTCCCCTCAAGACCAGAACTGAGTCTAGTCCAAAGAAACTTGTTTTTACCTTTGGTGTAGAGCTTGATCAAGGGTCGTTGATGCAAAAATGAGGATGGATTGTCACGGATGTGGATGAAGGAGGTTGAGTGAGACAAAGGGGGTATGGGTGTGAGAGAAGGTTAGGTCTTTTGGGGGATAGGGCTTTGAAGTTAATGAGAGATCAATTTCAATGATGAGAAGGGAGTGAGTGAAAGTGCTTAAAGAATGTCTTTTGGGAATGACATTTTTTAAGACTTGAAAATGGAAATGGGAAAGTGGGTATAAAAACTAGAGAGAGAATGCTCAAAAGCAAAGAAGAGAGTGAGCCAAAAGGAGAGCTCAAAGAAAAGCCCCTTTCCCTTGAGTGGAGGGGTTAATTTATAGGCAAATGGCCAACACTACGCCAAATATTGCTTTTGCCGGCGGTAAAAAAACTGCCGTTAAAAGCAACTTTTACCGGCATTAGTAAAACCGCCGGAAATAACTACCAAAAACGGCGGTTTTTTTAATAATGCCGTTTTTATAAACTTTTACCGGCGGTTTTTTAAAATACTGCCGAAAAAAATAGAATATACGGTTTTTTTCATACCGGCAGTTTATTAATGTCGCTTATAATAATAATACCAACTCGTATAATATAAATATTATTATTTATCCTACATGACGCAATATGCGGGTCAGCCCAGTTGGTAGCACGCGCGCTATAGGATCCGGAGGTTCCGGGTTCGATTCCTGGGAGAACAAACAAAATTAACCACCGATTTTATTGCCAGCGGTATTATTACCGGCGGTTTTTTACCGCCGTTTTTAGTATTGCCGGCGGTTTTCTAAAGCCGCTTTTGTTTTTCCGACAATTGTATTCCCGGCGGTTTATTTCCAGCGGTTTTTGAACTTTTACCGGCGGTTTTGAGTATTACCGGTGGTTTTTGGACTATTAACGGTAGTTTTCTCATGTCGCTAATACTAAAATTTGGCGTAGTGCAATGATTTTGAATTTCAAATAGTGGAGGTATTTTCTGGGCGGAGTAGAAGTGCACTTTCGGCTGAGCCATTCATCAGCTGTGGCTCAAACTGGCGTGGCCGACAGCTTTCTGAGCCAGTCAGAACTTTTCTCAGGATGCCGTGCGGTGCATGTTGGTCGCGCACGGCTACTTGAATTTCAAGGTGCCGTGCGCTCCAGTGCCATTCCGCACGATGCCTCTTTCTTCGGTCCAGCGTCTTTTGGGCTTTTGTCTGGGCTTATCTGGGCTTCTGGGCTTTTGGGTTTTTGGGTTTTTTGGTTAGTTTGGCTTTCATGGGCTTAGAGGAAATCCTTTTTCAAGCTCACAAAAGTATTGTTTCCTTTATTTCATCATCAGGCAGACAAAGACTCTCCGAGATCCAGATTGGGGTGTCTACAGTAGTCCCTCTTTAACGTAACTCGGATACCATTGGTTGGTACGAGTGACGCTTAAAGAACAGGCATCCCAATCCGTTGCTGTAGGGCCTTCGAACGGAGGCAAAACGAAAAATGCAAGTAAATAACGATGGTGGTCGCGCTCGGGGAGCTGCCTACGTACCCCGTTGTAGGGATCAGACCAGCGTAGTTCCATTGGGACAGTGAAATGCAAGAAAACAAGTCCCGGGGGACGAAAATCATGCAGAGAGAAACAATTGAGTGCTTGCGATGCCGTGAGGAATTCGAGACGGGCCTTCGGGAGGCCAAAAAATTCGAGACAAACCCCCGGAAGCCGAAAAAATTCGAGACGAGCCCTCGGGAGGCGAATTTTGAAATTGAGACAGGCCTACGGAGAGACGAATTTTGAAATTGAGACGAGCCTACGGAAAGGCAGATTTGAAATTGAGATGAGCCTACGGAAAGGCAGATTTGAAATTGAGACGAGCCTACGGAGAGGCAAATTTGAAATTGAGACGAGGCTACGGAGAGGCGAATTTTGAAATTGAGACAGGCCTACGAAGAGGCAAATTTTGAAAATTTGAAATTGAGACGAGCCGACGGATAGGTGAATTTTGAAATTTTGAAATTGAGACAAGCCTACGTAGAGGCAAATTTGAAATTGAGACGAGCCTACGGAAAGGCGAATTTTGAAAATTTGAAATTGAGACGAGCCTACTGAGAGGCGAATTTTGAAATTTTGAAATTGAGACGAGCCTACAGAGAGGCAAATTTGAGATTGAGACGAGCCTACGAAGAGGCAGATTTGAAATTGAGACGAGCCTACGGAGAGGCGAATTTTGAAATTTGAAATTGAGACGAGCCTACGGAGAGGCTAATTTGAAATTCAGACGAGCCTACGGAGTTGAGCCTCGGAGGATGTTTTTTTTTTTTTTGCAAATTACGGTGGATTTTCAGGGTACGCTAAATCCCACGAGTCCCGGGGGACAAGAATCAACGCACAACATTTTAAGAGATTTTGCTGCAAAACGGCTGGAAATTGAGTTTTCAAGGAGATTTTGGTGGCTGTGTGGACCCATTTCCGAGAAAAAGCATTTAGTCTTCTGAGTCAACTTGCCGCACGGGCGCTGGAGATATCGCACGGCACCTCCTTTCCCCAGGCATCCCTTCGATTTTCGAGAATAGTTGACAGGTTTTAATGGTGCCATTACTTCGGGCGTGTCCCTTCGATGGCTAGAACGTCTTTAAAAGCATGGTGGTGCCTCATTCCATGCACCTCCAACAAAAACTCTCAAGTCCTTCTACATTCCTCTCCCTTTCTTAAAAAGTAGGTTGTTTTCGAGATTTTGGGATGGACAACAGCCGCCTGGCAGCCCGCATGGAGTCGTTGGAGGCCGAGATGGCCTACTACCGAGGGGAGATTGAGGAGTTGAACACACAAATCGCACTGCTCATCACACTGATCCGCTCCCTCCGTCGTGCCATGTCCAACCTCCAAGACTTTTGTTTCGATCAGTTGGATGACAAGGATGACCCAGAGCACGCGCCGAAGGATGACTCGGAGGAGACGGCGGAGAACTCCGAAGGCAACCCAAATGGGTCGAACGACCGCTCAGACGGGGTGAATGACACCTCGGACGGCGGGAGCAATTGAGGAGGAAGAGAAGAAGAAGAAGGAGTAGGAGAAGAAGAAGAAGAAGAAAGGGGCAGTAGGCCCGTTTTCTATTTTTGTTGTTCTTCTTTTTTTTTTGAAAATGTAATGAACGATCCCGGGGGAAACCCCAGGCTTTTATTAATGAAAAGTCTCATTCTTCTTCCATTTGCTTGCATCCAATCTACTGATTTTGAACGAATCGAGTACGAGCTCCCCAAACGTCACAAACTGCTTTCTGAAATTAGAACTGTCGAAGCAAACCAACTTACCGTGCGCAGATAATGGGAGACGCACGGTACCCCAGACTGAAAGCACTGCATGTTCTTTCAATGTGCCGCGCGCGTACTCTAAGGTGTCGTGCAGCTTAGTAGGCTGTGAACCCGGTCCAGAGTTGGTTCCCAGGTGAACCGGTTCGAGGGATTATATATATACGCGAGGTGTACTGTGTACACCTCGCATGTTTGAATTTCCCTCTCTTTCTCTCGGTTTCTGCTCTCTCTCTCTCTCCCAACGTATCTCTCTCTCTTGATCACTCTCTCTCTCCGGGCAACTCTCTCTCGATCACTCACTCTCTCTCTCGATGTTCCTTCTCTCTCGTCTCTCTCTCTCTCAACTGCTCTTTCTTTCTCTCTCTATCATATATTACAATCATGGAGCGGAGAGATATGCCCGGTGATGATACATTACTCCGGGTTGAGGCTACATCATCTCCCATTTCTCCGGGGGATATTACGACAGTTGGGGGCGTACCAAAGACCACAGAGGTCTTTGTTCAGCCGGCATTGGCCGAGAGGGCCGTGGCCGAGGTTGCTATGGTGGACGGCAGTGGTGGTGGCGATGGTGACAGTGCGGTGTTGGCCGGGTATGGTCAAGAGACCGAGACTCCGGGTGCAGTGGAGCCGAGGGGCGACGCCGAGGCCTCGGGCCTATCGGGGGCAGCGGTTGGTATGGAGGAGAGGACCATGGAGGGTCCCAATGGTGGTAGTTTAGACCAGGCAGTAGAGGAGGCAGAGACCTCTCCTGTGAGAGAGCCCCGGCCTGACTTGGGGAAGGCCCCCATCGTCGAGGACGAACCGGTGGTGGAGCCGGTGGAGAGGAATATACTGCCCATGTTCATGGGCAGCGGCGTAGGTGCGGGGTCATCACGCCATATAGGCATGGGCGACTACTTAGCGACGACGTCCATGGAGGACGTGCTGGAGGTAGTGCGGGGGTTTCTCGGGCTGGCGGAGGCTTTACTTGCGTCCCGCGAGGCAGAGCTGCAAGACGAGCTCGGAACTGGGGGTGCTAGGGAGCCAGAGGCTGCGGAGGAGCGAGTGGACGAGGAGGCCGGAGTGGTGATGGCCCCTTGCAGTAATGTGGTTGACGAGGCGACACTAGCCTTACAGAGGCGAGGCGTCTACGACGAGGCAACCTACGTGCCCTTTCAGCACGTAGTGGTGCCTTCACTTCTAGACCCTTACGCACCGAGGAGGCCTATGTACGACAAGGCTCTAGTTTTGAGGGACCCTCAGCAGCACCTTTCCTTGCACCGAGACGAGGTATACTTTAAATTTTTGTATTTCAAATTCCAATGCACTGTACTTCCATTTCCTTGTACCTAGGTATGCCATTTGTATTGCATGCCATGCCTGTCTATTAAATATTGCTGATTTGCTGTAACAGGTGATCTCGCTCTCGTGCTACGGTGGTTCGGCGGACATGCTGACTTTTTGGGAGAGGTTGCCCGGGGCGGTACAAGAGATAGTGAGGCAGACAGGTTTTGGGGAGTTTGTCGGGGTGTTGACGAGGGGCATGTGCAATGACCGCCCAGTGGTGAGGGCTCTGGCTGAGAGGTGGTGGGACACGACGAATACCCTCCACTTCTCCTTTGGCGATCTGACCGTGACGCCGTTGGACTTCGCGACGATCACTGGTCTCAGGGTCGGAGGTGACCCTATCCCTTTTGACGCTACCACAGGGAGGCAGGCGGCATTCCAGCGGGCGATGCTGGGGTATGAGCTAAGGGCGGAGGTGACGATGCTAAGTACGCTCAGCTACTTGGGTTTTGGACAGAGAGGCTTCCGACTGACAGGGTAGAGGAGGAGCAGATGGCGAGGTGCTTTCTGTTGTACTTGCTTGGTGCATCCCTGTTTCCCAACAGGCGCAATCGAGTACACCTTTCGCTTCTCCCAGCCTTGAGGGATGTTGGGGAGATCGCCCGTTTCGACTGGGGAGGTGCGGCACTAGGGACGTGCTACACCTTCATGGGATCTCTTTCTCGCGGAGCAGGTGTGAGCCTCAGAGGCTACTGAAGGGTCTGGGAGGTATATCTTGGTTCCTTTCTTTTGAATAGTTAGCTTTCCATTCGTATTCATTCAATGTATATCTTGTGCTAACTTTCAACGTCTTGAATTGCAGCTTTGGACATATGAGGTGATAGGGATGTACCCTCCCGAGACCACGTGTCCTGACAACAAGATACTCCCTCGAGCCTTGCGCTGGTCAAAGGAGTACAAGGGGGTGAAGAAGGGAAGGGGCAAACTGGATGCCTTCCGCCTCTATCTAGACGAGCTGCGTCCTGACCAGGTACTAATGCACCTCCATGTCTGTTCCATAGCTTTCCTGTTTACTTCCATTCAAACAGCATCTTGATATCACTCATCTTTTGATGACAGGTTCGCTGGCGGGTGTGGGACCGCTTCGAGATCCACTACGTCGCCCAGAGTAGGGAGGTTTTCAGGGGACGGGTGCTTCTCGAGTCCCCTTACGGCTGGCAGTGGTACTTGGGTGACCGAGTGTCACATCAGTCGCTGAGGCTGGACGCTTTTTAAGTCCTTGGGCAGCTCCCTGCTCTGGTGCAGAGGACGGGCCAGTATACGCAGAGGGAGGTCAAGCAGTTCACAAGGCCAGACCTCGAGTTAGAGCCGTTCTTCCAGGCGGGCGCTATCCTGGCTGCTGGCTACGCGGAGTACTGTGCTCGGTACTTAATGCAGAGTCTAGGGATTCGCGCCGCTTGGGAAGCAGCGCAGGCGGCACGAGGCGGCGTTGGAGGAAGAAGAGGACGGAGACGAGGTGGAGGTGATGGAGGCAGTGGAGGCGGAGGCCACGGAGACGGAGGTCGCAGCGAGGGTGCGGGCCAGAGTGGGACTAGCTTCCCTGCCCTTTCTTGGACAGTGGACGTGACAACTGCTCAGGGAGTCCCTGGCCTGGTTGTAGTGCCACGCCCTTTAGCTGAGGCTCTAGAGTTCCTTGCTCAGGTATAACGTGCTTTCCTTCTTTCATAAATTCACTCTTTTGCGCATTCTGATCAACTCCTTCATTGCAGGCTCCTCCAAGGTACGTGAAGGAGATGGCGGAGGCCATGATGGGCCTGAAGCAGCTAGTGCGGCAGTACGCCATGGGCCACTCTCCAGAGGTGCTACCCCGTGCTGGCGGGACGATTGTAATCTCGCAGATCATAGCTATTTACTTTCTTTACTTCTATTGCATATATTATGATTATGATGCAAATGTTGTATGGAGCATATATTATGATTATGATGCAAATGTTGTATGGATGCTATGCCATTGCAGGCTAGAGGAGGGCCTTCACGGGGATTACGGTGGAAGTTCGTTCGTTTTCCACCGCGACAGGTCTCTTCTTCCGACTCACGGGAGGAGCCTCCGTCAAAGAGGGCACGACACTTGGCAGGGACCGAGGATGAGCCTATTGACGTCTCTGAGGATGAGACCGCTGAGCCTACAGACGTTGATCTGGAGGCTACCTTAGGGAGCACCGTGCCCAAGGCGACCGGTACTCGGGAGGTGAGCAGCTCCCAGGCGGACGGGGAGGTCTCTGAGGAGGACGAGGATGGGGATGATGAGAGTTGAGCTCCTTCTTTTGTTTTGTTCTTTTGATGGAGCCTGCGTGCTTCTTTTGTAGGGCGCCTGTTTGCCTTTGGTAGATAGGATTTTGACCATCGGGCATTATGCCCCTTTTGTACTTCGACTCATGGATGCTTTGCGGATCTATATACAGAGATCTATTCTTTCATTGTTTATGTCATTCAATCCTCCTTTGTTTGCATGAAGAAAACTGAATAACTAAAACATTGACCGGAGCATGCAACTAACCGTCAATTCAAGAGATTGAGCTGAGTGTAAGGTTTACGATAAGTGACACATTAATAATCAAAGCATTTTGAAAGTGGAATAGAAATCAAAGAAAATAATTAGATAAACCTTTGTAAGATTAACTCTGCGTACAAGAATTTATACAGACATTTTCGCGACCAACTTCGGACACAGCTACGAGACCATAATGACCTGTGAATCCTGACACGAGGCTTGGAAGCTTGACTCTTCATTTGAAAGATTGACTTTAACATATGACATTCTCGAATTTTGACCTTCGACACGAACCGGAACTTACACTAAGCCACTTTTGACCATTATGACCTGTGGGACTTGGAAAATCATCTTGGAACGACTTGAAACAAGTTTTGACAACTCGACATGGCTTAAGAAATGGATTTTTAATGAGTTTTCGTATTACGGCAACGAATCCAGAGAGTTGTCTCAAGACGAAACATCCCTGAAGTCCCAAATACCCGTTAGAGTGTGCTTTGGTGGTTGTTGGTGCTTTATAGTGCCTCGATTCCATTTTGATGTTCATCTATCAAAACTGCAGAAACGCAGATTCAAGGTACCGCGCGGACGCTCCAAGATGCCACGCGGAGCTGGATGCTGCACACAGTACGTTAATCAGAGTGCCGTGGGATTTCTCTGATTTCATCGTGCCGTGCGACGCCACAAAGTGCCGTGCATGACTATTTTCCTGACAGGTTCCACTTTTGTTGTTTCCCAATGCAGATTGCTCGGGGGTTGAGATTTGACCCATGTAATGGCATTTCTGGACCAGTGCATGTTTGTTTTGAACCTTTTAGGGCTTGACTAAGCTCTTCCCCATGTAGGACTCATGGAAAACATGCACTTTTGGACCCCAAGGCTTTTTGAAAGTTGAAGTTGTCTTCTCCACCCTTTCTATAAATTCAAGCTTCCTCATACCACATTCTTCTCACTCCATTCAATTCATATCTCCCTCTTTACTCCTTGAAATGGCTCTTTCTCTAACCGGTTCGCTCCGTCTGTGGTTGGCTTTCATGGAAGGTGTTGATTGGCTCAACTTCTGAGCCCACGCTCTCTATTCCATGTGGTACCTCCGTAACATTCGTCTTCATCCTGAGCTTTTGAAGGCAGCTGCGAGCTTCTGGGATCCGGAGGTTCATGTGTTCCGTTTCGGCGATCAGGAGGTTTGTCCAACTGTCGAGGAGTTCTGTACGTACCTCGGGGGTTTTGGTTCAGGGGAGGTCATCATTCCTCCTGTGTGCGAGAGCGCTTATAGAGTCTTAGCCACGGCCATTGGATTAGGTGACAGCGCTGCTCGTTACTTGGTTAGGAATGGCCATCTTAATGTCATGTGCCTTATTGAGCTGTTTTCTCCTCCTGGTGAGCTTGCGGATATGGCTTATCAGACTCGGCGTATGACTGCTCTCTGTATGTGCTTGCTAGCGACCTACCTCTTGGTCCCTTCTGCCGGTCATGCTAGCTCAGCACTGGTCAGTGTTGCCGTTCAGGTTGAGGCCCGAAAGGATGTGATCCCGATGGTTCTAGCCGAGACGCTGATAGGTTTGGACAAAATTCGTTCTGGAGAGGCCGAGACTTTTGGGGGCAGCCCTCTCCTCTTACAGGTTGGCTTCTCACTCAGCTCTACTTTTTCGGGTTTCTCCCACATTCTCATTTTACCTCAACACTCGGCTTGGTTTCCTACGGTTTCTTACTTGTTTTCTCTCTTCCCACAGATTTGGCTTTGCGACAAGTTGAGTGTGCTGACCATTCCTCCTGGCAACTGGTCATATGAGACTAGGTTACTTTCTCAGCGATGTTTCAAGTTTGCTGATAGGAGCAGGGCCGAGTGGGTTGACTTTTTCAGGAGCCGGCAGGCTGAGACCATTTCTTGGAGGTGTCGATGGCTGGATCTTCCTCCTATGACAGTACACTATATGGGCCCTCAGTGGGTCGTTCTTGCTGGTTTGGGAGCCTTCACCTTCTACATCCCTTACCGTATCCAGCGTCAGCTGGGTTTGAGGCAGGAGGCCCCTGCAGAGGTTCTTGTAGACGTGGTTCTGCCTCTTTTTAGCCATTCAGTTCTTTGCCATTACCAACGCTTCTGGAGGACGCGCGAGGTGACCGACGCGCATCTTTACCCTTCTGTGGCGGTGCGCGAGAGCTATCGAAAGTGGCTCAGGAGGGACATTGCTGCAAGGGCTGGAGCTCAAGAAAACTGACTCGATCTTACCACCCTGACCGTTGAATAAATGGCGGACCCTCTTTCATCATGTCGTACTTCTTTTTCTTTTCGAAAGCTTTGCTCAACCTCATGTAGTAAAAGTAATTGTGTTAATAAAAATGAGTTTTAGAGGGTTTCCCCTTCCTTGACTTTGTTCTTCGAATCTTCTCAACCTGGATTTTTATTTTGATAGATTGCGACCGGGTCTCGGTGTGAGACTGCCTATGTATCCTCCTGGCGAAGGAATCAGGTCATGACGTAGTTCAGGGTAGGGTTCGCTCTGGTTTTGACACTCTCCTTTTGCGCTCTAATTTTTGCCTAGAACCGCCCTTTCGGGTTTTCGGTCTAGCGAACTCATTTATTGTATGCCTTAACTTTTGCCTAGAATGCCCTGACGGGTTTTCATCCTAGCAGGCTTTTGCTCTAATTTTTGCATGGGACTGCACGCCCTTGCGGTTTTCAGCCCAGCGAGCTTCTCTAAGGGGTAATACCGCTTGAGTTGATCCAAGTTAACCAAGGTTGAGAATTCATTTCCGTCTAAGTCGATGAGCTGCGTAGCTCCTCCAGACATGATAGTTTTGATAATGCATGGCCCGGACCACTTTGGTCGAAACTTTCCTCGTGGGTCGTAGACCGAAACCCGAATTTCCTTCAAAACCATGTCACCTTCTGCCAAGTCCCTTGGTTTCACTTTCTTGTTAAATGCCCGTGTAATCCTTCATTGATACCCTTGAATGTGGTAAAGAGCCCTTAACCGGCGTTCATCAAACAGCATGAGTTCTTCGAATCGATTATTCAACCATTCCGCCTCTTGGATCTCACACTCAATCATAATCCGAAGAGATGGGACTTCCAACTCGATGGGAAGTATTGCTTCCATTCCATAAACCAAAGAGTAGGGGGTTGCTCCCGTTGGTGTTCGCACAGATGTGCGATACCCCCACAAAGCTAGGGGTAGTTGTTCATGCCAGTCCCTTGCAGATTGAATAGTCTTCTCCAGAATGGCTTTGATCATTTTGTTTGCCGCTTCCACAGCCCCATTGGTTTGCGGTCGGTAAGTTGTTGACTTGTGCACTTGGATTTGGAACTCATCCAATACTTGTGAAGACTTGCGAATTTATTAAATTTCGGAAATCGTTTATTTCGTAAAGTAGTTGTATTGTTAGTAAAGTCGCTCATATGTTGTGGGGTGTACGGAGATACGTATTTTGGTGTGTATTGGACTCTCGGAGGATGGTAAAATGTTAGTTTGAGGTTGTAATGATGTTTGGTAATGTTGGTAGCAAGTGGGGTTTGATTCAGTGACCGTTGCAAAAAAATTTATTTCTGCCCAACTTGAACCGGTACAGCTTTTTCCCCGTACTGGTTCATGCTGTCCAGAAGTTGTGTTTTGGCATTTTGAAGGTTCATGTACCGGTACATCTTTTTCCCCGTACCGGTTCATGTTGTGTTTTCTGCACTTTTTTCAGCACGCTTTTTGGGACACTATAAATACCCCTTTCTGTCATTTCTCACACCCAAAGGCCACGAAACCAGATCTCAAAACCTTTTCTCACCCACCCCACTCTAATCTCACCCAAAACTCTCGATTTCAAGCTCGAATCTCCAAGATCCAAAGGTTTTCTTCCTCAAATTCACAAGATTCTTGCATTTGGTGACCCAAGGGTGAGTTTTATGTTCTTGTCCTCACACTTGGAGGCCTACCCATGTTTTTTCTCTCTCTCCTCTCGATTATTGGTTGATCTTTGCTCATTATTCATGTTTTTGGACTTTATTTACTCTAGATCTTGCATCCAAGCTCGGGTGAGGCTTGTTTTTTGGAGGATTCAAGTTCAATCCACTTGTTAGACTTAGGGTTTTGCTCAAAACCCATCTTGGTAGGGATTTCTCTCTTCTTTTACATGTCTTGTGGTGATTATGCATGAATACGAGTGTTTATTTGTCGTAAATGGTCGAATGGAATGCTTTGTGACTTGTGGATCGTGTATTTCTCGAATATGGAATTTGTAGTCTTGAATGCTATGGTCCTTTGGCCATTTGAGATGTGGTAGATTGTGTCGATATGTGTAGAATGAGGTTATGGTGTTGATTGTGACGATAGTGTGATTGTCGGTATGAAGTGAAAAATGGAGTTTATTGTGACGCAAGGGGTGGTAACACAAAATCACAAGGGGTGGAGTATATTGTGACGCAAGGGGTGGTAACACTAAATCGCAAGGGGTGGAAATTGGTTGGAGGAGGTGTGAGTGTGTGTATGTGTGTGTGTGGCTATATGTGTGTATTGCTATGATACTTGCCAAGGGTGTTTATGTGCATCGTTTGAATTTGTTACCTAAATTGATTCGCCGTATCCATGTTTATCGTCTCATTGCATGTAGATTTTGTAGAGAATTTCCTAATGGGCTCTAGTAGCTCAACAAAATCCTTCTTTTCAGGTTCGAACGCAGGGCAATAGGTTGTGTGACATGGTGTATTTGGAACGGGGATTTTTGGAAGCTAACAAGATCTAGTTACTCAACCATCTTTGTATTAGTCTATTTTCTTTTTGATAGAGATGGTATTGTAACTAATTTAATTCGTTTGATCTTTTGACTAAAGTTTGTAATATTCAAAACTCCTTTGTACTTGTAGTTAGCTTAAGTTGGGCCGTGGTGCCAAACATGTAATTGATGTAGACTTTGGAAATTCGTTTGTAATTAAGCAGGTGGGAAACTCATTTTGGGTATTATCTATTTTATGCGAGAATCTTATATCGAAATGATATGTATATTTATGTTTAAAATCGAGGGCGTGACAAATTGGTATCAGAGCAACTAGGTTTGAATACTTTGAGACCGTGGGGAGACTTTTAGTCTCATGGGTTCAAAAGTCACGCCATTTGCATGACATATGTGTGCTTATAGGCTTTGACCGTCACTTGGCTTACGTGGCTTTACATTTTAATATGATATGGTGGTATTGAGTTGCTTTGGCTCTTGTTGGGATGACTAGGGGCTTAAGACCTCATTAAATAATGTTATTGTTGATAAGTTTCTCTCTCTTATAACTTGTAGCTAGATGCCTCCGAGAACGAGTGCTAGAGCAGGTGAGGCCGAGAGTTGGGGTGGTCGTGGCCGTGGTCGTGGTCGCGGCCGTGGTTGTGGCCGAAGGGTACCAATTGAGGATGAGGTTAGTCAGCATGGGGAAAATCCGAGTGGGAATTCAAGAGAGGGAGCCGGTCATGGTCGGGGAGAGGAGGCATCGGTTATTCAAAATCCTTTTGCTAGGGACTTCATTGCGGCTCTTGCGGCCGCTAACCTTTTAAACCCCGTGCCAAGGGAAGGTGTTGAAAGCCGTGCTTTGTCGGCTATGAGGGAATTCAGCCGTAGAAATCCACCGACATTCGATGGGTCGAGCAGTGACCCTCTTGTAGCCGATCATTGGCTAGCTCAGATTCGAAAGCTGTTTAGGGCTCTTGGGATTACGGAGGATGACTAGAGAGTCAAAAATGTGTCCGTCCAACTTACCGGGGAAGCTAATGAGTGGTGGGAGTCGGTCCTAGAATCAAGAAAGGATGCGAGGAGGGCGGCGAGGACCGCAGCTCAAGTAAATGAGCCAGATGTGGAGAACTTAACGTGGGCCGAGTTTGAAGTGCTCTTCGAGGAGCAACACTTTCCGGAGACTAGCCGTGATCAATTGAGGGATGAGTTCGAAAGGTTAGAACAAGGGAATATGACCGTGTCAGAATACGCTTTGAAGTTCCAATCTCTATCTCGTTTTGCGTCGGAATTAGTGGCAACGGAAGAAAGGAAAAGTAGGCGATTTGAAAGGGGTTTACACGACACCGTGAAGAAATACGTAATGGCACAACGCAAGGGGAAGTTTTCCGAGGTTGTAGAATGTGCGAGGAGTATTGAGTCTCCTAGGGAGGCACCGAGAAATCCTAAGGCTTGGGAACCGAGGCAACCGGTTGGGGGTTTGAGCTCTTCTTCGGGGAGTTTTGGTAGTCAGGGGAGGAAGAGGCAACGAGATCAATTTTCAGCTTCGTAGGGTCCGTCAAACTTTAAACCTGCATCTTCTTCGTCGTTTGGGACTCGGGGAGTTTCTAATAGGCCTCTGGTTGTGTGTCACGAGTGTGGTCAAGCGGGACACATTCGGGCTCAGTGTCCGCGGCTTTTGGGCACATGCTTTACTTGTGGGCAGGCCGGTCACTTTGCTCGGAGTTGTCCGCTTGGGGAAGGGACTCGAAGTGAGTTTGGTTCAGTACAGCAACCGAGGGGTGGTCAAAATTCTGGTCGGCAATCATTCCGGGGTACTCAGAGGCAGCAACAGTCTCACTTCCGCCAGACCACATCAGCTCAGGGATCTCAGTTTGAGAGAGGAGCGAGTTCTTCGACACCTACTCAGGGTTCTGGTCAGCGGGGTGGACATGTTCAGGGTCAGATGACTCAGGGTAGAGCCTTTGCTATCACTTCTGCTATTCCGCCATGACCTCCTGTTACTTCTCAGACCCCAGAGACTTCGGTTGTGAGGGGTACATTTCTATTGTTTAACTCTTTTGTTAGAGTGTTATTTGATTCTAGAGCATCGCATTCTTTCATTGTTGCATCTTTTGCTTGTGCATTGGAATTGGAAATTGAGAAAATTAGTCCTCCGTTGTTCGTTGAGACACCTATAGGAGGTAGGTCGTCGTTAGATCGTATATGCCGGGATTGTGAACTTATCATTCGAGATCGTCGTTTTACCTTTGACTTCATTGTGCTGAATATGTTGAGTTTCGATCTCATATTGGGAATGGATTGGTTGTCTACGTTTCACGCAACCATTGATTGTTTCAAGCGTCGGGTCCGTATCTGTCCGCCTGAGGGTCCTTGTTTTGAGTTCTTTGGGGAGCGTCGAGAACCGTTAGAGCCGTGTTTGTGTGGGTCTCGGGAGCAAGAGTCGATGTATGCCTTGTTAGCAAGTTTGGCCTTAGATGAGGATGTGTCCGCACGTGGGGAGTTGCCCCTTGTCGTTTGTGATTTTCCGGACGTGTTCCCACAGGAGTTACCCGGTTTACCACCCGAGAGAGAAATCGAATTCACTATCGATTTACTTCCCGGTACCGCCCCCATTTCCGTACCTCCTTATCGTTTCGCGCCCGCCGAGTTGAGAGAATTGAAGACTAAATTGTAAGAATTGGAGGGTTTGGGGTTTATCCGTCCGAGTACGTCACCGTGGGGAGCACCGGCCTTGTTTGCTCAGAAGAAAGATGGGTCGCTCCGCTTGTGTATCGATTATCGTAAGTTGAATCGTGTCACCATTAAGAATAAGTACCCTATGCCTAGAATCGATGATTTATTTGACCAACTTCGAGGAGCAACGTGTTTTTCTAAGATCGACTTGAGGTCCGGTTACCACCAGTTGAGAGTTCGGAGGGAAGACATTCCTAAAATCGCTTTTCGTACTCGTTATGGCCACTACGAGTTTATTGTTATGCCTTTTGGATTGACGAACGCACCGACAACTTTCATGGATCTAATGAACCGTATCTTTCGTGCCTATCTTGATCGTTTTGTGGTCGTTTTTGTGGACGATATCCTTATCTACTCACCTTCGGAGGAGGAGCACCAAACTCACCTTTCTATCGTACTCGAACTCTTAAGAGAGCACCGCTTGTATGCCAAATTGAGTAAGTGTGAATTTTGGTTGTCCGAAGTCAAGTTTTTGGGTCACGTTGTATCGAAGGATGGGGTGTCCGTTGATCCGGGGAAGATAGAGTCCATAATGAATTGGCAACGACCGAAGAGTGTATTCGAGATTCGTAGTTTCTTGGGCTTGGCTGGATACTACCGTCGTTTTGTCCTTGACTTCTCTCGTTTAGCAGCTCCAATGACTAAATTAACCCGTAAAGGAACCCGTTTTGTTTGGAATGATGCGTGTGAGAAGGCTTTTGAGGAATTGAAGAAAAGGTTGACAACCGCGCCGGTTTTGGTCGTGCTCGAGCGGGGAGTCGGCTATTCGGTATATTGTGATGCTTCGAAAGAGGGGTTAGGGTGCGTGTTGATGCAATTGGGACGAGTAGTGGCGTATGGATCACGGCAACTAAAAACTCACGAGCGGAATTACCCTACCCATGACTTAGAGCTTGCGGCCATTGTTTTTGCTTTGAAGAGTTGGCGTCATTATTTATACGGTGAGAGATTCGAAGTATTTTCCGATCATAAGAGTCTTAAGTACTTATTTTCTCAAAAAGAGCTTAATCTACGTCAATGCCGTTGGATGGAACACCTAGAAGACTACGATTTTGAGTTGCAATACCACCCGGGAAAGGCGAACGTTGTAGCGGACGCTTTGAGTAGAAAATCGATGCACCTCGCGAGTTTAGATATCCACGAGTGGAAAACGATGAATGACTTGGGTTCGTATGCATTGCATTTCGAGGAAGTTCGAGAGGGAGTCACTTTATGCAACGTAACCGTTCAATCAACATTGTCGACTCGTGTAGTTGAGGCCCAACAGCAAGATGAAGAAGCAGGAGAATTTCGCTCTAAGTTCCTTAGCGAAAATGCTCGAGAGGGGTGGATGATTCATACCGATCAAGGCTTGTGATACCAAGGAAAATTGTTCGTACCCATTTCGTGTCGGGAGGAAATTTTAAGGGAATTTCACCATTCACCGTTAGCCGTACATCCGGGAGGAATGAAAATGTATCATGACTTGCGTAGACAGTTTTGGTGGCCGGGAATGAAGAGAGACGTCGTCGTTTTTGTATCCAAATGTCTTACGTGTCAACAAGTCAAAACCAAGCATCAACGACCCGCGGGGGAGTTACAACCATTACCAGTGGCCGAGTGGAAGTGGGAGAACGTGACTATGGATTTCGTTACCGGGTTACCGAGATCGCTGAGGGGGCATGATGCCATTTGGGTGATAGTTGATCGATTGACCAAGTCAGCGCATTTCTTACCTATTCAGATTTCGGATTCGATTGACACGCTTAGTCGTTTATATATCCGTGAAATTATCCGTCTTCATGGGATTCCTGTTTCTATCGTGTCCGATCGAGATCCGAGATTTACCGCGCGTTTTTGGCAAAGTTTGCAGGCCGCTCTTGGCACCAACTTATTATTTAGCACGGCGTATCATCCTCAAACGGACGGGCAATCCGAGAGAACGATCCAAATTTTAGAAGATATGCTTCGGGCTTGCGTTATGGATTTTCGGGGGAATTGGGAGGATCACCTACCGTTGGTTGAGTTTGCGTACAACAATAGTTACCAATCTAGTATCGAAATGGCACCGTATGAAGCTTTGTATGGGAGACCGTGTCGATCACCTGTTTGTTGGACCGAGTTGGGCGAGGCTACGTTAGTAGGGCCGGATTTGATCAAAGAAACCTCCGAGAGCATGAGAATGATTCGCCAACGTCTTCTTGAAGCGCAAAGGAGAACCACCGAGCAAGTCAAAGTGATTCGTCAACGATTGTTAACCGCGCAAAGTAGGCAAAAAAGTTACGCCGATCGTCGCCGCCGACCGTTATCATTTGAAGTGGGGGACCATGTCTTCCTTAAGGTGTCACCGCGTCGGGGATTGTCTCGTTTTGGTCAAAAGGGGAAGCTTTCACCACATTTCATTGGACCGTTTGACATTATCGAGAAGATTGGGGAAGTCGCGTATCGATTGGCCATACCACCGAGGTTATCGGGAGTTCATGACGTATTTCACGTATCGATGTTACGAAAGTACGAGCCTGATCCGTCGCATGTCTTAGAGTGGTCCGAATTAGAGTTGGAGGCCGATGCGTCCTATGGGGAGGAGCCGATACGTATCCTAGATTCGCGTGACCAAGTGTTGAGGGGAAAGACCATTCCGTTAGTGCGAGTTCTTTGGAGTCACCTCAGAAAGGAAGAGTCGACGTGGGAAAGGGAGGACGAGGTTAGAGAGAAGTATCCACATCTATTTTCAAGTTGAATCAATGTAAGTTTCGAATCCCGATTTTGTGAATGTTAATTTGATTGTTTCATGACATGTGTTGCGGTATAAGCATGATTACTTGATGCATGAGTATGTTTGACTTGAATTGGAAATTTCGGGACGAAATTTCTTTAAGGAGGATAGAATGTGAAGACTTGTGGATTTATTAAATTTCGGAAATCGTTTATTTCGTAAAGTAGTTGTATTGTTAGTAAAGTCGCTCATATGTTGTGGGGTGTACGGAGATACGTATTCTGGTGTGTATTGGACTCTCGGAGGATGGTAAAATGTTAGTTTGAAGTTGTAATGATGTTTGGTAATGTTGGTAGCAAGTGGGGTTTGATTCGGTGACCGTTGCAAAAAAATTTATTTTCTGCCCAACTTGAACCGGTACAGCTTTTTCCCCGTACCGGTTCATGCTGTCCAGAAGTTGTGTTTTGGCATTTTGAAGGTTCATGTACCGGTACAGCTTTTTCCCCGTACCGGTTCATGTTGTGTTTTCTGCACTTTTTTCAGCACGCTTTTTGGGACACTATAAATACCCCTTTATGTCATTTCTCACACCCAAAGGCCACGAAACCAGATCTCAAAACCTTCTCTCACCCACCCCACTCCAATCTCACCCAAAACTCTCGATTTCAAGCTCGAATCTCCAAGATCCAAAGGTTTTCTTCCTCAAATTCACAAGATTCTTGCATTTGGTGACCCAAGGGTGAGTTTTATGTTCTTGTCCTCACACTTGGAGGCCTACCCACGTTTTTTCTCTCTCTCTCCTCTCGATTATTGGTTGATCTTTGCTCATTATTCATGTTTTTGGACTTTATTTACTCTAGATCTTGCATCCAAGCTCGGGTGAGGCTTGTTTTTTGGAGGATTAAAGTTCAATCCACTTGTTAGCCTTAGGGTTTTGCTCAAAACCCATCTTGGTAAGGATTTCTCTCTTCTTTTACATGTCTTGTGGTGATTATGCATGAATACGAGTGTTTATTTGTCGTAAATGGTCGAATGGAATGCTTTGTGACTTGTGGATCGTGTATTTCTCGAATATGGAATTTGTAGTCTTGAATGCTATGGTCCTTTGGCCATTTGAGATGTGGTAGATTGTGTCGATGTGTGTAGAATGAGGTTATGGGGTTGATTGTGACGATAGTGTGATTGTCGGTATGAAGTGAAAAATGGAGTTTATTGTGACGCAAGGGGTGGTAACACAAAATCACAAGGGGTGGAGTATATTGTGACGCAAGGGGTGGTAACACTAAATCGCAAGGGGTGGAAATTGGTTGGAGAAGGTGTGAGTGTGTGTATGTGTGTGTGTGGCTATATGTGTGTATTGCTATGATACTTGCCAAGGGTGTTGATGTGCATCGTTTGAATTTGTTACCTAAATTGATTCGCCGTATCCATGTTTATCGTCTCATTGCATGTAGATTTTGTAGAGAATTTCCTACTGGGCTCTAGTAGCTCAACAAAATCCTTCTTTTCAGGTTCGAACGCAGGGCAATAGGTTGTGTGACATGGTGTATTTGGAACGGGGATTTTTGGAAGCTAACAAGATCTAGTTACTCAACCATCTTTGTATTAGTCTATTTTCTTTTTGATAGAGATGGTATTGTAACTAATTTAATTCGTTTGATCTTTTGACTAAAGTTTGTAATATTCAAAACTCCTTTGTACTTGTAGTTAGCTTAATTTGGGCCGTGGTGCCAAACATGTAATTGATGTAGACTTTGGAAATTCTTTTGTAATTAAGCAGGTGGGAAACTCATTTTGGGTATTATCTATTTTATGCGAGAATCTTATATCGAAATGATATGTATATTTATGTTTAAAATCCAGGGCGTGACAATACTTCTCGAGCTCGCCCTTTGAAATGAACCCCATTATCAGATACAAAAGCCTGAGGAACCCCATACCGATAAATGACATGTTGCTTGATGAAATGTGCAACTTGAACTGCAGTCAAAGTGGTGTAAGAGGCAGCTTCTACCCATTTTGTGAAATAATCGATGGCTACCAAAATGAACTTGTGACCGTTGGAAGCCGCTGGCACAATTCTCCTGATGACGTCAATTCCCCATGTTAAGAAAGGCCATGGCGAGGTCATTTGTTGTAGCTCATGCGGCAGAATATGCGTGAGATTGGCATGAATTTGACATTTTCGGCACCTTTGCACGTACTCTACACATTCCGTTTCCATGGTGGTCCAGAAGTATCCTTGCCTGAGGATCTTCTTGGCGAGCATTATTCCGTTCATGTGGGGACCGCATACACCTTCGTGAACTTCTTCCATTACCCTTCTGCATCTTCTCCATGGATGCACAGCTTGTGCGTACCACAGTGCGATCTTCGGTATAGGTTTCCTCCGCAGATAATGTATTGAGCTGCCATCCTTTGAAGAGCGATTCGGTCCTTCTTGCTTGCTCCCATGGGGTACTCTCCTCTTTCCACATATCTCCAAATGTCATAATACCATGGGTGGCCATCATCGGGCTCGTCGATCACCATGATGTGTTGGTGTACGGGTGTGTCCCTTTGTTCTATCACAATCGGTCTTAACCTTACGCCAACAGGAATCTCCACCATAGATGCTAGTGTTGCCAAAGCATTTGCAAATTGATTTTTGTGCCTCGGGACGTGAGTGAATGTCACCTTGCTGAAGTGGGGGATAAGATCTTCGAGATCCTGATGATACGGTTTAAGCTTTTCTTCCTTGACCTTCTAGTCGCCATTTGCCTGGGATACAACCAAGTTCGAATCTCCCACAACTTCCAGCTTTTCTATGCCGATCTCGATGGCTGCTTCCATGCCCATGATGCATGCCTCGTATTCTGTCTGATTATTGGTGACTTTAAAGTTAAGCTTGAATGCCAACGGGATGTGCGACCCATCGGGCGATATTAGCAACACACCGATTCCGAACCCTTTCTGGTTGGCCACTCCATCAAAGTACAACTGCCAAACATCCTCGGCCACCGTCATTATGTCCTCGTCGGGGAAATTGAATTCAGCGTCTTCCCCTCCCTCGACTGGGCAATCGGCTAGGAATTCTGCGACTGCTCTTCCTTTTATCGACTTTCGAGTGACATATTTTAATCAAATTTGGCCAACATCAGCAACCATCGTGCCATCCTACCGGTGAGAGCTGGTTTCTCGAACAGATATTTTAGGGGATCCATTCGGGATATTAGCCTCACCGAGTATGCCAGCATATAATGCCTCAACTTCTTGGAAGCCCATACGAGTGCCCAGCATGTCTTTTCTAAAGGGGTATAATGCTCTTCGGGTCCAACCATCTTTCAACCCCATCATCTCCTTCCTGCGCTAACATACACCCCATCGAAGACGGAGTGACTGACAGGTATAGGATCAAAGGTTTTCCTGTTACGGGCGGTGTTAGTACTAGCGGCTTGTGCAAGTAGGCCTTAATGGCTTCGAAAGCTTTCTGGCACCTATCATCCCAAGTGGACGACACTCCTTTCTTGAGTAAGCGGAATAGGGGTTCACAAGTCGAAGTCAACTTTGCGATGAATCTACTAATGAACTACACTTTTCCAAGAAAACTCCTTACATCCTTTTCAGATCGCGGCGGCTCCATTTCTAGAATAGCTTTGATCTTTGATGGATCGACTTCGATACCGCGAGTGGTGATCATGAACCTAAGCATTTTCCCTGCAGTGACTCCAAACGTGCATTTGGCCGGATTAAGGCACATTTTGTACTTCCTAATTCTTTCGAAGAACTTCCTAAGTGCGGGGAGATGTCTTTCTTGCTCTTTGGCTTTAACAATCATATCATCAACGTAGACTTCTACCTCTTTGTGAATCATGTCGTGTAGCAATGTCGTGGCGGCCCGCTGGTAAGTAGATCCTGCGTTCTTCAGTCCAAAGGGCATGACTCGATAACAGTACGTCCCCCATTCAGTGACGAATGTAGTCTTTTCCCGATCTTCCGGAGCCATGAGGATTTGGTTGAACCCCGAAAAGCCATCCATGAAAGAGAGCAGGGCATGGCCAGCGGTGTTGTCAACCAGTACATCAATGTGCGGTAACGGGAAGTCATCTTTAGGGCTAGCTTTGTTAAGGTCCCTGAAATCAACACAGACTCTTATTTTACCATCCTTCTTTGGCACAGGGACGATGTTTGCGACCCACTGAGGGTATTCGGTTACCATTAAGAATCCAGCATTGATCTGTTTGGTGACTTCCTCTTTTATCTTAAGCACCCAGTCAGGCCTCATGCGTCTTAGTTTCTGTTTTACTGGCTTTGCATTGGGATAAAGGGGAATCCGGTGTTCCACGATTTCAGGATCGATTCCGGGCATATCCGCGTGTGACCATGCAAACACATCTTCGAACTCTTTGAGCAAGTTTACAAGGGCTTCGCATTCTTCGGCAGCTAGCGCGGAACCGATTTGGGTCATCCGGGGATTCCCTTCATCTCTCAAGTTTATTAAAACAATTTCTTCTTTTACAGGTTGAGCATGCCTTTCATCTTCCCTTTCGATTAGGGATCGAATTTCTTTGGAGATGTCCCCGTCGAAATCAATCTCTTCATCATCAGGGTCGATGCAATTTATTTCAAAGTCAGGGAAGTAAGCAGAATCAGATTTATTTATTTCATTGCTAACAATGGCCTCGGGGGCACCATACACCCGGGTGGACTCCGAACTCGAAATACAGACTCTGAGAGTTTGGGCCGAGAGGCACCAACTTGGACTTGACGGACTTAGAAGACTCAGAGGACTCAGTAGACTCAGACTCAGACTCAGATCCACAGTGAGTTGTACTCGGCATGAAGGTCCAGTTCTTGTACTCCCTAGCGGCATCCATGATGAGCAAAGTTGGATCCTCAGGAGTATCTTGTTCCATCATCAGCACTTCTGCTTCCACAGCTGTACCCATTGGTTCGTCCTCCCTGAACAGAGTTGCGAGACTACCCATAGCAAAAACCTCAATCCAGTCGGCGGGCTTTCTCTGTTCTTTCACAACTTCGACTTCCTCATCACTATCCGGCCAGACATCGTTTGCGAATATCTCAAATCCTGGTAAAAAGGTGTTGGTTTCTTCATCCCAAAACGGCTCTGGCTGGCCTTGGTAAACCTGCCTTGCTTTCTCCCTGACAAAGTAGTTTTCTAGCCTGTTTCCCTTTTCCATCTTGCTGTCGCTCGAGGGTGAATAACCTAGGCCAATTGTGCGCATCAGAGTGCCTTGGGCTTCAAACTTTGTGGGGCCTTGGAGATTCTTTCCTAGTCCCAATTCTGGCATGTAAGACATCTTCTTCATTATCTTGATGGCAACATTACTGACAATAAAGTCGTCATCAATTCTAACCGAGTAGACAGATCAGGAGGTATCCAGAGAGAAGCCTCCCAAGGCGATATCTTCTACTCCGTGTTGAATATCCAGGAGTGGGGCATTGTCTTCAACAGGGGCGTGGATCCCAGAGTCCCCGTGGATAGTGAGCATTTCTGTTTCCAGTCCCAGCCGAATTTTCTGATGGAGTGTAGAGGGCACTGCCATGATGTTTGGTTGGTGCAGCCAGGGTCTTCCCAATAGCAGGTTGAAAGAGGCGGGAATGTTCACCACATGAAATTTCACCTCTGTCTGATATGGCCCGGAAGTCATAGGAAGCATAAGGGTCCCAACCACATCTTTCCGAGTGTTGTCATATGCTCGGACTTTGACTTCTGATGGAGAGAAGTCCTTATTTTTGTACCCTAAGTAGTAAGCAGCGTGGAGTGGACAGACATTAATTGCTGAACCATTGTCAACCAGGATCACTGGAACCGACTTGCCATGGCATTTCAAGGTGATGTGCAACGGCCGATTATGGTCAATTCCTTCAGCAGGTAAGTCTCGATCAGTAAAGGTGATGGCATGCTTTATAGGTATGGCTTTGATCAGTGCCACAAGCTCATCGGGGGTTATGGCAGAGAGAACTTTCAGTTGAGATAGTGCTTGAATGAGCCCTTCACGATGGCGTGTGGAATGAACTAGCACATCCCAAACAGACATCTTGGCCTGAGTTTGCTCAAGTTGGCACTTAACCATTCCTTCGGGGTTCTTCTCTGGTCGGGAAGGCTCCTTGGCCGGTGGGTCAAAGGGCCGAAGGTGTTTTTAACTGGGGTGGTAAAGGGATCAGAGGGCCCCGGGGCTGCAGGGTTGGAAGATTCTCCAACTTGAAGGTTTGGAGGTTGGTAAACACGGCCACTTCTGGTCAAATGATTAATGGTACTTTGATTCCTCGCTCCATAGGTCGGCTAAGGCTTTATGATTGTTTCCAATGGTCGTATCTTGCAGATTGGCGGCCAAATCGGCAATGACCAAGTCATCACACAGATCTTCAGGTTTCCATCTTTCAGCCTCCATCACTGTCTTGTTGACAGTCCATTCCTCATTTCCCACTTTTATGTTGACCACCTCGGTGTTCGCCCACAAGTTTGTTCCAGCTCCTGGTTCATCTTCCCACAAGTTTGTCATGGCAACATCAGCGTCCTTTGGAAAAGTGACTGATGGTTCAGATTCAGTTTCATCAATAAGGTAATCCATCGGGTCACACCCATTACTAGCAACTTCTTCTTCGAATCCAGGAAGGTTTGGGTACGGGGTGAGGTTCACGTTACTATACAAGTTATTGATGACAAGATCATTAAAATGAGAGAAATTCGGGCGGAGCGGAGCGAGCTCTGGCCAGTTGTACGTCATCATCTCAGGTTGATACCCTGGTTGATATTCTTCGGTGAACAGTGCCGGCAAGAACAAGGTGTCCAAAGGGTCATTCCAAACCAAAAGCTGGTACTCATCCGGCACTGGGTCCCATCCCCACTCAGGCATGTCTTGGAAAACTTGGTATTCTTCCCATTAGTTTTCAAACAGCGCATACAAAGAGAATCCATCAAGAGGATCTGCATAGATGTTTTGCCAGTCAACCTCCCATCCGGCCTCGAATAAGGGTTCGTCATTTCTTTGGAAATCGGCGGCTTCAAACTCTTCCCAATCAGCAATCAATTCTCCCCACGTGTCTTCCCATTCCCATATAGAATGAAGGGCAGTCTCTTCGGGAATTTCACCAACAGGCCTCGGTTCAGTATTAGGGACAATGAACAGGGTGGGGTCAAACTCCAGGAGGTTTTGATTTTCGGCTAGAGTGATTTGGTTAATACGGAAGGGAGCGTTGTGCTGCGGTAGAGGGTTTGAAACGGTGTTTGGTTTATCTGAGGGTAGAGCGTCGACAACCTTGTTGTCAATGAGGTTTTGAATTTCATGACGGAGGCGGATACAGTTATCAGTGGTATGGCCAGGCATCTGGTGGAAGTCACAGTAGACATATTGGTTTAGGTTTGGTGGAATGGTTTGTGGTGGCGGAAGAGGTTTCAATACTCCGATTTCAGTGAGTTTCTTAAGAAGAGCGGATCTGGGAGCGCTGAATTGGGTGAAGGTTCGGCTCTGGGACTTTGGTTTCTCGGAAATCTGGTTGACTTCAATGGGTTTGGTGGATGAGGTTCCTGCCTGATTAGCATTCCCGAAGAGAACATTGTTATTTCCTGAGTATGCCCTTTTGAATTTTGATCCCGATCCTGATTCTTTCTTGTCCAAAGTTCCATCTCGCAAAGCCTCCTCTATAGCCAGTCCAGAATCATAAAAGGTTTCGAAATTTGGGGTAGCCTGAGAAAGAACCATGTAAGGAGCGAAGGAGCTTGGCAAGTTCTTGGTGATGATCCTTATCTGTTCTTTCAAATCAGGCTTATTCTACATTTGGGCAGCCTTAGCCCTCTAGCGCTTCACAAAGTCGGCGAAGCTTTCCTTCTCACTCATCTTAGTGCTTTCCAATTCCCTCATGGTCATTTTCAAGTCAACATTAAAGTCATACTGGGCCACGAAAGCTGTCCCGATGTCTTCCCAAGTCCTTTTCTTGGATGGTTCGAGAGTGAGGAACCATTGCAGGACTGGACCAGTCAAGGACTCGTGGAACAATTGGGCCATAGCTTCCTTTTCGATGCCATGCATAGTGAGGGAACCTACGTATCCTTGGAGATGGGTCATTGGATCGCCGGTACCATCGAACATCGCAAAATCCACTGCCTTGAACTTTTCCGGCAACTTGGCATTTGGAAAGAGTCATAGCTTGCTCATGTCAATTTCTCCCTTCCCAAGTCGCTTAGTCTCCTGGACGGATTCCTCCAGCTTACCAATCTTAGCAATGAGGGCAGCCAGGTTGGGATCAGCCGCTGGTGTTTCTTCTTTGAGTTGCTCGGGTTTTGGCCTAGCTTGAAGTTTATCGCTGATTTCCTGCATACTTTCCATTATCATGTTCATGTCGTTTTTCATAAAGACTACGGTAGCCTTGAGTTGTGCATCGACATCGGCGAGGGACTGCTTAAACTGAATATCCATGTTAGTCATATTCTGCCTGAGTTCTTCTATTCCGTCTCCTTGATCAGCCATGGGTAAAGGATTTTCGGGCGGGATGGAGACTATGGGTTCTTCTAACAACTGTAGTTCCTCTTGCTCAACTTGGACTTCAAACAGTGGAGTTTCTTCCAGGGTGTCTACGCGAACTAGTCTTTGGGACGGACGAAACCAATTGGGTATAGCCTCTTTTCTTCGCAGGCGATCAATGTTGGCAGCACTGGTAACAAGTCAAAAGAGAGCAACTCATAACTGATCCGAATGCTCGCCCTACCTTCTACGCACCTCCTAGAAACAAGGCCTAGGATCTACCGTTGTTTGCATCTCACTTAAGACGTTTGTACAGAAGATTTTCAATAGTCCGGGTAGGTGCTGTCAGGCAGGTTGAATTCCGAGCGGGTCGGAACCAGAGCCAATCTCCTTACCGTGACCATCCGAGACAAAGCAATGTGACCATTGGAATCCAGATACGCACGCGCTTAAGGCTAGATCCAAACCAAGGGAGTCGTTCGGGCACGACAACCACCGGAGGTATCGTAAACTCCATGGATTTAAGGTCTCCTAGACCGACCGGAGGGCCCTAAAGAATTCTAAGGGAGCCTAATCCTCTAGCTCGCAGGATGCAATGATGCATGAATGATGTATGTGTACAGGAATAAAAGGCACGTAAACAAGATATAACATGTAAGTCCTAACCATGGGTTCCTGTCCTATTTGGGATGGTTTTGTGGCTACGTACAAGTGTAAAGGCTGGTTTTGGTCTTAGAAGGGTTCCCCGGACTAGAGCCAAGATGTACTACCCCATGCCAAGTGTATTGCAAGACAATGGTCGAACAGCACGATGGCTCATCATAGTCCAGGGTTGCTAGGCGTTCCGGGAGAGCTTGTTACCGGTAAACCGGGCAAGGTAGCCGAAACACGCTAGCGAGACTTGTGCAGTACAAAGTGTACAGGATAAAAAAGCTTAATCTTCCGAAAAATATTTGAAAATCCCCCTTTTGAAAACACCTTTCAAGTTTGGCTCTCTTAATCATTCAATACTTTTGTACACATTTTTTTTAAAAAAAAAAGTATTGAATAAAGAATCCCCAGCAGAGTCGCTACTATGGGCTCCCGTGCCCTTTCGGTTCGAAGAGTCGCTACCCGGATTTTTTGAGATGGATGATCCAAGAAACCGAGAACTCGTTTGCAAAAAGTTTTTGGTCTAGCGAAAACGTTGAGATTTTGGGTTCGAGAGCCACATTACAAATGGGGAAGGTTTTTCTTTAAAAAGCACCCCACTCGCCCGTTAAAAACCGGTCTCTACTTAATGTTTTCAAAAGGGGAAATCTCGAATATCATTTGGAATATTAAGCTCTTCAATAAAAGCAAATAGCGGGGAAGAGACATGGAAAATATATCACATTAACGTGCACGTGGTGCTGTCTGTACAGTAGTGATAAAATGATGTGAACAGATAGAATAAATAGCATTCAGCAAACTGTCTGGACCCCAATCATATGTACACGGCACGCTGGGTTGCCGCGCGCGGCACCTCAACATGCCGTGTGGGGACTGTCACAAACTATCAAAACATCATCTAGCTCCTTATTTTCTCCGCACATCTTTTGAAAAGCTCATCAGGAACCTCATGACAGTCAGATCAGCCCAAAGATGTCGTTATTTTCTCAAAACATTGGCTCAAAGCAACTTTTAACACCCTTGATCATTTGGGATGATCTAGAAAACCTTTTTAAAGAGCCAAAACATGGCTTGTAGATATGGTCTTTTTTTGAAAGAAACAGAAACAGTAAACAGCAGATGCAGACAGCCACAACAGAAGATAACTCGGATCCAGACAGCCTGCCTACAATAACATCAATGTGTATACTATGCCGTGCGCCGATGGTCAAGGTACCGCGCGCCTGATCGACCAGCCGCGCGGTTCTCCAACCTTAACACAGTACTGGTTTTATTTTAAAAAAATGTGTTTTAAGTTTGGATCTAACCAAAAGGGATTAAATCTAACTACAGAAAAGTCCTGTAGACACCCCAATCCGGACCTCGGAGAGTCTTTGACCACCCCGATGATGAAATGAAGGAAACAATACCTTTGTGAGCTTGAAAAAGGATTTCCCTAAGCCCAGACAAAACCCAAAAGACCCAGGACCGAAGAAAGAGGTACCGTGCGGAGTGGCATTGGAGTACACGGCACCTTGAAATTCAAGAAGCCGTGCGCGACAAAACTTCACCGCACGGCACCTTGAGCAAAAGCTGACTGGCTCAGAATGCTGTCGGCCATGCCAGTTTGAGCCACAGCTGATGACTGGCTCAGCCGAAAATGCACTTCCCTTCACTATTTGAAATTCAAAAGCCTTGGCCTTTGCCTATAAATTAACCCCTCCACTGAAGAAAAAGGGGCCCTTCCTTTGAGTCCCCTTTTGGCTCTCTTTGCTTCTTGGTATTCTTACTCCATAAGTTTTCTCTCTCTAGTTTCCACACTCACTTTCCCATTACCACTTCAATTTCCAAGTCTTAAAGAATGTCATTCCCAAAAGACATTCTTTAAACACCTTCACTCACTCCCTTCTCATCATTGAAGTTGGTCACTCATTAATTTCAAGATCCTATCTCCCAAAACACCTAACCTTCACTCACACTCATACTCCCTTTGTCTCATTTAGCCTCTTCCATCTACATCCGTGACAATCCATCCTCTTCCTTGCATCAACGATCCTTGATCAAGCTCAACACCAAAGGTAAAAGCTAGTTTCCTTGGACTAGACTCCGTTCTGGTCCTGAGGGGACTTTTCTGTCAGCAGGTCTAATCTCTTTTGGGTTAGATCCTGACTTAAAACTCATTTTCATAAAATAAAAACAGAACTGTGTTGAGGTTGGGGAACTGCGCGGCTAGATGACCAGACGCACGGCAATTGTGTATCTTGGTGTTATCAGGCTGTCTGGATCTGAGTTGTCATCTGCTGGGGTTGTCTGTATCTGCTGTTTACTGTTTCATTTCTTTTAAAACAATACCATATCTACAAGCCATGTCTTGGCCTTTCGAAAAAGGTTTTCTAGATCATCCCGAATGATCAAATACATCAAAAATCGTTTTAAAGACATGTTTTAAGGAAATAACAATATGTTTGGGATGATCTGTCTTCCATGAAGTCTCTGATGAGTTTTCCAAAAGACGTACAGAGATAGCAATGAGCTAAATAATGTTTTGAAAGTCTGCAACAGTCTGACAGCAGAGCAGGTACCCCGCACGGCATGTTGAAGTACTGCGCGCGGCATCTCAGGGTGCCGTGTACAGTATGACTGAGGTCCAGACAGTTTGTTGAATGCTTTTATTCCTTCTGCACACATCATTTTACCACTACTGTACAGACAGCACGACATGCACGTCAATGTGATATATTTCCCATGTCCTTTCCCTTTTTTAATAAAGAGCTTAATCTTTTAAATGATGCTTGAAAGTTTCCCCTTTTGAAAACATTAAGTAGAGACCGATTTTTACCGGGCGAGTGGGGTGCTTTTTAAAGAAATACCTTCTTCATTCGTAACGTGGCTTCCGAACCCAAAATCTCAACGTTTTTTGCTAGACCAAAAGCCTTTTACAAATGAGCTCTCGGTTTCTCGGATCATCCATCTCAAAACTCCGGGTGGCGACTCTTCGAAAAAAAGGGCGCGGGAGCCCACAGTGGCGAGTCTGCTGGGGATTTATAACTTTAATCAATACTTTTTTTTCTAAAAAAAATGTACAAAAATATTGAATGATCAAGAGGGCCAAGCTTGAAAGATGTTTTCAAAAGGGGGATTTTCAAATGTTTTTCGGAAGATTAAGCTCTTTTATCCTGTACACTTTGCACCGCACAAATCTCGCTAGCGTGTTTCGGCTACCTTGCCCGGTTTACCAGTGACAAGCTCTCTCGGAATGCCTAGCAACCCTCGACTATGATGAGCCATCGTGCTATTCGATCATTGCCTTGCAATACACTTGACATGGGGTAGTACATCTTAGCTCTAGTCAGGGGAACCCTTCTGAAACCAAAACCAGCCTTTGCACTTGTATAAAGCCATAGAACCTTCCCAACTAGGACAAGAACCCATGGCTAGGACTTATGTGTTATATCTTGCTTACGTGCTTTTTTTAATCTTGTACACACACATCATTCATGCATCATTACATCTTGCGGGCTAGAGGATTAGGCTCCCTTAGAATTCTTTAAGGCCCTACCAGTCGGTCTAGGAGACCTTAAATCCATGGAATTTGTGATACCTCTAGTGTTTGCCGTCCCCGAATGGCTCCCTTGGTTTGAATCTAGCCTTAAGCGCGTGCGTATCTGGATTCCGGTCGTCGCATTGCTCTGTCTCGGATGGTCACGGTAAGGAGATTGGCTCTGGTTCCGACCCGTTCGGAATTTAACCTACCTAACAGCACCTACACGGACTATCGGAAATCTTCTGTACAAACGTCTTAAGTGAGATTCAAGTCACGGTAGGTCCTAGGCCTTGTTTCTAGGAGATGGGTAGAAGTAGGGCGAGCATTCGGATTGGTTATGAGTTGCTCCCTTTTGACTTGTTACCAGTGTGGCCAACATTGATCGCCTGCGAAGAAAAGAGTCTGTACCCAATTGGTTTCGTCCGTCCCAAAGACTAGTTCGCATAAACACCCTAGAAGAAACTCCACTATTCGAAGTCCAAATGGAGCAAGGAGAACACCAATTGTTAGAAGAACCCATAGCCTCAATCCCGCTTGAAAATCCTTTACCCATGGCTGACCAAGGAGACGGAATGGAAGAGCTCAGGCAAAACATGGCCAACATGGATGCTCCGTTTAAACAGTCCTTCGCCGGTGTCGACGCAGAGCTCAAGGCCGCCGTAGTCTCTATGAAAAACGACATAAACATGATAATGGAAAGTATGCAGGAAATCACTGACAAACTCCTAACTAAGACTTCCCCGCAGTTCGAACAACCCAAAGTTGAGAAACCAGCAGCTGATCCCAACCTGGCCGCTATCATGGACAAGATTGGCAAATTGGAGGAATCCGTTCAAGAAACTAAGCGTCTTGGAAAAGGAGAAATTGACATGAGCAAGCTATGCCTCTTTCCGAATGCCAAATTACCGGAAAAATTCAAAGGAATGGATTTTGCGAAGTTTGACGGTACTGGCGATCCGAGGGCCCATCTCAAAGGATACGTTGGTTTCCTCACTATGCATGGCATCGAAAAAGAAGCTATGGCCCTAGCTCTTCCATGAGTCCTTGTCTGGCCCAGCCCTGCAATGGTTCCTCACTCTCGAACCATCCAAGAAAAGGACTTGGGAAGACATCGGGATGGCTTTCGTGGCTCAGTACGACTTCAATGTCGACCTGAAGATGACCACGAGGGAGTTGGAAAGCACTAAGATGAGCGAGAAGGAAAGCTTCGTGGACTTTGTGAAGCGTTGGAGGGCTAAGGCTGCTCAGATGCAAAATAAGCCAGATTTGAAAGAACAGATACGTATCATGACCAAAAACTTGCCGAGCTCCTTCGCTCCTTACATGGTTCTTTCTCAGGCCGCCCCAAATTTCGAAACCTTTTATGATTCTGGACTAGCTGTAGAAGAGGCTTTACGGGATGGAACTTTGGAGAAGAAAGAATCAGGATCGGGGTCAAAATCCAAAAGGGCATACTCGGGAAACAGCAATGTTCTCTTCGGGAATACCAACCAGGCAGGAACTTCATCCACTAAACCTGTAGAAGTCAACCAAATTTTCGAAAAAACCAAAATACCAGAGTCGAACCTTCACCCAATTCAGCAATCCCAGATCCACTATTCTTAAGAAACTCACAGAAATCGGGGTGTTGAAACCTCTCCCGCCACCACAAACCATTCCACCAAACCTAAACCAAAATGTCTACTGCGACTTCCACCAAATGCCTGGCTATACCACCGACAACTGCATCCACCTCAGTCATGAAATTCAAAACCTCATCGACAACAAGGTTATCGACACTCCACCAGTCGATAAACCAATCACCGTTTCAAACCCTCTACCACAGCATAATGTTCCCTTCCGTATTAACCAAATCACTCTAGCCGAAAACCAAAACCTCCCAGAATTTGACCCTACCCTGTTCATTACCCCTGATACTGAACCAATGCATGTCGTCGAAATTCCCGAAGAGACTGCCCTTCGTTCCATATGGGAATGGGAGAACACATGGGGATAACTGATTGCTGATTGGGAAGAGTTTGAAGCCGCCAACTTCCTAAGAAGTGATGAACCTTTGTTCGAGGCCGGATGGGAAGTTGATTGGCAAAACATCCATGCAGATCCCCTTGATAGATTCTCTTTGTATGCACTATTTGAAAATCCAGGAGAAGAGTACCAAGTTTTCCAAGAGATGCCTGAGTGGGGATGGGACCCAACCCCAAATGAGTACCAGCTCTTGGCTTGGAATGACCCTTTGGATACCTTCTCCTTGCCAGCACTGTTCGGTGAAGAATATCAGCCAGTATATCCACCTGAGATGATGACATACAAATGGCCAGAACTCACTCCGCTCCGCCCGGATTTCTCTTATTTTAATGATTTCGTCATCAATAATTTGTACGGCAATGTGGACCTCACCCCGTACCCGAACCTTCCTGGATTCGAAGAAGAAGTTACTAGTAATGGGTTTGATCCAATGGACTACCTTATCGATGGGACTGAATCTGAACCTTCTGCTACATTTCCAAAAGACGCTGATGTTGCTATGATAAACTTATGGGAAGATGAACCAGGGGTTGGAACAAACTTGTGGGCAAACACCGAGGTGGTTAATGTAAAAGTGGGAAATGAGGAATGGACCATCAACAAAACCGTAATGGAGGCTGAAAAGTGGAAACCCGAAGATCTGTGGGACGATCTAGTCATTGCTGACCTGGCTGCCAATCTACAGGATACGACCATCGGAAACAAGCGTAAAGCCCTAGCCAACCTATGGAGTGAGGAATCAAAGTACCGTTAGATTGATCATTTGACCAGAAGCGGCCATGTTTACCAACCTCCAAACCTTCAAGTTGGGGAATCTTCCAGTCTTGCAACCCTGGAGCCCTCTGATCCCTTTACCACCCCAATTAAAAACACCTTCCGACCCTTTGACCCACCAGCCAAGGAACCTTCCCGACCAGAAAAGAACCCCGAGGGAATGATTAAACGTCAACTCGAGCAAACCCATGCCAAGATGTCCATTTGGGATGTGCTGGTTCATTCCACATGCCATCGTGAAGGGCTCATCCAAGCACTCTCTCAACTAAAGGTTCCCTCCGCCATAACCTCTGATGAGCTTGTAGCACTGATCAAAACCATACCGATCAAGCATGCCATCACCTTTACTAATCGAGACCTACCTGCCGAAGGAACTGATCATAATCGGCCGCTGCACATCAGCCTGAAATGCCATGGTAAATCGATTCCAGTGATCCTGGTTGACAATGGTTCAGTGATTAATATTTGTCCACTCCGCGTTGCTTACTGCTTGGGGTACAAAAATAAGGACTTCTCTCCATCAGAAGTCAAAGTCCGAGCATATGACAACACTCGGAGAGACGTGGTTGGGACTCTCAAGCTTCCTATGACTTTCGGACCTTATCAGACAGAAGTGGAGTTTCACGTGGTGAATATTCCCGCCTCTTTCAACCTGCTACTGGGAAGGCCCTGGCTGCACCGGCCCGACATCATGGTCGTACCTTCCACACTCCACCAGAAAATTCGATTGGCTGGAAACGGGAATGCTCACCATCCACGGGGACTCTAGAATCCATGCCCCTGTTGAGGACAATGCCCCTCTCCTGGAAATTCAACACAGAGAAGAAGATATCGCCTTGGGAGGCTTCTCTCTGGATACTTCCCTGTCTGTCTATTCGGTTAGAATTGACGATGACTTCGTCGTTAGCAATGTTGCCATCAAGATAATGAAGAAGATGTCCTACATGCCAGGATTGGGGCTGGGAAAGAACCTCCAAGGCCCTGCCAAATTTGAAGCTCAGGGCACTCTGATGCGTACAACCGGCCTTGGTTACTCGCCTTCGAGCAACAGCAAGGTGAAGAAGGGCAATAGACTGGAAGACTACTTCGTCAAGGAGGAAGCAAAACAGATCTACCAGGGGCAGCCTGAACCATTCTGGGATAAAGAAGCTAACACATTTCTGCCGGGGTTTGAGATATTCGCAAATGACGTCTGGCCGGAGAGTGATGAAGAGGTTGAAGTTGTGAAAGGACAGAAAGAGCCCACCGACTGGATCAAGGTTTTTGCTATGGGTAGTCTCGCGACTCTGTTCAGGGAGGACGAACCAATGGGTACAGCTGTGGAAGCAGAAGTACTGATGATGGAACAAGATACTCCTGAGGATCCAACTTCGCTCATCATGGATGCTGCTGGAGAGTACAAGAACTGGACCTTCATACCAAGTGCAACTTACCGTGGATCTGAGTCTGAGTCTTAGTCTGAGTCTGAGTCCGCTAAGTCTTCTGAGTCTGTCGAGTCCGAGTTGGTGCCTCTCGGCCCAAACTCTCAGAGTCTGTATTTCGAGTTCGAATCCACCCGTGTGTATGGTGCCCCCGAGGCCTCCGTTAGCAATGAAATGAATGAATCTGATTCTGCTTACTTCCCTGACTTTGAAATAAATTGCGTCGACCCTGATGATGAAGAGATTGATTTCAACGGGGACATCCCCAGAGAAATCCGATCCCTAATCGACAGGGAAGATGAAAGGCATGCTCAACCTGTAAAAGAAGAAATCGTTTTAATAAATTTGAGAAATGAAGGGAATCCCTGGACGACCCAGATCGGTTCCGCCCTATCCGCTGAAGAGCGCGAAGCCCTTGTAAATTTGCTCAAGGAGTTCGAAGATGTGTTCGCATGGTCACACGGAGATATGCTCGGAATCGACCCTGAAATCGTGGAACACCGGATTCCCATTTAGCCTGATGCCAAGCCAGTAAAACAGAAACTAAGACGCATGAGACCAGACTGGGTGCTTAAGATAAAAGAGGAAGTCACTAAACAGATTAACGCTGGGTTTTTAATGGTAACCGAGTACCCTCAGTGGGTTGCAAACATCGTCCCCGTGCCAAAGAAAGAAGGTAAAATAAGGGTCTGTGTTGATTTCAGGGACCTTAACAAAGCTAGCCCTAAAGATGACTTCCCGTTACCGCACATCGATGTGCTGGTGATAATACCGCCGGCCATCCCCTGCTCTCTTTCATGGATGGTTTTTCAGGGTATAATCAAATCCTCATGGCTCCGGAGGATCGGAAAAAGGCTACGTTCATCACTGAATGGGGAACATATTGTTATCGAGTCATGCCCTTTGGACTGAAGAACGCAGGGTCTACTTACCAGCGGGCCGCCACGGCGTTACTGCATGACATGATTCACAAAGAGGTGGAGGTCTACGTTGATGATATGATTGTTAAAGCCAAAGAGCGAGAAGGGCATTTGCCCGCGCTCAGGAAGTTTTTCGAAAGAATCAGGAAGTACAAGATGTGCCTCAATCCCGCCAAATGCACGTTTGGGATCATTGCAGGGAAGATGCTTGGGTTCATGATCACCACCCGAGGCATCGAAGTCGATCCATCAAAGATCAAAGCCATCCTAGAAATGGAGCCGCCGCAATCTAAGAAGGATGTAAGGAGTTTCCTTGGCAAGGTACAATTCATCAGTAGATTCATAGCAAAGTTGACTTCGACTTGCGAGCCCCTGTTCCGCTTGCTCAAGAAAGGAGTACCATTCGCCTGGGATGATAGGTGCCAGAAAGCCTTCGAAGCATCAAAGCCTACCTGAACAAGCCGCTAGTACTAACACCGCCCGTGACAGGAAAGCCTTTGATCCTATACCTGTCAGTCACTCCGTCTTCGATGGGGTGTATGTTGGCACAGGACGGAGACGATGGGGTTGAAAGGGCAGTTTACTACCTCAGCAAAAAGATGGTTGGACCCGAAGAATGTTATACCCCTTTAGAAAAGACATGTTGGGCACTTGTATGGGCTTACAGGAAGTTGAGGCATTATATGCTGGCCTACCCGGTGAGGTTAATATCCCGGATGGATCCCCTAAAATATCTATTCGAGAAACCGGCCCTCACCGGTAGGATGACACGATGGTTGCTAATGCTAGCGGAATTTGAGTTAAAGTATGTCTCCCGAAAGTCAGTAAAAGGAAGAGCCGTCGCAGAATTCCTGGCCGATTGCCCAGTCGAGGGAGGAGAAGATGCCGAATTCAATTTCCCTGACGAAGACATAATGACAGTAGCCGAGGATGTTTGGCAGTTGGACTTTGATGGAGCAGCTAACCAGAAAGGGTTCGGAATTGGTGTATTGCTTATTTCACCCGATGGATCGCACATCCCGTTGGCATTCAAGCTTAACTTTGAAGTCACCAATAATCAGGCAGAATACGAGGCTTGCATTGTGGGCATGGAAGCAGCCATTGAGATCGGCATAGAAAAACTGGAAGTTGTGGGAGATTCGAACTTGGTTGTATCCCAGGCAAATGGCGACTGGAAGGTCAATGAAGAAAAGCTAAAACCGTATCATCAGGATCTCGAAGACCTCATCCCTCACTTCAGTACGGTGACATTCACTCATGTCCCGAGGCTTAAAAATCGATTTGCAGACGCTTTGGCAACATTGGCATCAATGGTCAAAATTCCTGTTGGCGTAAAGTTAAGACCAATTGTGATAGAACAAAGGGATATTCTAGTACACCAGCATGTCATGGTGGTTGACGAGCCCGACGATGGCCACCCATGGTACTTTGATAGTTGGAGATATGTAGAAAGAGGAGAATACCCCAAGGGAGCAAGCAAGAAGGACCGAACAGCTCTCCAGAGAATGGTGGCTCAATACATTATTTGCGGAGGGAACCTATACCGAAGATCGCACTATGGCATGCACAAGTTGTGCATCCATGCAGAAGATGCGAAAAGGGTAATGGAAGAAGTTCACGAAGCTGTATGCGGTCCCCATATGAATGGAATAATGCTTGCTAAGAAAATCCTTAGGCAGGGGTACTTTTGGACCACCATGGAAACGGAATGTGTAGAGTATGTGCGAAGGTGTAGAAAATGCCAAATTCACGCCAACCTCATGCATGTTCCGCCACATGAGCTGCAACAAATGACCTCACCATGGCCTTTCTCAACGTGGGAATCGACGTTATCAGAAGAATAGTGCCAACAGCTTCCAACGGTCACAAATTCATTTTGGTAGCCATTGATTATTTCACGAAATGGGTAGAAGCTGCTTCCTACACCACTTTGACCGCAGTTCAAGTTGCACACTTTATCAAGCAAAATGTCATTTACCGTTACGGGGTCCCCTAAGTTTTCGTGTCTGATAATGGGGTTCATTTCAAAGGATGAGCTCGGGAAGTTTTGGATGAGTTCCAAATTCAAGTGCACAAGTCAACAACTTATCGGCCGCAGACCAATGGCGCTGTGGAAGCAGCTAACAAGACGATCAAAGCCATTCTGGAGAAGACTATTCAATCTGCAAGGGACTGGCATGAACAACTACCCCTGGCTTTGTGGGGGTATCGCACATCTGTGCGAACACCGACGGGAGCAACCCCCTACTCTTTGGTTTATGGAATGGAAGCAGTGCTTCCTCGAGTTAGAAGTCCCATCTCTTCGGACTATGATTGAGTGTGAGGTCCAAGAGGCAGAATGGTTGAATAATCGATTTGAAGAACTTATGCTGTTTGACGAACGACGGTTAAGGGCTCTTTACCACACTCAGGGTATCAACGAAGGATTGCACGGGCATTCAACAAGAAAGTGAAACCCAGGAACTTGGCAGAGGGTGACATGGTTTTGAAGGAAATTCGGGCTCCAGTCTACGACCCACGAGGAAAGTTCCGGCCAAAGTGGTCTAGCCCATACATCATCAAGACCATCCTTTCCGGAGGAGCTACGCAACTCATCGACTTGGACGGAAACGAATTCTCAACCCTGGTTAACTTGGATCAACTCAAACGCTATTACCCTTGAGAGAAGCTCGCTAGGCTGAAAACCACAGGGGCAGGCAGTCCTAGGCAAAAATTAGAGCAAAGCCTGCTAGGATGAAAACCCGTCAGGGCATCCTAGGCAAAAGTCATATAATAAATGAGCTCGCTAGACCGAAAACTCGAATGGGCGGTGCTAGGCAAAAGTTAGAGCTCAAAAGGAGAGTGTTAAAACCAGAGCGAACCCTACCCTGAACTACGTCATGACCTGATTCCTTCGCCAGGAGGATACGTAGGCAGTCTCATATCGAGACCCGGTCACGTCCATCAAAATAAAAATACAGGTTGAGAAGACTTGAAAAACGAAATCAAGGAGGGGGAAACCCTCCAAAACTCATTTTTATTAACACGATTACTTATACTACATAAGGTTGGGCAAAGCTTTCAAAACAAAAAGAAGTACGAAATAATGAAAATGGGTCCACAATTTATTCAACGGTCAGGGTGATAGGATTGAGTCAGTTTCCTTGAGCTCCCGCCCTTGCAGCAATGTCCCTCCTAAGCCACTTCGATAGCTCCCGCGTATCGCCACAGAAGGGTAGGGATGTGCATCGGTCACCTCGCGCGTCCTCCAGAAGCGCTGGTAATGGCAAAGAACTGAATGGTTGAAGAGAGGCAGAACCACATCCACGAGAACCTCTGCAGGGGCCTCCTGCCTCAAACCTAGCTATCGCTGGATACGGTAAGGAATGTAGAAGGTGAAGGCTCCCAAACCAGCAAGAACGACCCACTGAGGGCCCATATAGTACACTGTCATGGGAGGAAGATCTAGCCATCGACACCTCCAAGCAATAGTCTCCGCTCGCCGCCGCCTGAAAAAGTCGACCCACTCGACCCTGCTCCTATCAGCAAACTCAAAACATCGCTGAGAAAGTAACCTCGCCTCATATGACCAATTGCCAGGAGGAATGGTCAGCACATTCACCTTGTCACAAAGCCAAATCTGTGGGAAGAGAGAAAACAAGTAAGAAGCCGTAGAAAGCCAAGCCGAGTGATTGAGGTAAAATCAGAACGTGAGATGAACCCAAAAAAGGAGAGCTGAGTGAGAAGCCAACCTATAGGAGAAGAGGACTGCCCCCGAAAGTCTCGGTCTCTCCAAAACGAACTTTGTCCAAACCTATCAACGTCTCGGCCAAAACCATCGGAATCACGTCCTTTCGAGCCTCAACCTGAACGGCGATGCTAACCAGTGCCGAACTGACATGCCTGGCAGAAGTGACCAAGAGGTAGGCCGCAAGCAAGCACATGCAGAGGGCGGTCATGCGCCAGGTCTGATAAGCCATATCCGTAAGATCACTGGAAGGAGAAAAAAGCTCGATAAGGCGCATGACGTTAAGATGGCCATTCCTGACCAAGTAGCGAGCAGCACCATCACCCAGTTCAAAGGCCGCGGCCAAAATTCTGTAAGCACTCTCGCGCACGGGAAGAATGATGACCTCCCCTGAACCAAAACCCCTGAGGTACGCACAGAACTCCTCGACGGTAGGACAGAGTTCCTGATCGTCAAAACAAAACACGTGAACCTCCGGGTCCCAGAAGCTCACAGCTGCCCTCAAAAGCTCGGGACGAAGACGAATGTTGCGGAGGTACCGCATGGAATAAAGACCGTGGGCTCGAAAGTTGAGCCAATCAACGCCTTCCATGGAAGCCAACCATGGACGGAGCGAGCCGGTGAGGGAAAGAGCCATTTCAAGGAGTAAGGAAAGAAGATTGAGGTGAGGAGGAAATGGTATGTGAGAGCTTGAATTTATAGGAGAGGTAGAGGGGACAACTTCAACTTTCAAAGAGCCTTGGGTTTCAAAAGTGCATGTTTTCCATGAGTCCTACAAGGGGAAAAGCTAGGTCAAGTCCTAAAAGGTTCAAAGTAGACATGCACTGGTCCAGAAATGCCATTGCATGGGTCAAGTCTCAACCCCCGAGCAATCTATCTTGGAAAACAGCAAAACTAGAATCTGGCAGCAAACTTGCCACGCACGGCAAGGTGAAACCAGAAAAACCCCACGGCACAGTGTTTGAGGTACCGTGTGCAGGATCATGGCCCGTGCGGCACCTTGGAGCATCCACGCGGCACCTTAAGTCTGTATTTCTGCAGTTTTTGGTAGCAACACATCAAAATGGAATCGAGGAACTACAAAGCACCAGCAACCACCAAAACACACTCTAACGGGTATTTGGGATTTCAGGGATGTTTCGCTTTGAGACAACTCCCGGGATTCGTCGTCATGACATGAAAACTTGATAAAATCCATTTCTTAAGCTATGTCAAGATGTCAAAATCCGTTTCGTGTCATTCCGAGCTGTTTCTCCGAGTCCCGCAAGTCATAATGGTCAAAAGTGACTTAGTCCAAGTTCCGGTTCGTGTCCAAAGTCAAAACTCGAGAATGTCACACATTTAAGTCAACGTTTTCCTACTTTTCAAGTTTGTTCCAAAAGCAAAGTTGATTTTTTGAGTCTCACACTAGGATTTAAAAGTCATTATCATCCCGTAGCTATGTCCAAAGTCGGTTACGAAGATGTCTGTATAAGTTCTCGTGTGCAGGATCAATCTTACAAAGGTTTATTTAATTACTTTCTTTGATTTCTATTCCATTGTCAACATACTTTGATTGTTAATATGCCACTCATTGTAAACCTCACATTCAGCTCAATCTCTCGAATCAACGGCTAGTTGCACGTTCCAGTCAATGTTTTAGTTATTCGGTTTCCTTCATGCAAACAAAAGGAGATTGAATGGCATAAATAATGGAGGAACAAAATCTTTGTATATAAGTCCCAAAGGCATCCATGAGCCGAAGTACAAAAGGGGCATAATGGCCCAATGATCAAAATCCTGTCTACCGAAGGCAAACAGGCGCCCTACAAAAGAAGCATGCAGGCTCTGTCAAAAGAACAAAACAAAAAGAGGAGCTCAACTCTCGTCATCCCCGTCTTCGCCCTCTTCCTCGTCCTCCTCAGAGACCTCCTCGTCCGCTGGAGAACTGTTCGCCTCCTGAGTGCCAGTCGCTCTAGGCACAGTGCCCCCTGAAGTGGCCTCCAGGTCGACGTCCGTAGGCTCGGCGGTCTCGTCCTTAGAGACGTCAATAGGCTCATCCTCGGTCCCTACCGAGTGTCGCGCCCTCTTCGATGGCGGCTCCTCCCGTGAGCCGACAGAGGAGACCTGTCGTGCTGGAAAATGGACAGACTTCCGCCGTAACCCTCGTGAAGCCCCTCCTCTAGCCTGCAACGGTATAACAATCATATAGCACTTGTATCATAATCATGATATAAGCAATAGAAGTAAAGTAAATAGCTAAGGTTCTAGAGAGTACCATCGTCCCACCAACACGGGGCAACACCTCCGGGGGTGGCCCATGGCGTACTGCCTCACCAGCTGCTCTAGGCCCATCATGGCCTCTGCCATCTCCCTCACGTACCCTGGAGGAGCCTGCAATAAAGAAGATGGTCGGAACATGCAAAAGAGTGAATTTACGAAGGAATGGGAGCACGTTATACCTGAGCTAGAAACTCTAGAGCCTCAGCTAAAGGGTGTGGCACTACAACCAGGCCCGGGGCTCCCTAAGGAGTCGTCACGTCCACTGTCCAAGAGAGGGCAGGGAGACTAGTACCACTCGGGCCGGCACCCTCGCTGCGACCTCCGTCACCGCGGCCCCCGTTTCCTCCGCTGCTTCCACACCTCTGTCTCATCTCCTTCCTCTTCTCCCTCCAATGCTGCCTCGCGCTGCTTCCCAAGCAGCGCGTATCCCCAGACTCGGCCCCAAGTACCGAGCACAGTACTCCACGTAGTCGGCAGCGAGACTAGCGCCAGCCTGGAAGAACGGCTCCAACTCGAGGTTCGGCCGTGTGAACTGCTCAATATCCCTCCGCGTGTACTGGCCCGTCCTCTGCACCAAGGCAGGAAGTGGTCCAGGGACTCGAAACGCGTCCAGCCTTAGTGAGTGGCGTGACACTCGGTCACCCAAGTACCACTGCCAGCCGTAAGGGGACTCGAGAAGCACTCTCCCCCTGGCGACCACCCTACTCTGCGCAACGTAGGGGATCTCGAAGCGGTCCCACACTCGCCAGCGAACTTGTCATCAAGCATGAAGCTATATCAAGTGTCGTTCGAATGGAAGTGGACAAGAAAAGCCATGAAGCAGATATGAGAATGCCTTAGTACCTGATCAGGACGCAGCTCGTCCAGATAAAGACGGAAGGCATCCAGCTTGCCTCTTCCCCTCGTCACGCCCTTGTACTCCGTTGACCAGCGCAAGGCCCGAGGGAGTATCATATCGTCAGGGCACATGGTCTCGGGAGGGTACATCCCTATCACCTCGTATGTCCAAAGCTGCAAGTCAAGATATTGAAAGTTAGCACAAGATATACATTGAATGAATATGAATGGAATGCTGACTATTCTTAAGAAAGGAAGTGAGATATACCTCCCAAACCCTCCAGTAGCCACTGAGGCTCACTCCTACCCCGCGAGAAAGAGAGCCCAAGAAGGCATAGCACGTCCCCAGTGCCGCACCTCCCCAGTCAAAACGGGCGATCTCCCCAACGTCCCTCAAGGCCAGGAGAAGCGAAAGGTGTACTCGGTTGCACCTGTTGGGAAACAGGGACGCACCAAGTAAGTACAACAGAGAGCAGCTCGCCATCTGCGCCTCCTCCACCCTGTCAGTCGGGAGCCTCTCTGTCCAAAACCCCAGGAGCTGTTTACAATCTGGGTAGATCTCTGTCTTCAAAGGTTTCAGCAATTATTCATAATGGGGATTGGAGGTGGCCTCGTCAAAGGAATAGGGTCACCCAATCCATCATGGCTCATACCCCACCAGACTTCAACCCTGAATGTGGCAAGGAGGATTCAGTGATGTGGCTCCCCCATCCACAAGGTTTCTCTGTGAATTCTGCACACCCCTCGCCAACACCCTGACAAACTCCCCTAAGCCAGCCTGCCTCACCATCTTCTGTACCGCCCCAGGCAGCCTCTCTCAGAATGTCGGCACAGCCGCCAAACCTCCGTAACACGAGAGCGAGATCGCCTGTTACAACAAAGCAGCAATATTTAATAAACATGTGTGACAAGTGATACAAATGGTATACTTAGATACAAAGGAATGAAGTACTGTGCGCTAAAATTTGAAATGCAAAAATTTAAAAATATAGCTCGTCTTGCCACAAGGAAAGGTGTTGCTGAGGGTCCCTCAGAACTAGAGCCTCGTCGTATGTGGGACTCCTCGGTGTGTAAGGGTCGAAATGCGAAGGCACCACTACGTGCTGAAAGGGCACGTAGGTCGTCTCGTCATAGGCCCCTTGTCTCTGCAAGGCTAGCGTCGCCTCGTCCACCACAGTACTGCAAGGGGCCATCACCCCTCCGGCCTCCTCGTCAACCCACTCCTCCGCAGCCTCCGGCTCTCTAACACCCCCAGTCCCAAGCTCGGCCTGTAGCTCCGCCTCGCGGGCCGCGAGTAAAGCGTCCGCCAACCTAGGAAACCCCCGCACTACCTCCAGCACGTCCTCCATGGACGCCGTCGCTAAGTAGTCGCCCATGCCTATGTGGCGTGACGACCCCGCACCTGCGCCACTGCCCGCGAACATAGGCGGTGTATCCTCCACCTCCGGCTCCACCACCGGCTCGTCCGCAACAATGGGGGCCTTCCCCAAGTCAACTCGGGGCTCTCTCACAGGAGAGGTCTCCGCCTCCTCTACCACTTGGTCTAAACTACCACCGTCGGGACCCTCCGTGGTCCTCTTCTCCGCACCAATCGCTGCCTCCGATTGGCCCAAGGTCTCAGCATCACCCCCCGACTCCACTACACCCGGAATCTCCGTCTCCTGGCCATATCCGGCCAATACCGCACTGCCGCCATCGCCACCACCACTGCTGTCCACCACAGCAGCCTCGGCCATGACCCCCCCGGCCAATGCCGGCTCTACTGAGACCCCCGCGGTCTCCGGTACGTCCCCAACTGTCGTGTCGTCTCCCGAAGGAACGGGGGATGGTGTAACCTCGACCCGGAGTGACGTATCGTCACCGGGTGTACCACTCGGCTCCATGATCGTGATATAGGAGAGAGAGAGAGAGAGAGTGATCGAGAGAGAGAGAGCAGTCGAGAGAGAGAGAGAACAGCGAAGGAGAGAGAGAGTGATCGAGAGAAAGAGAGCAGTCGAGAGAGAGAGATAGCCGTGAGAGAGAGTGATCGAGAGAGAGAGAGGGAAATTTGAAGACGCGAGGTGTACTGTGTACACCTCATATATATATATATATATATCCCCTGAACTGGTTCACCTGGAAACCAATTCTGGATCGGGTTCGCAGCCAGTCGAGCCGCATGGCACCTTGGAGCACGTGCGCGGTACCCTGGATGAACCTGTAGTATTTTTGGTTTGAGGTACCGTGCGTCCCTAAATCAGCTGCGCACGGCACGTTAACCTATTTCGATAGTCCTGATTCCAGAGAGCAGTCTGTGGCATTGCGTTCAATTCATTCAAACTCAGGAAAGGATGTGCAAGGACGTAGAAGAAGAAAGGGTCTTTTCATTAATAAAAAACCCGGGGTTTCTCCCGGGGATCTTGCCATTACATTTTCAAAACAAACAAACAAACAAAAAGAAAAACAGAAAACGGGCCTACTGCCCTTTCTTCTTCTTCTTCCTCTCCGCTCCTCAATCGCTCCCCCCGTCCGAGGCGTCATTTGCTCTGTCCGAGCGGTTATCCAAACCATTCGGATTACCCTCGGAGTCTTCCGCGAACTCCTCTGACTCACGCCCGGGAACGGACTTTGGGTCGTCCTTGTCATCCAGTTGATCAAAGAAGAAGTCCTGAAGTTTGGACACGGCACGGCAGAGGGAGCGGATGGTCGTGATGAGCCTCGCGATCTGTGTGTTCAACTCTTCGATCTCCCCACGATAGTAGGCCATCTCGACCTCCAAAGCCTCGACTCGGGCTGCCAGACGACTGTTGTCCATCCCGGAGTATGAAAGCGACCTATTTTTGAGAAAAGGTGGAAGAATTTAGGGAGACTTTTGAGATTTTGTTGGTGCATGGAATGTGGCACCCCCGTGCTTATAAAGACGCTCCAACCATCGAAAGGGCACGCCCGAATTAATGGGTACCCTTAAACCTGTCAACTGTTCTCGAAAACCGAAGGGGTGCCTGGAAAAACGAGGTGCCGTGCGTCCTCTTCACGGCCCGCATGGCATGTTGACCCAGAGATATTCAATGCTTTTTTCTCGAAAATTGATCGACTCAGCCACCAAAATCTTGTTGGAAATCCAATGTTCTAGCCGTTTTGCAGCCATAATCTCTTAGAATGCCGTGCATTGATTATTGCACCATTTGATTCTTATCCCCCGGGACTCGTGGGATTTTGCGTCCTCCGAAAATCCACCGTAATACACAAAATCCGTCCTCCGGGACTCGACGTAGTTTACCATCACCGTTCGGACCTAAAGTCTCTTTGTCTCCCGAGCTACGGTCTAACCAACCTAAAGTCTCTTTGTCTCCTGAGCTACGGTCTAACCGACCTAAAGTCTCTTTGTCTCCCGAGCTACGGTCTAACCGACCTAAAGTCTCTTTGTCTCGAGCTACGGTCTAACGGACCTAAAATCTCTTCGTCTCTCGAGCTACGGTCTAATGGACCTAAAGTCTCTTCATCTCTCGAGCCATAGTCTAACAGCAAAATGTTAAAAATAAGAATATAATTTCCGCTGCAAGGATTCAAACCAGAAAATTTTTCAACAAATCCAGTTTGTATGTGCTGCAACGGATTTTTTGTTAACCATGGGCAAACTTATTATGTTATATCACTATTCTAACTACGAACTTGTAAAACACTTCAATATCCTATAATTTAAAAAATTAGAAAATACCGATACGAAAATTTAAATACAAGAAAAATTGTCTTCTGCATTAAGTTTTTCGTTGTCCTTTAACAAATTTCCTATTATTAAAGCTGTAACCGAAATATCAATTCTCCTCATTAACAATATCATTTTAGTTTTGAAAAATATATTTTTGGGTTCTTGATTCAAATTCGAAGAGAAAAAAAAATAGCAAATCAGATTTTGTACATATTTCCACCAAATATGAAGGGATCGCCGTTTTTATAATGTGACCGGTGACTTTGTAGCCGATTTTTTAATACAAAATTCACAGTAATCAAATTACAGATATACGACGTATTAAGAACGAAAAAAATGAAACGCATCTCAAACTTTTTTTATCACTACTTTCTAATTTAACCTATAGAATTATTATTGACAAAAAAAAAATCGACATCTCAAACTTTTTCTTCTCATCTTTCTAATTTTACTTTTTTCAATTATCATTGACAAAAAAATTTGACGTCGAAGGAAAAAAATCAAGTCTTTCTATTAAAAATATCATTTCAGTTTTTAAAAATAAAATTTTTATTACTGTGATTCCAATTCGAAGGAAAAAAATAGCAAATCTTATTTTGTACATCTTTAGTCCATGTATGAAGGGATCTAAGTGTTTATAATGTCACCAGTGATTTTGTGGTCAATTCATCATTTTTTTGTGTAAATTTACCAGTAATCAAACTACAGATATACGATTTACCAAGAACGAGGAAAACAAAATGCGTATTATACTTCTCTATCGATACTTTCTAATTTTTACTTTTTGAATTATTATTGACAAAAAAAATTCGATGTCAAATTTGTTGACCGAAAAATGTTAAAAAAAAGTAACAATAATTTCCACAACTAGGAGTCGAAATCAGAAAATTTTCAACAAATCCAGTTTATATGTGTAACAACGGATTTTGTGTTAACCTGAGAAAAAATTATTGTTTTATATCTCTAATCTAAATACGAATTCGTAAAATTTTTCAATAACCTATAGTTTAAAATTTTAGAAAATCCCGAAACGAAAATTGAAATACAAGAAAATTTGCGTTCTGCTTTAATTTTTTTAATGTTCAATGAAAAATTCTTATTATCAACGCTGTAACCGAAATATCAATTCTCCGCATTAAAAACATTTTTTAAGTTTCGAAAAATAAAATTTTTGTTGTCATGACTCCAATTCGAAGAGAAAACATAACGAACCTGATTTTGTACATGTTTCGACCATATATGATGGGATCGCCGTTTTCATAATGTGACCATTGATTTTTGGCTAATTTTTTTTTTTACTCTAAAATTTTCAGATATCAAATTACAGATATACGACTTACCAAAAACAAGGAAAACGAAATAAATCCCATACTTTTTTATTTCTTCCTTGTAATTTTTACTTTTTGAATTATTATAGCAAAAAAAAATTCGACGTCAAAATTGTTGACTGCAAATTGTTAAAAATAAGAATATAATTTCCGCTGCAAGTATTCAAACCCAAAATTTTTTCAACAAATCCAGTTTGTATGTGTTGCAACGGATATTTTGTTAACCATGGGCAAACTTATTATGTTATATCTCTATTCTAACTACGAACTTGTAAAACTCCTCAATATCGTATATTATAAAAAATTAGAAAATACCGATACGAAAATTTAAATACAAGAAAAATTGTCTTCTGCATTAAGTTTTTCATTATTCTTTGACAAATTTCCTATTAATAAAACTGTAACCGAAATGTCAATTCTCCGCATTAACAATATCATTTTTGTTTTGAAAAATAAATTTTTGTTGTCTTGATTCAAATTCGAAGAGAAAAACTAGCTAACCAGATTTTGTACATTTTTCCACCAAATATGAAGGATCGCCGTTTTTATAATGTGACCGGTGATTTTGTGGCCGATTTTTTAATATAAAATTAACAGTAATCAAATTACAGATATACAACGTATTAAGAACGAGAAAAACGAAACACATCTCAAACTTTTTTATCACTTCTTTCTAATTTAACCTTTTGAATTATTGTTGACAAAAAAAAAATATCAGCATCTCAAACTTTTTCATCTCAACTTTATAATTTACCTTTTCAATTATCATTGACAAAAAAATTCGACGTCGAAACTGTTGACCAACAAGAGTTTAAAAAAAATATAGTTTTGATACAAGGAGTCGAAGCTGAATAAATTTTAACATATCAAGTTTATATGTGTTACAACGGATTTTTTGTTAACGTTTTACAAATTGATTGTTTTCTATTTCTAATTTATATACGAATTCGACAAACATTTCAATAACCAGTGGATTGAAAATATAGAAAATCCCGATATCGAAATTCAAATATAAAAAAATTTGTGTTCGGCATTAATTTTTTCACGGTTTTACGATAAATTCAAATTATCAATGCTATAACTGAAATATCAAGTCATTCCATCAAAAATATCATTTCAGTTTCTAAAAATAAAATTTTTATTACCGTGATTCCAATTCGAAGGAAAAAAATAGCAAACCTTATTTTGTACATCTTTCGTCCACGTATGAAGGGATCGATGTGTTTATAATCTCACCAGTGATTTTGTGGTCGAGTTTTAATTTTTTTTGAGTAAATTTACCGGTAATCAAACTACAGATATACAATTTACCAAGAACGAGAAAAACAAAATGCATATTATACTTCTTTATCGATACTTTCTAATTTTTAGTTTTCGAATTATTATTGACAAAATAAATTCGATGTCAAATTTGTTGACCAAAAAAAGTTAAAAACAAAGTACCAATAATTTCCACTACCAGGAGTCGAAATCAGAAAATTTTCAACAAATCCAGTTGATAGGCACGTGAAATTCATGAATTTAAGCGCCTAAGTAGGAGAAATTAGCGCGTTAGACGTGCCTTTAATTCTCATTTTCCATTTAATGCGTGCACGTGGTTGGATTTTGTGTTTATGTTCAAATTACAGGAAATTGAGATGTTTTGGCGCTAATGAGAGATGTCCTGGAAGTCGAGATGGAATGAGAGATCAAGGAGAGCTGTGGAGACTAAGTATTGGAAGTGGAATTCGCGAGGAAGTAAACAGAACTTTCGTGAGTGCTACAAGAAATTGAGTCTAGCGCTCAAAACTGGCACAACATTGTACATCAACCTTCTAGAGGCTTGGGTAGCGCTACAATGGTTTTTGTGTAGCGCTACCGAGTGCATCACGTGGTCAACGGTCAGGACTTTGGTCAACGGGTCAAACACTACATAGTGGTTCGCGAGCGCTACAAGAATTCTTGTGTAGCGCTACCGATGGGTTATTGGTAGCAGAACAATACAAGTGATGCATGTTTGGTGGGCCCAAAAGAGGAGTAATATTTTTTATATTTTGACCAAGTCTTGGACCTAGGAAAAGAATGGAAGCCTTAAGCCAATTCTCGGCAGACTATTGTGGCCCACAGTTTGACTTGCAACATAAAAAAATAGGGTTTTGTTTTATTAAAGGTCGGCACTTCTCTCACTTATAAAAGGACGGGGAACGGGGGCTGCCGGGGCATCACTTTTTACACGCATAGACCGAGAGCCGCAGAGGACTTCTGCCCACGGACGAAACCACAACAGGAGGCAACGAAGAACGGGGCTGCCGACTAGGGGATTGTTCCGATTATTTTCTGCTTTAGACTTCAGATTAGTTATTCCTTCCAAGTTTCTGATGCTTTGTTTAATTACTCGCACTCTAGTTATTTTTCTTCAAGTTCTTAAAGTTTTGTTCAATTACTCGTATCCCGGTAACTAGTTTTAATTTCTGTTTTTACTTAAAGTTGTTCGTTATTATTTGTTCTACGTAGATTTGTCTTTTATTTTTCGTTTCTTCTGCAATAGATGATCATGTTTCGATCTAAGATTTTATTTTCTGTTATTTCAAGCATGCACGAGTAGTTTCCTAGGGTACGGCCGCAAGACGAAGGCGTCCTGTGGCTAGTTTAATTAATGTTTTTACCTCGGGTACGAATTAATTTAATTTTCAAGCAGTTTTGGGACACGAAAACCTTTCTAATAAACAAAACCCAAGCATCGCCGGATTTCAAATGCGCATGGGAGCTGGTGACAGGTGGTGGGCATTTATTAGGAACCTTTTTCCCTATTCTAAAATCAATAAATTGAATAATTGTGTCCCGAGTAAACATTGGTTAGGCTAGTTGCAGACGCTAGGTTCCCACGGCTGTACTCTCCCTTTTAATTCATCGTAAATTAATTCCATTCATTTAGTTAGTAAATCAACTGAATTGCACAAGGGGTGGCTACCTAAGAGCCAAGCAAAAAGTAAACCCGTTTCCACTAGGCTATTCTTTCCGTCTCTGTGGGTTCGACTCCGGACTTCCGGAATTTATTATGCTGCACTGATAACTAGTCCTACGCTTGGGGCGACCCTAGTTTTAGGTACCGAAATCGGTCAAGCACCAGTTTATATGTGCAACAGCGGATTTTGTGTTAAGCTGAGAAAAAATTATTGTTTTATATCTCTAATCTAAATACGAATTCGTAAAACTTTTCAATAACCTATAGTTTCAAAAGTTAGAAAATCCCGATACGAAAATTGAAATACAAGAAAATTTGCGTTCTGCTTTAATTTTTTTAAATGTTCTACGAAAAATTCTTATTATCAACGCTATGACCGAAATATCTATTCTCCGCATTAAAAACATCCTTTAAGGTTCGAAAATAAAATTTTTGTTGTCATGACTCCAATTCGAAGAAAATACATAGCGAACCTGATTTTGTACATGTTTCGACCATATTTGATGGGATCGCCGTTTTCATAATGTGACCAATGATTTTTGGCCGATTTTTTTTTTTTACTCTAAAATTTTCAGATATCAAATTACAGATATACGACTTACGAAAAACAAGGAAAACGAAATGCATCCCATACTTTTTTATTTCTACCTTGTAATTTTTACTTTTTGAATTATTGTTGCAAAAAAAAATTCGATGTCAAAATAGTTGACAGCAAAATGTTCAAAATAAGAATATAATTTCCGCGGCAAAGTTTCAAACCTGAAAATTTCTCAACAAATCCAGTTTGTATGTGCTACAACGGATTTTTTGTTAACCATGGGCAAACTTCATATGTTATATCTCTATTCTAACTACGAACTTGTAAAACTCTTCAATATCCTTTATTTTAAAAAATTAGAAAATACCGGTACAAAAATTTAAATACAACAAAAATTGTCTTCTGCATTAATTTTTTCGTTGTTCTTTGAGAAATTTCCTATTATTAAATCTGAAGCCGAAATATCAATTCTCCGTATTAACAATATCATTTTAGTTTCGAAAAATAAATTTTTGTTGTCTTGATTCAAATTCGAAGAGAAAAAATAGCAAACCAGATTTTGTACATTTTTCCACCAAATATGAAGGGATCACCGTTATTATAATGTGACCGGTGACTCTGTGCCGATTTTTTTAATATAAAATTAACAGTAATCAAATTACAGATATACGACGTATTAAGAACGAGAAAAATGAAACACATCTCAAACTTTTTTATCACTACTTTCTAATTTAACCTATTGAATTACTATTGACAAAAAAAAAATTGACATCTCAAACTTTTTCATCTCAACTTTCTAATTTTACCTTTTCAATTATCATTGACAAAAAAATTCGACGTCGAAAAACTGTTGAACACCAAAAGTTTTAAAAAAAATTATTTCTGCTACCAGGAGTCGAAGCTGAGTAAATTTTAACATATCAAGTTTATATGTGTTACAACGGATTTTTTGTTAACTTTTTACAAATTGATTACTTTCTATCTCTAATTTATATACGAATTCGAAAAACATTTCAATAACCAGGGATTTGAAAATGTAGAAAATCCCGATATCGAAATTCAAATATAAAAAAATTTGTGTTTGGCCTTAATTTTTTCACGGTTTTACGATAAATTCAAATTATCAATGCTATAACCGAAATATCAAGTCTTTCTATTAAAAATATCATTTCAGTTTTTAAAAATAAAATTTTTATTACCGTGATTCCAATTCGAAGGAAAAAATAGCAAACCTTATTTTGTACATCTTTCGACCATGTATGAACGGATCGATGTGTTTCTAATGTCACCAGTGATTTTGTGGTCGACTCTTAATTTTTTTGTGCAAATTTACCAATAATCAAACTACAGATATACGATTTACAAAGAACGAGGAAAAAACAAAATATATATTATACTACTTTATCGATACTTTCTAATTTTTAGTTTTTGAATTATTATTGACAAAATAAATTTGATGTCAAATTTGTTGACCGAAAAAATTTCAAAAAAAGTAACAATAATTTCCACTACCAGGAATCGAAATCAGAAAATTTTCAACAAATCCAGTTTGTATGTTCAACAACGGATTTTGTGTTAAGCTGTGAAAAAATTATCGTTTTATATCTCTAATCTAAATACGAATTCGTAAAACTTTTCAATAACCTATGGTTTCCGAAGTTAGAAAATCCCGATACGAAAATTGAAATATAAGAAAATTTGCGTTATGCTTTAATTTTTTCAATGTTCTACGCAAAATTCTTATTATTAACGCTGTAACCGAAATATAAATTCTCCGCATTAAAACATCCTTCAAGTTTCGAAAAATAAAATTTTTGTTGTCATGAGTCCAATTCGAAAAAAAAACCTAGCAAACCTAATTTTGTACATGATCGATCAGATACGAATGGATCGCCGTTTTCATTATGTGACCAGTGATTTTTGGCCAATTTTTTTTTACTCTAAAATTTCGAGATATCAAATTACAGATATACGACTTACGAAAAATGAGAAAAACGAAATGCATCCCATGCTTTTTTATTTCTACCTTGTAATTTTTAATTTTTGAATTATTATTGAAAAAAAAATTTCGTCGTCAAAATAGTTGACAGCAAAATGTTCAAAATAAGAATATAATTTCCGCGGCAAAGATTCAAACCTGAAAGTTTCTCAAAAAATCCAGTTTGTATGTGCTACAACGGATTTTTTGTTAACCATGGGCAAACTTGTTATGTTATATCTCTATTCTAACTACGAACTTGTAAAACTCTTGATTATCCTATATTTTAAAAAATTAGAAAATACCGATATGAAAATTTAAATACAAGAAAAATTGACTTCTGCATTAATTTTTTCGTTGTTCTTTGAGAAATTTCCTACTATTAAAGTTGTAACCGAAATATCAATTCTCCGCATTAACAATATCATTTTAGTTTTGAAAAACAAAATGTTTGTTGTCTTGCTTCAAATTCGAATAGAAAAAATAGCAAACCAGATTTTGTACATTTTTCCACCGAATATGAAGGGATCGCCGTTTTTATAATGTGACCTGTGACTTTGTGGCCGATTTTTTTAATATAAAATTAACAGTAATCAAATTACAGATATACGATGTATTAAGAACGAGAAAAAAGAAACGCATCTCAAACTTTTTTATCACTACTTTCTAATTTAACCTATTGAATTATTATTGACAAAAAAAAATCGACATCTCAAACTTTTTTCTCTCAACTTTCTAATTTTACCTTTTCAATTATCAGTGACAAAAAAACTCGACGTCGAAACTGTTGACCATCAAGAGTTTTAAAAAAAATTATTTCTGCTTCCAGGAGTCGAAGCTGATTAAATTTTAACATATCAAGTTTATTTGTGTTACAACGGATTTTTTGTTAAATTCTTACAAATTGATTGTTTTCTATCTCTAATTTATATACGAATTCGAAAAACATTTCAATAACCAGTAGTCTGAAAATGTAGAAAATCCCGATATCGAAATTAAGATATAAAAAAAATTGTGTTCAGCATAATATTTTTCGCGGTTTTACGATAAATTCAAATTATCAATGCTATAACAGAAATATCAAGTATTTCTATTAAAAATATCATTTCATTTTTTAAAAATAAAATTTTTATTACCGTGATTCCAATTCGAAGGAAAAAATAGCAAACCTTATTTTGTACATCTTTCATCCATGTATGAAGGGATCGATGTGTTTATAATGTCACCAGTGACTTTGTGGTCGATTCTTAATTTTTTTGTGTAAATTTACCGGTAATCAAACTACAGATATACGATTTACCAAGAACGAGGAAAAAATAAAATGCATATTATACTTCTTTGTCGATACTTTCTAATTTTTACTTTTTGAATTATTATTGACAAAATAAATTCGATGTCAAATTTGTTGACCGAAAAAAGTTCGAAAAAAGTAACAATAATTTCCACTACCAGGAGTCGAAATCAGAAAATTTTCAACAAATCCAGTTTATACGTGCAACAACGGATTTTGTGTTAAGCTGAAAGAAATTATTGTTTTATATCTCTAATCTAAATACGAATTCATAAAACTTTTCGATAAACTATGGTTCCAAAAGTTAGAAAATCCCGATACGAAAATTGAAATACAAGAAAATTTGCATTCTTCTTTAATTTTTTCAGTGTTCTACGAAAAATTCTTATTATCAACGCTGTAACCGAAATATCAATTTTCTGCATTAAAAACATCCTTTAAGTTTCAAAAAATAAAATTTTTGTTGTCATGAGTCCAATTCGAAGAAAAAACATAGCAAACCTGATTTTGTACGTGTTTCGACCATATATGAATGGACTGCCGTTTTCATTATGTGACCATTGATTTTTGGCCGATTTTTTTTTTACACCAAAATTTGCAGATATCAAATTACAGATATACGACTTACGAAAAACGAGAAAAACGAAATCCATCCCATACTTTTTTATTTCTATATTGTAATTTTTACTTTTTGAATTATTATTAAAAAAAAATTCGACGTCAAAATAGTTGACAGCAAAATGTCAAAAATAAGAATATAATTTTCGCGGCAAAGATTCAAACCAGAAAATTTCTCAACAAATCTAGTTTGTATGTGCTACAACGGTTTTTTGTTAACCATGAGCAAACTTAATATGTTCTCTCTATTCTAACAACGAACTTCCAAAACTGTACAATATCCTATAATTTAAAAAATTAGAAAATACCAATACGAAAATTTAAACACAAGAAAAATTGACTTCTGCATTAATTTTTTCGTTGTTCTTTGAGAAATTTCCTATTATTAAAGCTGTAACCAAAATATCAATTCTCCGCATTAACAACATCATTTTAGTCTTGAAAAATAAATTTTTGTTGTCTTGATTCAAATTTGAAGAGAAAAAATAGCAAACCAGATTTTGTACATTTTTCCCCGAAATATGAGGGAACGCCGTTTTTATAATGTGACCGGTGACTTTGTGGCTGATTTTTTTAATATGAAATTAACAGTAATCAAATTACAGATATACGACATATTACAAACGAGAAAAATGAAACGCATCTCAAACTTTTTTATCACTACTTTCTAATTTAACCTGTTGAATTATTATTGACAAAAAAAAAATCGACATCTCAAACTTTTTCATCTCAACTTTCTAATTTTTTCTTTTCAATTATCATTAACAAAAAAGTTCGACGTCGAAACTGTTGACCACCAAGAGTTTAAAAAAAATTATTTCTGCTACCAGGAGTCGAAGCTGAATAAATTTTAACATATCAAGTTTATATGTGTTACAACGGATTTTTTGTTAACTTTTTTCAAATTGATTGTTTTCTATCTCTAATTTATATATGAATTCGAAAAACATTTCAATAACCCATGGTTTAAAAATGTAGAAAATCCCGATATCAAAATTCAAATATAGAAAAATTTGTGTTCGGCATTAATTTTTTCACGGTTTTATGATAAATTCAAATTATCAAAGCTATAACCGAAATACCAAGTCTTTCCATAAAAAATATCGTTTCAGTTTTTAAAAATAAAATTTTATTTCCGTGATTACAATTCGAAGGAAAAAAATAACACACCTTATTTCGTACCTCTTTCGTCCATGTTTGAAAGGATTGATGTGCTTATAATGTCACCAGTGATTTTGTGGTCGATTTTCAAGTTTTTTTGTGTAAATTACCGGTATACGATTTACCAAGAACGAGGAAAAAACAAAATGCATATTATACTTCTTTATCGATACTTTATAATTTTTAGTTTTTGAATTATTATTGACAAAATAAATTCGATGTCAAATTTGTTGACTGAAAAAGTTCAAAAAAAGTAACAATAATTTCCACTACCAGGAGTCGAAATCAGAAAATTTTCAACAAATCCAGTTTATATGTGCAACAACGGATTTTGTGTTAAGCTGAGAAAAAATTATTGTTTTATATCTCTAATCTAAATACACATTCGTTAAACTTTTCATTAACCTATAGTTTCAAAAATTAGAAAATCCCAATACGAAAATTGAAATACAATAAAATTTGCGTTCTGCTTTAATTTTTTCAATGTTCTACGAAAAATTCTTATTATCAATGCTGTAACCAAAATATCAATTTTCCGCATTAAAAACATCCGTAAGTTTTGAAAAATAAAAATTTTGTTCTCATGACTCCAATTCGAAGAAAAAACATAGCAAATTTGATTTTGTACTTGTTTCGACCATATATGAAGGGATCGCTGTTTTCATAATGTGACCAGTGATTTTTGGCCAATTTTTTTTTACTCTAAAATTTCCAGATATCTAATTACTGATATACAACTTACGAAATACAAGGAAAACGAAATTCATCCCATACTTTTATATTTCTACCTTGTAATTTTTACTTTTTGAATTATTATCACAAAAAAAAAATTCCACGTCAAAATACTTGATAGCAAAATGTTAAAAATAAGAATATAATTTCCGCGGCAAAGATTCAAACCCGAAAATTTCTCAACAAATCCAGTTTGTAAGTGCTACAACGGATTTCTTGTTCACCATGGATAAACTTAATATGTTATGTAGAGACTCGTCGATTCACTTAAATTTAGAAAATACTGATACGAAAATTTAAATACAAGAAAAATTGTCTTCTGCATTAATTTTTTCGTTGTTCATTGAGAAATTTCCTATTATTAAATCTGTAACCGAAAAATCAATTCTCCGCATTAACAATATCATTTTAGTTTTGTAAAATAAATTTTTGTTGTCTTCATTCAAATTCGAAGAAAAAAAATAGCAAACCAGAATTTGTACATTTTTCCACGAAATATGAAGGGATCGCCGTTTTTATAATGTGACCGGTGACTTTGTGGCCGATTTTTTTAATATAAAATTAAGAGTAATCAAATTACAGATATACGACGTATTAAGAATGAGAAAAATGAAACGCATCTCAAACTTTTTTATTCTACTTTCTAATTTAACCAATAGAATTATTATAGACAAAAAAAAATCGACATCTCAAACTTTTTCATCTCAACTTTCTAATTTTACCTTTTGAATTATCATTGACAAAAAAATTCGACGTCGAAACTGTTGACCACCAAGAGTTTAAAAAAAAATTATTGCTGCGACCAAGAGTCGAAGCTGAATAAATTTTAACGTATCAAGTTTATAGGTGTTACAACGGATTTTTTGTTAACTTTTTAAAAATTGATTGTTTTCTATCTCTAATTTATATACGAATTCGAAAAATATTTCAATAACCAGTGGTTTGAAAATGTAGAAAATCCCGATATCGAAATTCAAATATAAAAAAATTTGTGTTCGGCATTAATTTTTCCACGGTTTTACGATAAATTCAAATTATCAATGATATAACCGAAATATCAAAATTTTCCATTAAAAATATCATTTCAGTTTTTAAAAATAAAATTTTTATTACCGTGATTCCAATTCGAGGGAAAAAATTGGCAAACCTTATTTTGTACAACTATCGTCCATGTATGAAGGGATCGATGTGTTTATAATGTCACCAGTGATTTTCTGGTCGATCTTAATTTTTTTTGTGTAAATTTACCAGTAATAGAACTACAGATATACGATTTACCATTAACGAGGAAAAAACAAAATGCATATTATACTTCTTTATTGATACTTTCTAATTTTTAGTTTTTGAATTATTATTGACAAAATAAATTCGATGTCAAATTTGTAAAATAAATTTTTGTTGTCTTCATTCAAATTCGAAGAGAAAAAATACCAAACCAAATTTTGGACATTTTTCCCACAAATATGAAGGGATCGCCGTTTTTATAATGTGACCAGTGACTTTGTGGCCGATTTTTTTAATATAAAATTAACAGTAATCAAATTACAGATATACGACGTATTAAGAACGACAAAAATGAAACGCATCTCAAACTTTTTTATCACTACTTTCTAATTTAACCTATTGAATTATTATTGACAAAAAAAAATCGACATCTCAAACTTTTTCATCTCAACTTTGTAATTTTACCTGTCAATTATCATTGACAAAAAAATTCGACGTTGAAACTGTTGACCACCTAAGAGTTTAAAAAAAATTATTTCTGCTAGCAGAAGTCGAACCTGAATAAATTTTAACATATCAAGTTTATATGTGCTACAACGGATTTTTTGTTAACTTTTTACAAATTGATTGTTTTCTATCTCTAATTTATATACGAATTCGAAAAACATTTCTATAACCAGTGGTTTGAAAATGTAGAAAATCCCGATTTCGAAATTCAAATATAAAAAAATTTGTATTCGGCATTAATTTTTTCACGGTTTTACGATAAATTAAGAATATCAATGCTATAACCGAAATATCATGTCTTTCGATTAAAAATATCATTTCAGTTTTTAAAAATAAAATTTTTATTACCGTGATTCCAATTCGAAGGAAAAAAATAGCAAACCTTATTTTGTTCATCTTTCATCCATGTATGAAGGGATCGATGTGTTTATAATGTCACAAGTTATTTTTTGGTCGATTCTTAATGTTTTTGGTTAAATTTACCGGTAATCAAACTACAGATATACGAATTACCAAGAACGAGGAAAACAAAATGCATATTACACATCTTTATCTATACTTTATAAATTTTACTTTTTGTATTATTATTGACAAAAAAAATTCGACGTCAAATTTGTTGACCGAAAAAAGTTCAAAAAAATAACAATAATTTCCACTACCAGGAGTCGAAATCAAAAAATTTTCAACAAATCCAGTTTATATGTGGAACAACGGATTTTGTGTTACCCGGAGAAAAAATTATTGTTTTATATCTCTAATCTAAATACGAATTCGTAAAACTCTTCAATAACCTATAGTTTAAAAAGTTAGAAAATCCCGATACGAAAATTGAAATACAAGAAAATTTGCGTTCTGCTTTTATTTTTTCAATGTTCTACGAAAAGTTCTTATTATCAACACTGTAACCGAAATATCAATTCTCCCCATTAACAACATCCTTTAAGTTTCCAAAAATAAAATTTTTGTTGTCATGATTCCAATTCGAAGAGAAAACATAGCAAACCTGATTTTGTATATGTTTCGACCCAATATGAAGGGATCGCCGTTTTCATAATGTGACCAGTGATTTTTGGCCGACTTTTTTTTTACTCTAAAATTTCCAGATATCAAATTACACATATACGACTTACCAAAATCGAGGAAAACGAAATGCATCCCATACTTTTTTATTTGTGCCCTGTAATTTTTTCTTTTTGAATTATTATAGCTAAAAAAAAAATTCAACGTCAAAATTGTTGACAGCAAAATGTTAAAAATAAGAATATAATTTCCGCTACAAGGATTCAAAGCTGAAAATATTTCAACAAATCCAGTTTATATGTGTTACGACGGATTTTTTGTTTACCATGGACAAATTTATTATGTTATATCTCTATTCTAACTATGATCTTTTAAAACTATTCAATATCCTATATTTTAAAAAATTAGAAAATACCAAACTGAAAATTTAAATACAAGAAAAATTGTCTTCTGCATTAATTTTTTTGTTGATCTTTGAGAAATTTCCTATTATTAAAGCTGTAACCGAAATATCAATTCTCTGCATTAACAATATCATTTTAGTTTTGAAAAATAAATTTTTGTTGTCCTGATACAAATTCGAAGAGAAAAAATAGCAAACCAGATTTTGTACATATTTCCACCAAACACGAAGGGATCGCCGTTTTTATAATGTGACCGGTGACTTTGTGGCCGATTTTTTTAATATTAAATTCACAGTAATCAAATTACACATATACGACGTATTAAGAACGAGAAAAATGAAACGCATCTCAAACTTTTTTATCATTACGTTCCAATTTAACCTATTGAATTATTATTTACAAAAAAAAATTGACATCTCAAACTTTTTCATCTCAACTTTCTAATTTTACCTTTTCAATTACCATTGAAAAAAAAATTCAACGTCGAAACTGTTGACGACCAAGAGTTCAAAAAAAATTTATTTCTGCTACTAGGAGTCGAAGCTGAATAAATTTTAACATATCAAATTTATATATGTTACAACGGATTTTTTGTTAACTTTTTACCAATTGATTGTTTTCCATCTCTAATTTATATACGAATTCGAAAAACATTTCAATAACCAGAGGTTTGAAAATATAGAAAATCCCGATATCGAAATTCAAATATAAAAAAATTTGTGTTCGGCATTAATTTTTTCATGGTTTTACGATAAATTCAAATTATCAATTCTATAACTCAAATTTCAAGTCTTTCCAATAAAAATATCATTTCAGTTTTTAAAAATAAAATTTTTATTACCGTGATTCCAATTCAAAGGAAAAATATAGCAGACCTTATATTGTACATCTTTCCTCCAAGTATGAAGGGACCGATATGTTTATAATGTCATCAGTGATTTTGTGGTCGATTCTTAATATTTTTGTGTAGATTTACCGGTAATCAAACTACAGATATACGAATTAACAAGAACGAGTAAAACAAAATGCATATTATACTTGTTTATCGATACTTTCTAATTTTTACTTTTTGAATTATTATTGACAAAAAAAATTCGATGTCAAATTTGTTGCCCGAAAAAAGTTCAAAAAAAATAACAATAATTTCCACTACCAAGAGTAGAAATCAGAAAATTTTCAACAAATCCAGTTTAAATGTGCAACAACGGATTTTCTGTTAACCTGAGAAAAAATTATTGTTTTATATCTCTAATCTAAATACAAATTCGTAAAACTCTTCAATAACCTATAGTTTAAAAAGTTAGAAAATCCCGATACGAAAATTGAAATACAAGAAAATTTGCGTTTTGCTTTTATTTTTTCAATGTTCTACGAAAAGTTCTTATTATCAACGCTGTAACCGAAATATCAATTCTCCCCATCAACAACATCCTTTAAGTTTCGAAAAATAAAATTTTTGTTGTCATGATTCCAATTCGAAGAGAAAACATAGCAAACCTGATTTTGTATATGTTTTGACCCAATATGAAGGGATCGCCGTTTTCATAATGTGACCAGTGATTTTTGGCCAATTTTTTTTTTTAACTCATAAATTTCCAGATATCAAATTACTGATATACGACTTACCAAAAACGAGGAAAACGAAATGCATCCCATACTTTTTTATTTTTACCTTGTAATTTTTACTTTTTGAATTATTATTGCAAAAAAAATTCGATGTCAAAATTGTTGATAGCAAAATGTTAAAAATAAAAACATAATTTCTGCTGCAAGTATTCAAACCTGAAATTTTTCAAAAAATCCAGTTTGTATGTGCTACAACGGGTTTTTTGTTCCCCATGGGCAAACTTATTATGTTATATCTCTATTCTAACTACGAACTTGTAAAACTCTTCAATATCCTATATTTTAAAAAATTAGAAAATACCGATACGAAAATTTAAATACAAGAAAAATTGTCTTCTGCATTAATTTTTCGTCGTTCTTAGAGAATTTCCTATTATTAAAGCTGTAACCGAAATATCAATTCTCCGCATTAACAATATCATTTTAGTTTTGAAAAATAAATTTTTGGGTTCTTGATTCAAATTTGAAGAGAAAAAATAGCAAATCAGATTTTGTACATGTTTCGCGCAAATATGAAGGGATCGCCGTTTTCATAATGTGACCAGTGATTTTTGGCCGATTTTTTTTTTACTCTAAAATTTCCAGATATCAAATTACAGATATACGACTTACCAAAACGAGGAAAACGAAATGCATCCCATACTTTTTTATGTCTACCTCGTAATTTTTACTTTTTGAATTATTATTGCAAAAAAAAAAATTTGACGTCAAAATTTTTGACAGCAAAATGTTAAAAATAAGAATATGATTTCCGCTACAAGGATTCAAACCGGAAAATTTTTCAACAAATCCAGTTTGTATGTGCTACAACGGATTTTTTGTTCACCATGGATAAACTTATTATGTTATGTAGAGACTCGTCGATTCACTTAAATTTCAGAAAATCGTTTATTGCATAAAAGAGTCGTACTATTATTTAAGTTATGCGAATGTTAATGGGGGTGTACGGATATACGTATTCGGATGTGTATCGGACCCTAGGAACGTGGTAAAATGTTAGCTTTAATGTTGTGTTGATGTGTGGAAGTGTTGGTATCAAGTTGGGTTCGTTCCGGAGTTCGTTCAAATTTTTCACTTTTCTGCCTAGCTGGTACCGGTACTGGCCGTTTCCTAGTACCGGTACCTACTGTCCAGTGCATGTTCAAATTGGCACTTTGAAGGCTTTGGTACCGGTACCCCCTTTTTCCCAGTACCGGTACCTGCTGCGTTTTTTTGCAAATTGCAACACGCATTTCGGACTTCTATAAATACCCTACTTTACCAATTTTCACATCTTTGGGCCAAAAAAATAGATCTGAAAACCACCTCTCATCTACCCTACTCCAATCTCACTCAAATCCCTCAATCTCTACCTTAAATCTTCGAGATCTAAGGGATTCCTCCCTCCAAATCACTTGAATCTCATGTTTGGTGAACAAATGGTAAGTTTTGTGTTATTGTTCTCATTCCTTGGCTCTCAATCACGTTTTTCTCTCTCTCTCCTCTTGATTTCTTGTTGATCTTTGCTTGTTTAGCGTGTTTTTGGGTTGTATTTGTTCTAGATCTTGTATCCAAGCTTGGGTGGAGCTTATTTTTGGAGGATTCAAGCGTTTAGTTTACGGTAGACTTAGGGTTTTGCTCAAAACCCATTGTGGTAGGTATTTCTTACTCTTGTTCTACGTTTATGTCATGTTTGTGTACATAGATCATGCTTTGTTTTGTGCTTGAGGTTGGGTTTTGCGTTTCGGTCAAATCCGAAAACTTCTGCCGGTTTTCTGAGTATCAGCCAACTTCAAACGGCCATAACTTCTTCGTCCGAAGTCCGTTTCATGAAAATTTTATGTTGATTCGAAGGTCTTGAAGTCAGCTTTCATTTGCCGGTAGAATCACCTGAAAACTCTCAGTAAATAGAAAGTTATGAATATTTGAGTAGAGGTGTGTCAAGCTGTCAATATCAGTTGGCTATTTCTAAGAGTGTTTCGTTCTGTGTTATGATTCCTTATATGATTAAAACATTTTTAAGTCACTCTCGAGTATGGTTGCTTGTGTCTTAATGACTCGTTGTTCGATGTTGTTTCTTGGCCCTCGTTAGAGTATGATGTCGATATTGTTGGTTGGAGACTGTACCGTAAGATTGATCAGAGTAATGTGTGCTGTTAGGGGTTAAGTGGTGAATATTACGATTAGACATGAGTTTGTTTAGTGATCCGATGGGTAGTATTGTTACATGTGTCCTCGTTCTAGATGAATCCCCTTTAGAACCTAGTGGATGGTGTATCGTAGAGTCATTGTTGGTTCGATACTTGGCGTAGGGCGTTGTAATAGACTTAGAGGAATAACGTGGGCTTAAGTGTTTATCAATGTACAATGGGGCATGCTTATGAGTTGTAATACATTGTTAATGATGTATGAAAGAACGTGAACTTGGAAAATGTTGTCTTCTTGTAATTGGGATTAATTATACGTGTGTGTATGTCTTAGTTGATAATTTTTAAATTGAGGGTCTTGCTACGCAAGGGGTGGTAGTGCGGAGACTCTAGAGGGCCCGTAACGCAAGGTGTGAAAGTACGGAAACCCAGGTGGAGAGAATTCACTATATCGTACGCAAGGGGTGGTGATATAATTGAATGTCTCGTCGGAGAGAATTCATTGTATCGTTTGCAAGGGGTGGTGATACAGTTGAATGTCTCACATGATGAAGAGAATTTTGATTGACCCTAGAGGTCTATGTCGACGTTTGGATTGAAGGTTGCTAGGGATTGTGACTGTATGGAAAAGAGAATGAAAGGTTGATTCTATCAAAGTTTTATTAAAGAAAGCAATTTGATTTAAAAACCCTCCAGTATTCTTGAGCGAATCAACGGAGCCTGACCCATGGTGGTTTGTGTTTTCTTGAAATTATTTTGGAAATTCAAATGGGAAAGTTTTATGAATGAGGCTCTACGGTAGATGGTATGAAATGAGTAGGTGTCTGTGGCAATCGTTCGAAAGTAATTAGACGGTTGAACTATTACTGTTGTTTGTTCGATTGATATGAGATTTAATGCTGCTTCTAGTTGATATATGGATGGTTAGGGTTATCGCTAATGTGTCTGAATTCCCGAAGTCTAAATTCGTCAGTTCATGGTGGTAACCCCTATCGTATCTCATATTCGTTTGTTGAGTCTCATTCGCGTTTGGTGCATAATTCATCATATTTTCGTATAGCTTTAGTATAGAATTCTCTACTGGGCTAGTGTAGCTCAACCTATCATTTTCAGGTAAAGAGCAAGGAAGCTGGCATGGCGTGCATCTCTTGTTTGTTGGTCTTGTGTCTCAGAGGTATAAAGGAGTAGTTGATTTGCTTTTTTTTTAAAGTGGTATTCTAAAGATTGATTAATGAAAACTATAATCTTAATTTGGTATTTGTATAACTCGGGGCTTCGAGCCAGGATTTTAAATTTTAGATTTAATTCTGAGAACTCAGGAAAATAAGTCATTTGGGTATTATCGTTACTTCAATATTGATTGTATTTGTTGAAAAGGATCATTATTTATGTTTAAAATTGAGGGCGTGACAAATTGGTATTAGAGCATCTAGGTTTGAATACCTAGAGACCGTGGGGAGACCTTTAGTCTCATGGGTTCAAAACACTGCATAACTTTTCAAAAAAAAAAAGGGGACATGTGTGTACTTGCATGACTGATGTGTAGTGATTGCGGTTGCATTTGGAACTATAGTTGTCATCGGTTGCACTCATGGTCATAAACCAACTATGGTAAGGTGCCTATTGATGAGATGAGATTTGGAAAGAAACCGTGGCGATTGAAATGGTCGTGGGTTGTGGCAATGTCGGTATGTGAAAGAGGAAACTTTTTAGCATATGATAAGAGTGTTAGAATATTAGTATGACCTATGAGTTAAGTGCTAGAGGTGACTTTTATGTAAATTATACGAATTGTGTATTCAGTTTTAAGCATGTTAAGTTAATCTCATGTGATAGGTGTTGAATTGAGTATACGTATAAGGAGAGGGGTATTCGGGTTAGGAGTTGAGACAGAGAGTGTCTTGATATGTATGAAAAAGGGAAATGACTTGCTATGTTAGAGAATGTGGCCAGCTATTGTTGTGATTGTTATTGAGATAGTTATTGTATCATAGGTAGGGCAAGTCGAGCCTACATAGAAAGATATCTATTCTAAGGTTAATTTGATTTAGGAAAATGTGGGTTATAGGTAGGGTGTCTAGATACGGTATGTGTCTTCTGGACACCCAGGCGGCTACCGATGAGATCCAGTTAAAAGAGGCGCTTGATCACCGCTCCTTCTAGATGGAAGTCTCGGAAAGTCAAATGGACACTAGGAATGTGTGTAGGGGCTAGATCTCTAGGCTTGAAGCAGATGACTGTGTATAGGAATTTCATGGAAAAGGATGCGCTGTGGTGTTGTTGTAGTCATAGTAGTGATTGCCGTAGTGGTGGTGTTATGAGGGGTCATGGGAGGATGTTAGTCGGGTTGTACGGTAAGAGAGAATTTAAGACATAAGGAGAAGGATAGTGAAGGAATGTAAGGTAAGTGGTCAATGTAAGGCAAGGTAAGAAAAATTGTTTGAGGTAAGGGCGATACGAGGGTGAACTATTAGGGGCGATAATAAAGTGAAGTATAGTTTGTGTCCTTAGTTGGAATGATGTGAAATGTGTGGTGAGCGGAACTGTTAGAGGATGTCGGCGCGAGTGAGATTGATTCTTAAGTGACGAAGTAGTTGGAGTCTTAGAATATAACAAGAAGTGTAGACATATTGTTAGGAAGTAATGTTGTTGGAATAGAGGAATAATTAGAATTGATAATACGTGTATATGTGATGTGATGTTTGAGATTATGAATTTGGGAAATTATGTATCTTGCTTTGACTAAATGAATGAGAATGCTTGAGATCGGTAAGTGAATAGACATTGTGTGAAGCATCACGAGATTGGAAAAAATGAGATGACTGTTGGGCTTCCTAAAGCCATGAATTGTGATGTAGTTGATACTTGGTGAATCCATTGAATACAGAGTGAGTCTGTAAATGCGTGAATATGTTGGTGTTGTGTAAGCAGTTAAAATGGTACGGTTGGTTTGTTGAAATGTTTTGTATATGAAATTTATTGCTATGTAGCTTTAACCTACATGTTTGACTCGTTATGAAATTTCGATGTGCATGGTTTGCTTTTTGTATATGATTCAGAATAGACTCGGAGGTGTTGGGTGTGTGTGCTATGAGGAGATGAAATTATAGTTAAAGTCTGTCGTGTGTCCTTTTTTTTACTAGCCGTAGTGGAGCATAAAGTTTGAAGAGAGTAGAATTTAACTCTATGTATATATATATTGTGTCGCGTTGACTTATGTAGAAGGGGCACTTTACTATAGGAGTGAATTTGGATTTCTTGAACGGGAGTTGGTAGTGATGCTGAGTGGGATGAGAGATATGGAAAAGTGTAAGAATCTTGGTTGTGTTTGAATGATAAATGGACGAAAAGATGACTGAGGTTTGTGCAGAGTTCATAGGGAAGAGTTATGCGGGTAGATGGAGGTATGAGCTGGGGATCGTGACTAACGGTTTGTCTTATATGTGTTTGGTGTTGGTGCCTGATCATAGTGTTATCAATAGAGTTGGAATCGATAGTGAGACGTGTTGCTCTTGGAGTTGAAGAGGAAGTTAATAGCTTTAAAACGTAAGAAGGGTAGTTATGGTGAGTCGGTGTTCATAACTGAGCAGGGGGTGGTGATCATTTAGAAGTACAATCATTGGATTTTGGGTTCCTTGGTTTTATTTCTGTAGAAATTATTCAGGGTTTCCTAGATTGATAGTTATCATTGATTGGGAAAAGAGAATGTGAAATTCAGAGTTTGAAGAACAAGAGGAAATAAGTCGTTGAATTACGGAGTGAAAGTTAGAATTTGAGTGTCTGTGAAGGTTAGGAGAGCGATTAAAGGTTGGTGTAGTTCTTGGCAAGAAACCAATGTGCATCCTAGGCAGACGAGATTGACTGTGGAGTGGTAGGAGCATACCGTTATATTGTAGAAATATGGCATAGGGTTATGTCTTGCGATGAATGGCTTGGCTGGACTTGAATTGAAAATTTCGGGATGAAATTTATTTAAGGAGGATAGAATGTAGAGACTCGTCGATTCACTTAAATTTCGAAAAATCGTTTATCGCATAAAAGAGTCGTACTATTATTTAAGTTATGCGAATGTTAATGGGGGTGTATGGATATACATATTCGGATGTGTATCGGACCCTAGGAAAGTGGTAAAATGTTAGTTTTAATGTTGTGTTGATGTGTGGAAGTGTTGGTATCAAGTTGGGTTCGTTCCGGAGGCCGTTGAAATTTCACTTTTCTGCCTCGCTGGTACTGGTACTGGTCATTTCCTAGTACCGGTACCTACTATCCAGTGCATGGTCAAATTGGCACTTTGAAGGCTTTGGTACCGGTACCCCCTCTTTCCCAGTACCGGTACCTGCTGCGTTTTTCTGCAAATTGCAGCACGCATTTCGGACTTCTATAAATACCCTACTTTACCAATTTTCACACCTTTGGGCCACGAAAATAGATCTGAAAACCCCCTCTCACCTACCCAACTCCAATCTCACTCAAATCCCTCAATCTCTACCTCAAATCTTCGAGATCTAAGGGATTCCTCCCTCCAAATCATTTGAATCTCATGTTTGGTGAACAAATGGTAAGTTTTGTGTTATTGTTCTCATTCCTTGGCTCTCAATCACGTTTTTCTCTCTCTCCTCTTGATTTCTTGTTGATCTTTGCTTGTTTAGCATGTTTTTGGGTTGTATTTTGTTCTAGATCTTGTATCCAAGCTTGGGTGGAGATTATTTTTGGAGGATTCAAGCGTTTAGCTTACGGTAGACTTAGTGTTTTGCTCAAAACCCATTGTGGTAGGGATTTCTTACTCTTGTTCTACGTTTATGTCATGTTTGTGTACGTAGATCATGTTTTGTTTCGTGCTTGAGGTTGGGTTTTGCGTTTCGGTCAAATCCGAAAACATCTGCCCGTTTTCTGAGTATCAGCCAACTTCAAACGGCCATAACTCTTCGTCCGAAATCCGTTTCATGAAAATTTTATGTCGATTCGAAGGTCTTGAAGTCAGCTTTCATTTGCCGCTAGAATCACCTGAAAACTCTCAGTAAATAGAAAGTTATGAATATTTGAGTAGAGGTGTGTCAAGCTATCAATATCATTTGGCTATTTCTAAGAGTGTTTCGTTCTGTGTTATGATTCCTTATATGATTAAAACATGTTTAAGTCACTCTCAAGTATGGTTGCTTGTGTCTTAATGACTCGTTGTTCGATGTTGTCTCTTGGCCCTCGTTAGAGTTTGATGTCGATATTGTTGGTTGGAGACTGTACCGTAAGGTTGATCGGAGTAATGTGTGCTGTTAGGGGTTAAGTGGTGAATATTACGATTAGACATGATTTTGTTTAGTGATCCAATGGGTAGTATTGTTACATGTGTCCTCGTTCTATATGAATCCCGTTTAGAACCTAGTGGATGGTGTATCGTAGAGTCATTGTTGGTTCGATAGGTGGCGTAGGGCGTTGTAATAGACTTAGAGGAATAACGTGGGCTTAAGTGTTTATCAATGTACAATGGGGCATGCTTATGAGTTGTAATACATTGTTGATGATGTATGAAAGAACGTGAACTTAGAAAATGTTGTCTTCTTGTAATTGGGATTGATTATACGTGTGTGTATGTCTTAGTTGATAATTTTTAAATTGAGGGTCTTGCTACGCAAGGGGTGGTAGTGCGGAGACTCTAGAGGGCCTGTAACGCAAGGTGTGGAAGTACGGAAACCCAGGTGGAGAGAATTCACTATATCGTACGCAAGGGGTGGTGATATAGTTGAATGTCTAGCCGGAGAGAATTCACTATATCGTACGCAAGGGGTGGTGATATAGTTGAATGTCTTGCCGAAGAGAATTCATTTTATCGTTCGCAAGCGGTGGCGATACAGTTGAATGTCTCACATGATGAAGAGAATTTTGATTGACCTTAGAGGTCTGTGTCGACGTTTGGATTGAAGGTTGCTAGGGATTGTGATTGTATGAAAAAGAGAATGAAAGGTTGATTCTATCAAAGTTTTATTAAAGAAAGCAATTTGAGTTAAAAACCCTCCGGTATTCTTGAGCGAATCAACGGAGCGTGACCCATGGTGGTTTGTGTTTTCTTGAAATTTTTTTGGAAATTCAAATGGGAAAGTTTTATGAATGAGGCTCTACGGTATATGGTATGAAATGAGTAGGTGTCTGTGGCATTCGTTCGAAAAGTAATTAGACGATTGAATTATTACTGTTGTTTGTTCGATTGATATGAGATTTAATGCTGCTTCTAGTTGATATATGGATGGTTAGGGTTATCGCTAAGGTGTCTGAAATCCCGAAGTCTAAATTCGTCAGTTCATGGTGGTAACCCCTATCGTATCTCATATTCGTTTGTTGAGTCTCATTCGTGTTTGGTGCATAATTCATCATATTTTCGTATAGCTTGAGTATAGAATTCTCTACTGGGCTCGTGTAGCTTAACCTATCATTTTCAGGTAAAGAGCAAGGAAGCTGGCATGGCGTGCATCTCTTGTTTGTTGATCTTGTGTCTCAGAGGTATAAAGGAGGAGTTGATTTGCTTTTTTTTTTGAAAGTGTTATTCTAAAGATTGATTAATGAAAACTGTAATCTTAATTTGGAATTTGTATAACTCAGGGCTTGAAGCTAGGATTTTAAATTTTAGATTTAATTCTGAGAACTCGGGAAAATAAGTCATTTGGGTATTATCGTTACTTCAATATTGATTGTATTTATTGAAAAGGATCATTATTTATGTTTAAAATTGAGGGCGTGACATGTTATATCTCTATTCTAACTACGAACTTGTAAAACTCTTCAATATCTTATATTTTAAAAAATTAGAAAATACTGATACGAAAATTTAAATACAAGAAAAATTGTCTTCGGCATTATTTTTTCGTTTTTCTTTGAGAAATTTCCTATTATTAAAGCTGTAACTGAAATATCAATTCTCCGCATTAGCAATATCATTTTAGTTTCGAAAAATAAATTTTTGGGTTCTTGATTCAAATTCGAAGAGAAAAAATAGCAAACCAGATTTTTTACATATTTCCACCAAATATGAAGGGATCGCCATTTTTATAATGTGACCGGTGACTTTGTGGCCGATTTTTTTAACATAAAATTAACAGTAATCAAATTACAGATATACGACGTATTAAGAATGAGAAAAATGAAACTCATCTCAAACTTTTTTATCACTACTTTCTAATTAAACCTATTGAATTATTATTGATAAAAGAAAAATTGACATCTCAAACTTTTTCATCTCAACTTTCTAATTTTAACTTTTCAATTATCATTGACAAAAAAATTTGACGTCGAAACTGTTGACCACCAAGAGTTTAAAAAAAAATTATTCTGCTACCAGGAGTCGAAGCTGAATAAATTTTAACATAACAAGTTTATATGTGTTACAACGGATTTTTTGTTAACTTTTTTGCAAATTTATTGTTTTCTATCTCTAATTTATATATGAATTCGAAAAACATTTCAATAACCAGTGGTTTGAAAATACAGAAAATCCCGATATCGAAATTCAAATATAAAAAAATTTGTGTTCGGCATTAATTTTTTCATGGTTTTACGATAAATTCAAATTATCAATGCTATAACCGAAATATCAAGTCTTTGCATTAAAAATATTATTTCAATTTTTAAAAATAAAATTTTTATTACCGTGATTCCAATTCGAAGGAAAAAAATAGCAAAGCTTATTTTGTACATCTTTCGTCCAAGTATGAAGGGATCGATGTGTTTATAATGTCACCAGTGATTTTGTGATCGATTCTTAATTTTTTCGTGTAGATTTACCAGTAATCAAACTACAGATATACAAATTACCAAGAACGAGGAAAACAAAATGCATATTATACTTGTTTATCGATACATTCTAATTTTTACTTTTTGAATTATTATTGACAAAAAAAAATCGATGTCAAATTTGTTGACCGAAAAAAGTTAAAAAAAATAACAATAATTTCCACTACTAGGAGTCGAAATCAGAAAATTTTCAACAAATCCAGCTTATATGTGCAACAACGGATTTTGTGTTAACCTAAGAAAAAATTATTGTTTTATATCTGTAATCCAAATACGAATTCGTAAAACTCTTCAATAACCTATAGTTTAAAAAAATAGAAAATCCCGATATGAAAATTGAAATATAAGAAAATTTGCGATCTGCTTTAATTTTTTCAATGTTCTATGAAAAATTCTTATTATCAACGCTGTAACTGAAATATCAATTCTCCGCATTAAAAACATCTTTTAAGTTTCAAAAAATAAAATTTTTGTTGTAATGACTCCAATTGGAAAAGAAAACATAGCAAACCTGATTTTGTACATGTTTCGACCAAATATGAAGAGATCGCCGTTTTCATAATGTGACCACTGATTTTTGGCCGATTTTTTTTTTACTCTAAAATTTTCAGATATCAAATTACAGATATACGACTTACCAAAAACGAGGAAAACGAAATGCATTTGATACTTTTTTATTTCTACCATGTAATTTTTACTTTTTGAATTATTATTGCCAAAAAAAAAATCGACGTCAAAATTGTTGACAGCAAAATGTTAAAAATAAGAATATAATTTCCGGTGCAAGGATTCAAACCTGAAAATTTTTCAACAAATCCAGTTTGTATGTGCTACAACGGATTTTTTGTTCACCATTGGCAAACTTATTATGTTATATCTCTATTCTAACTACGAACTTGTAAACTCTTCAATATCCTATATTTTAAAAAATTAGAAAATACCGATACGAAAATATAAATACAAGAAATATTGTCTTCTGCATTAATTTTTCGTTGTTCTTTGAGAAATTTCCTATTATTAAAGCTGTAACCGAAATATCAATTCTCCGCAATAACAATATCATTTTAGGTATGAAAAATAAATTTTTGGGTTCTTGATTGAAAATCGAAGAGAGAAAATAGCAAATCAGATTTTGTACATATTTCCACCAAATATGAAGGGATCGCCGTTTTTATAATGTGACCGGTGACTTTGTGGCCGATTTTTTTAATATAAAATTAACAGTAATCAAATTACAGATATACGACGTATTAAGAACGAGAAAAATGAAATGCATCTCAAACTTTTTTATCACTACTTTCTAATTTAACCTATTGAATTATTATTGACAAAAAAAATCGACATCTCAAACTTTTTCATCTCAACTTTTTAACTTTACCTTTACAATTATCATTGACAAAAAAATTGGACGTCGAAGCTGTTGACCACCAAGAGGTTAAAAAAAAAATTATTCTGCTACCAAGAGTCGAAGCTGAATAAAGGGTTAAATACCGGGACACCCCTCGAACTATTCCCGTTTGTCTCGCTCACCCCCTCATAGAATTTTGCCTACGGCCAGCCCCTCGAACTATTCCCGTTTGTCGTATAGACCCTTTCCGTTAGGATTTCCGTCCAAAACTGTTAGAATTTTGGAAAATATTCCAATTTTGCCCTCTTCTTCTATTCTCTATGAAATATGAAACCCTAACACTAAAATACACCACAGCCCCACCACTTCCACTGCCACCGCCACCTCCCCACCTCCACCACCACCCCCACCACTTCCAGCTCACTCCCGACGAACTCTTGCTCAGTCTCCATCCCTAGAATATCTCCGGTGATACACTGCTCCAAACTGGGGTCCTGTTCTGTTATAGCCTTTTAATACTTTATTAATTGGTGTTATAACTAGTTTACTAATTATAATTTTTACGATTTTATAAAATAGTCTATTTATTATTAAATAGTTAAAAATAAATTTTCCTCTTAAAATTTATCACAAGAATTGTTATTATTAATATTATTATTATTTGAATAAATATTTACTTATCATAATTAGGAAATATATTCCTTTTCTTTTCTTTGAAAATCCTATTATTAGTTAACGAGATTTATTAATCGGTTGATTTATCCTTATCTTAATTTTGAAGAAATATTTTATAATATTAAGTTAATATTATAAATACCTTTTAACTTCTAATTTTCTTTCTAAGATTACTAAATAAAAATATTATTAATTTAAAGAAAAACTTTTTTTATTACTCGATCTCAATATATTATATGGGTAATTATTAAGTGATAAGAGAAATTTGAGCACAATATAATCTAACAATATTGCCAATTATTCACTTTAATCCACTAGATAAATCAAACTGATATAACTAATTCGTTTAATACTAAACTGATATTACTCAGTCAAAAATAATATCAAGTCAGTAGTTTTTCATAATAATAATATCATAAAGGTTGTAAAATAAATATCAAAATGATCATCTTCTCCGTGAATATTATCAAGTAGATAGTTGGGACCAAAAATAATATCAAATTGATGGATATGGCCGAAAATGGACAGTAAGCTATATTTTTCGTTTGGGAAAATGGACAGAAAACAAGTTTTGCGATCAACGGTCGTCCGGTTTTAAATTTCGAAAAAAATTCTAAGAATTTAATCGTAACGTCACAAAATCATTTCGACGCTAACCACGGTCTTTCTTAGTGAAAAAGTAATCTGGTGTTTATAGAAAATATTTTTGTAAATTTTCGAAAGCTCGATTTGATTTTAAACGAACGTTCTTTAACTAATTAATCGGAATTTAATTAACAAAAACAAAATTTTAAAAAATATCTAATATTACGAAATTTTTATTTTATATTTCATAGAGAAGAGAAGGAGAGGGCAAAATTGGAAGTGGTGGGGTTGTGGTGTATTTTAGTGTTAGGGTTTCATATTTCATAGAGAAGAGAAGGAGAGGGCAAAATTGGAATATTTTTCAAAATTCTAACAGTTTTGGACGGAAATCCTGACGGAAGGGGCCTATACGACAAACAGGAAGAGTTCAAGGGGCTGGCCGTAGGATAAATTCTATGAGGGGGTGAGCGAGACAAACGGGAATAGTTCGAGGGGTGTCCCGGTATTTAACCCCTGAATAAATTTTGACATAACAAGTTTATATGTGTTACAACGGATTTTTTGTTAACTTTTTACAAATTGATTGTTTTCTATCTCTAATTTATATACGAATTCAAAAAACATTTGAAAATATAGAAAATCCCGATATCGAAATTCAAATATAAAAAAATTTGTGTTCGGCATTAATTTTTTCATGGTTTTACGATCAATTCAAATTATCAATGCTATAACCGAAATATCAAGTCTCTCCATTAAAAATATCATTTCAGTTTTTAAAAAATAAAATTTTTATTACCGTGATTCCAATTCGAAGGAAAAAAATAGCAAACCTTATTTTGTACATGTTTCGTCCAAGTATGAACGGATCGATGTGTTTATAATGTCACCAGTGATTTTGTGGTCGATTCTTAATTTATTAGTGTAAATTTACCAGTAATCAAACTACAGATATACGAACTAGCAAGAACGAGGTAAACAAAATGCATATTATACTTTTTTATCGATACTTTCTAATTTTTACTTTTGAATTATTATTGACAAAAAAAATTCGATGTCAAATTTGTTGACCGAAAAAAGTAAAAAAAAATAACAATAATTTCCATTACCAGGAGTCGAAATCAGAAAATTTTCAACAAATCCAGTTTATATGTGCAACAACGGATTTTGTGTTAACCTTAGAAAAAATTATCGTTTTATATCTTTAATCTAAATACGAATTCGTAAAACTCTTTAATAACCTATAGTTTAAAAAGTTAGAAAATGCCGATACGAAAATTGAAATACAAGAAAGTTTGCGTTCTGCTTTAATTTTTTCAATCTTTTCCGAAAAATTCTTATTATCAACGCTGTAACTGAAATATCAGTTCTCCGCATTAAAAACATCATTTAAATTTTGAAAAATAAAATTTTTGTTGTCATGACTCAAATTCGAAGAGAAAGCATAACAAACCTGATTTTGTACATGTTTCGAAAAAATATAAAGGGATCGCCGTTTTCATAATGTGACCAGTGATTTTTGGCCGATTTTTTTTTTACTCTAAGTTTTCTAGATATCAAATTACAGATATACGACTTACCAAAAACGAGCAAAACGAAATTCATCACATACTTTTTTATTTCTACCTCGTAATTTTTTATTTTTTGTTCACCATTGGCAAACTTATTATGTTATATCTCTATTCTAACTACGAACTTGTAAACTCTTCAATATCCTATATTTTAAAAAATTAGAAAATACCGATACGAAAATATAAATACAAGAAATATTGTCTTCTGCATTAATTTTTCGTTGTTCTTTGAGAAATTTCCTATTATTAAAGCTGTAACCGAAATATCAATTCTCCTCAATAACAATATCATTTTAGGTTTGAAAAATAAATTTTTGGGTTCTTGATTGAAAATCGAAGAGAGAAAATAGCAAATCAGATTTTGTACATATTTCCACCAAATATGAAGGGATCGCCGTTTTTATAATGTGACCGGTGACTTTGTGGCCGATTTTTTTAATATAAAATTAATAGTAATCAAATTACAGATATACGACGTATTAAGAACGAGAAAAATGAAACGCATCTCAAACTTTTTTATCACTACTTTCTAATTTAACCTATTGAATTATTATTGACAAAAAAAAAAATCGACATCTCAAACTTTTTCATCTCAACTTTTTAACTTTACCTTTACAATTATCATTGACAAAAAAATTGGACGTCGAAGCTGTTGACCACCAAGAGGTTAAAAAAAAAAATCATTCTGCTACCAAGAATCGAAGCTGAATAAATTTTAACATAACAAGTTTATATGTTTTACAACGGATTTGTTGTTAACTTTTTACAAATTGATTGTTTTCTATCTCTAATTTATATACGAATTCGAAAAACATTTGAAAATATAGAAAATCCCGATATCGAAATTCAAATATAAAAAAATTTGTGTTCGGCATTAATTTTTTCATGGTTTTACGATCAATTCAAATTATCAATGCTATAACCGAAATATCAAGTCTTTCCATTAAAAATATCATTTCAGTTTTTGAAAAATAAAATTTTTATTACCGTGATTCCAATTCGAAGGAAAAAAATAGCAAACCTTCTTTTGTACATGTTTCGTCCAAGTATGAACGGATCGATGTGTTTATAATGTCACCTGTGATTTTGTGGTCGATTCTTAATTTATTAGTGTAAATTTACCAGTAATCAAACTACAGATATACGAATTAGCAAGAACGAGGTAAACAAAATGCATATTATACTTTTTAATCGATACTTTCTAATTTTTACTTTTGAATTATTATTGACAAAAAAAATTCGATGTCAAATTTGTTGACCGAAAAAAGTAAAAAAAAATAACAATAATTTCCACTACCAGGAGTCGAAATCAGAAAATTTTCAACAAATCCAGTTTATATGTGCAACAATGGATTTTGTGTTAACCTTAGAAAAAATTATCGTTTTATATCTTTAATCTAAATATGAATTCGTAAAACTCTTTAATAACCTATAGTTTAAAAAGTTAGAAAATGCCGATACGAAAATTGGAATACAAGAAAGTTTGCATTCTGCTTTAATTTTTTCAATCTTTTCCGAAAAATTCTTATTATCAACGCTGTAACCGAAATATCAGTTCTCCGCATTAAAAACATCATTTAATTTTTGAAAAATAAAATTTTTGTTGTCATGACTCAAATTCGAAGCGAAAGCATAACTAACCTGATTTTGTACATGTTTCGACAAAATATAAAGGGATCGCCGTTTTCATAATGTGACCAGTGATTTTTGGACGATTTTTTTTTACTCTAAATTTTCTAGATATCAAATTACAGATATACGACTTACCAAAAACGAGCAAAACGAAATTCATCACATACTTTTTTATTTCTACCTCGTAATTTTTAATTTTTGAATTATTTTTGCAAAATAAAATTCAACGTCAAAATTGTTGACAGCAAAATATTAAAAATAAGAATATAATTTCCGCTGCAAGGATTCAAACCTGAAAATTTTTCAACAAATCCAATTTGTACGTGCTACAACGGATTTTTTGTTAAGCATGGGCAAACTTATTATGTTATATCTCTATTCTAACTATGAACTTGTAAACTCTTGAATATCCTATATTTTAAAAAATTAGAAAATACCGATACGAAAATTTAAATACAAGAAAAATTGTCTTCTGCATTAATTTTTTCGTTGTTCTTTGAGAAATTTCCTATTATTAAAGCTGTAACCGAAATATCAATTCTCCGCATTAACAATATCATTTTAGTTTTGCAAAATAAATTTTTGTTGTCTTGATTCAAATTCGAAAAGAAAAAATAGCAAACCAGATTTTGTACATATTTCCAACAAATATGAAGGGATCGCCTTTTTTATAATGTGACCAGTGACTTTGTGGCCGATTTTTTTAATATAAAATTAACAGTAATCAAATTATAGATATACGACGTATTAAGAACGAGAAAAATGAAACGCATCTCAAACTTTTTTATCAATACTTTTAATTTAACCTATTGAATTATTATTGACAAAAAAAATCTAAATCTCAAACTTTTTAATCTCAACTTTATAATTTTACCTTTTCAATTATCATTGACAAAAAAATTCAAAGTCGAAACTGTTGACCACCTAGAGTTTAAAAAAATTATTTTTGTTACTAGGGGTCGAAGCTGAATAAATTTTAACATATCAAGTTTATATGTGTTACAAAGGATTTTTTGTTAACTTTTTAGAAATTGATTGTTTTCTATCCCAAATTTATATACGAATTCGAAAAACATGTCAATAACCAGTGGTTTGAAAATATAGAAAATTCCGATATCGAAATTCAAATATAAAAAAATTTGTGTTCGGCATTAATTTTTTCATGGTTTTACGATAAATCCAAATTATCAATGCTATAACCGAAATATCAAGTCTTTAAAAGGGGGAACCACCTGACTTACTGATTCATGCCATCTTTGATGTTAAGTTGATGCAGGGAGGTTCCAATAAGGCTGGTCACAATGGCAAAAACAGGAGTCAGTCCAAAGGCTCCTCACGTAAACAAAGGAAGTAACCTTCTTTCCTACCTTTTGTCCACAATTATTTAAATAACGCTCAACTTGTGCATCATTCTTACTCTTATTATTTGTAGCTCATTGTGGTAGTAAAATTTTGTGTATTAAATGGATAGCACACCATTGCATTTTGGGTTTTGGAATATGAGAGGTCTCAATGACCCTCTTAAACAAAAGGAGATCAAGAAATGGGTTCATAATAATAAATTGTCCCTTGTTGGGCTCATTGAGCATAAACTCAAAGAACCCAAGGCCACTAGAATTGTTAGCCTCATCCTACCTCATTGGAACTTTATTAGCAATTTTGTTCACTCCCCAATGGGTAGAATTTTGGTTTGCTGGGATCCCAATGTTTTTAATGTTCTACTACTATCTCAAACCAATCAATTCATACACTGTGACGTACAATCTCGTGATGGCAAGTACTCTTTTGCGACCACTTTTGTATACAGAGCTAACTGTCACCTTGAGAGACAAAAACTCTGGTCTGACTTGCAATCTCTGGCCCTTGCATCCCCTTGGGTAGTCCTTGGCGACCTAAATGCTATTAGATCTCCATATGAGAAAGTGGGAGGAGATAAGCACTGGCTCCCTTGGATGGATGATCTTAATATCTGCCTTCAATCTGTAGAACTAGTTGACCTCCGATACTCTGGTTGCCAATTTACTTGGTCCAATAAGCAAGTTGGAGCTTCCCACATTAGCTCTAAACTGGACAGAATTCTGGTCAATGAGAGTTGGATCAAGACTCTCTCCTGGTCCAATGCTCATTTACTTAATCCTGGAGCATATGATCACTCCCCAGCATTTGTATCACTGGCCCCCACCTCCCCCTCTAAATGTAGGCCTTTCAGATTTTTTAATTTTCTGGCTGACCACCCCAATTTTATTAACATTGTGCAGCATGTTTGGAGGAGAGTAATCATTGGTAACCCCATGTTTTGTGTCTGTGAAAAGTTGAAGATACTTCGTAAGGACCTAAAACAGTTAAACACCAATGAGTTCAGTGACCTATCATCTAGAGTTGCTTCTTCCAAGCAACAGCTAGATGATATTCAAAGTGCCCTGGGTACGAACCCTAGTGATACAATTAATCAAGCTACTGAGAAGGTTTTTTGTAAGCAATACCTTTCTCTTGCAAGAGCAGAGGAGAGCTTTGCCAGACAAAAACCGAGAATTCAATGGTTGAAGCTGGGAGACCAATGTACTTCATTTTTCTTCAAATCAATTAGTAATTCTAGGAATAGAAATAGGATTACTAGTTTGGTATTGGAAGATGGTACTGTCACCCAGAACATTGATTTGGTCAAATCCTCTTTCATCAATTACTACTCCAAGCTGCTTGGTTCCCCTCATCAAAGTAGCTATGATGGCACATCTAGAGTCTAGCAGCTCATCACTAGGAAATTGACCGAGTCTCAGAGACTTGATATGCTTATGGAAGTCTCTGACCAAGAAGTTAAGGACATTTTCTGGTCTCTTAACCCTCAAAAAGCCCCTGGCCCTGATGGGTACAATGCTACTTTCTTCCATAAGGCATGGCCTGTGATAGGCCATGAGGTCACCTCTGCTGTTAAATCATTTTTCAGATCTGGCCAAATGCTAAAGAAAGCCAATGCAACATTGATTGCTCTTGTGCCTAAAGTTCCCAACCCTTCAAATGTGGGGGACTATAGACCAATATCATGTTGCAACCTCATTTATAAGTGCATTGCCAAGATCCTTGCTAACAGAATTAAGTCTGCTCTTCCTCACCTGATTGATCCAGCACGGTCTGGCTTTGTGCAGGGTAGGAGGATTGCAGATAACATCTTCCTCACACAGGAATTGATGAGGGGGTACCACAAGCACTCCCCTCTCCTAGGTGTGCTATGAAAGTGGACATAATGAAGGCCTATGATAATGTTAGGTGGGCCTTCCTTTGGGATATCCTTGCCTCTATGAACTTCCACCCCCAGATGATTAGGTGGTTAAAGGCTTGTGTTACCACTGCAAACTACTCCCTAAGCTTCAATGGAGAGGCTATTGGGTACATTCCTGGTCAAAGGGGTTTGAGGCAGGGAGACCCCCTTTCCTCATACTTATTCGTTATAGTCATGGAGGTACTTACTTGTATTCTCAAGGAAAAATCCCAGCTGCCTAATTCAAATTCCATTGGAAATGTGGATCCACCAAATTGGTCAACTTGTGTTTTGCAGATGACCTCATGATTTTTTGTAAGGGTGATGTGAGTTCCGTATCCCATATCCAGTCCTCTTTGGAAGAGTTTGAGTCATTATCTGGCCTCTCCCCTAGTCCAAACAAGAGCAACATTTTCTTCTCAGGTGTCAACTTATCCACCAAATCTTCATTCATGCGTATTCTTGGTTTTCAGGAGGGATCATTACCTGTTCGGTACTTGGGTGTCCCTCTTTTATCCACTAAACTTAAGCATTCTGATTGTAAGATTCTAGTGGATAAAATCATTGCAAAAAACAAATTCCTGGACTAAGAGATACCTCTCCTATGCTGGGAGAATTCAGTTAATTAAATCCATTTTGTTCTCCATGCAGACCTACTGGTCCTCCCTCTTCATCCTTCCTAAGAAAGTCATTAAGGAGGTGGAGACCATTTTGAGAGCTTTTTTCTGGACTGGACCTGATCTCAAAAATTCTGGAGCCAAGGTCTCTTGGGAGCATCTTTGTTCCCCTGTTCAAGAAGGTGGTCTAGGTTTTAAGTCCTTGGTAGTTTGGAACAAATCTGTTGTGGCCAAGCACATTTGGTTCCTTGTGTCTGGTGGGGAACAATCCATGTGGTGCCAATGGGTTAAGTCCTACTTACTCAGATGTAGGAGTTTTTGGTGTGTTAAGGTTCCCTGTAATCCCTCTTGGGTATGGAGGAAGATTCTATCTCTGAGGCCACTTGTTCAGCCTTTTATTACGTACGTGCTGGGTGATGGAATGTCTACCTCTTTGTGGTATGACAATTGGCATCCCCTAGGTCCCTTGCTCGCTAGGTTTGGCCAGAGAATTGTTTATGACTCTGGGATAACTAAGGATGCCACTGTCCATGATATAATCCACAATAACCAATGGGCCTTCCCTGTCACTCAAACTCTTGAGCTTAATGAGGTCAGAGCTGAATTACGTGAGGTTCCCTTCAATACAACTGCCAAGGATTCATGCAAGTGGACTCTCAACACTACTGGGGAATTCACTGTCTCATCCCTCTGGGACAACCTTAGAACCCACTTTCCCATAGTAGCATGGCATAAAGTGGTGGGGTTTTCTGGGCACATTCCAAGGTGTAGCTTAATCACCTGGATGGCCCTCTTGCATAGGTTAAACACTGAGGGTAGGCTTGTTAAGTTTGGCCTCAAATCCTCATCCCAGTGCACATTTTGCCATGATGCAGAGAACCATGCTCATCTCTTTTTTGATTGTCCAATGGCCACCCATATCAGGACCATATTGTCCCCTAAGGCCCGTCATATGATTGGACATCAGGCCTGACAGCCTTGGGTGGACTGCCTCTCTAACTTGAGAGGTAAGCCCTTGGCCAACACCATTGCAAAACTGGTATTCACAGTGTATGCCCACCATATTTGGGTGGAAAGAAACCATCGAAAGTTTCAGAATTACTGCTGCCCTCCCACTGTAGTTGCTCATAAAATTTCCAATGATGTACGGGCTAGGCTTTTGTCTCTTGCTAATATGCCTAGTGGTCTACATTCGGGACAACTAAAAGTACTGTGGAACTTAGTTTAGTAATGTACTTAAACCACTTAAATAATTTGGTTTCACTTCAATCACTACTTTCAAATCTCATGTTGTTTTGCAGAATTCTGAATCCAAAACGGATTATCCAGATGAGTGTCATTCCACTATGGATTTCGAGGGTTCAGTTGTTAATGCACAAGGGAAACAATTTGGTTCAGTTGTTAATGCACAGTTGGGTACTACAGCTGCTATTACTTCTATATAGCAGGTATATATCTTACTCTCATGTGTGGAAATGGTTTGGCTATTATCCAAGTGTTGAGTGCCTTCGTATATTGTGTGTTTCCCGGTTAGCTGTGTGTTCGAGCTCCATCCTTTTTTTGGAGAGGAGGTAATAAATAGCGGGGGAATCATGTGAGAATTCGTGGAGGGAGTTGGTGGAACCTGGCTTTGCACTTGAGTGAAAAGAAGAGTGGGAGATGTGAGTCTTTCAAGGGTGTTGAGGTGTGAGCACCAAAATGCAAAAGGGTATTCATATTGTTTTCTTTTGTTCTGTTACATGACATTGCTTTCCATTAATGCCTACTACTGCTGTTCTGTTTCTGCTGTGCACCACAAAGGAAATTGGAAGTTCTGCTATGATATTTAGGTGGCTAATGGCTATTTTGATCTCTTTTGCTCCTGTTCTGCTACTCTGCTTGCTGCTGTTCTGCAGCTACTGATCAGTATGATGTTCCAGATTGGTGGTGTCCAGATTGGTGTCGATATCGGCTGTCCATACCATGCTATCTGTTACTTTTCCTGATCTGTATTCTGCTTTTCTGCTACTGTTCCGTACAGTTCTGTTCTATATAGTTATGTTTATGCCTAACCAACAGGGGATGTCGTTGGGATCTCCCTTCGCAGAGGGGGACGTCCTCTGCATGATGATGTATAGTTGTTGGAATTCTGTATAGTGCTTACTTGCTGTCTGTTATGGCTGCTTTTGTTCTACTTTGGAACCTTCACCAATCATGTGGAGTACAAAGTTCAAGCTGAATGTACAAAGTTCAAGCTGCTGCTACAGTGATGCAGCTGCTGTTTTGTTGTTTTGCTGCTCCTGACCAGCTGCTGCTCTGTCATTTTGAAGCTGCTAGTTGTACCAGCAACCTGCATTCAAGTGTTCCGCTGCTCCTGTGTCGCTGTGTTTCTGCAGCTGCTGTTCTGAATCTGTTCTGCAGCTACTGTTCTGAATATGTTGCTGCTAGTTGTGGCTGTCTTGTCCATACCTGCTTCTGTTATAAAGTTGCTGTACAAGATGGTAATTCTGATTTTGTGCAGCAAGGAAGGAGGGCTGAAGTCCTACTGATTTGTAATGGGCTGTTATGTTGCTGATTTGTAGTGCTACTGTAATGGTAGTTTGTTATTTATAGTCAGGTTGGTTGCTCATATGCACATTGTGTAATCTCTTGCCATCTGTTTCTTATCCCTCTTTAAGATGGATAATAAACAGGTGTTCTCTTTGCTTCTAGTCCTATGTTGCCATTTGGCCTAGGCTCTCTCTTTTTATTTTGTTTTCTTTTGTTTTCCTCCTGGGGTATGCCCCTTGTAGGCTGTATATTCGGTTAGCCTCTTTTTATTTCAAGCTAATTTACCCAAAAAAAAAAGTATCCTCCCTTCTAACTTGCTAGCCACCTTCAAGGAATGCCAACACAATGAACAACCTGTTCATTTGAATCACACCTCCATGAGAAATTTGAACATATGCACTAATTTAGCAACAGTATCTAGCAAAGTAATCTAGCTCACAACAGTGTTCCACTCATTTACAATCGACTCTGGTTGTGAATGAGGCAAATTAGAAAGTGATAAAAGCCTTGCTCTCACCATAGAGCAAATTTTATGAACAACTATCTCTTAAGTACAGGATTGATTTTGGAACTTCCTTAAGTTTCTCTCAATCCAAATATGATAAACAGTTACTGTAAAGCCCAATCTAATGATTACACTTTTGAAAGATTTGCCCTAAACATTTGATAATAGAGTTACCCAGTCTGCCCAAGATCTAGCAGGCCATGAAGCATGAAGTTTGGCCTGAATGGTATCCCACACCTGCTTGGTGAATGGGCAGTTAAATAAGAGATGGTTGTGACTTTCACTCCCCTGACACAAACCACATGTTGGAGGAACATTAAGACCAAATGACATAAGTCTATTAGTAGTGGCAAGCCTATTCTGAATGGCAAGCCATGTGACAAAGCTGCATTTTGGTATGTGAGCAGAGAACCACACTACCTTATGCCACAAGACCATAGGAAACGGAGTTCTCAATTTGTCCCAAAGAGAGGCAATTGTGAACTGCCCATTGGAAGCAAGAGTCCACCTTGTTTGATCTACCCCATTCAACCTGGACTGAACAAGGGGGGCAAAGTGTTTCTCACCTCATTTAGTTCAAATGTTTGGGTAATGGGGAACACCCAATTTGAATCATTAATAAGGTGAGATACAAAAGCATCTTGTGGGATACTAGAGTCATATGCAATTCTTTGACCAAATCTATCCCTTAAAGGGCCTAGAGGATGCCAATTGTCATGCCACAAGAATGTGGAATTCCCATTACCTAGTATACTAAGAACATATGGTTTAACCAAGGGCCTGAGATTCATAAGCTTCCTCCAGACCCATGTACAATCACCAGGAATCTTCAAATTCTAAAAACTCCTACCTCATACCATGTAATGTATTGGGCACCTCGGGCCCTACTCATTGCAATTTCATTGGGCGCCATGGGCCCTGGGGCACCTCTCATATTGCTTCTCTTTGGGAGATATATGTCCCAAATGGAAGACATCCCTTGACAAACAAGATAGTACATGACAAACAGTAGGTAAATGTAGGCTGCAAAATTTCGTTACAGCCCTTGTCATTGTGAAATGACTAAAGAGGATCACAGTTAGGACACCAGGCTTAAATTTAGGTTGGATATACATATGACAATTTAAATCAAGCTCAAAGCATAATAAAGAATAGTCATCAATTGCTTGGTACGAAACTAAAATCTCATCTTGTTGTATGTTGTCCACTCCACCATGCTTTTTGGCTTAAGCACGCTTAATCACCAAATTTCAAAGAACAGAAGGGTAAAACAAGAGAGTCTGATCAATAATCATAAACGGCCTGAAGTCTTAGGTATTTTCTCTGATCCAACTTTCAGAATTCTCTACTGAACACAGATCTCGTGACTCGACTCAATTTGTACTTGTTGTCATCGTCACCTTTGCACACAATAGTTCTTGTTTTGGCATTTGGTAGTGGAGGCAAGTTCTTAATCTTGTTGGCAGGATTGGGATGCGCTTCAAAACTTTTATTTTTGCAAGACGACAAATCTGGAGAAAATTAAAGTAGTTGGACTCACTTTAGGTTGTGCATGCTTCTTGCTAGATGAGGTACTAGTTGCACTAACACCAAGATACAAGTTCAACTCTGAGCTCTTCTTTGGCTCCTGAAATTTACATTGTGAAGTATATGTTATAGGAAAAGGATCTTGATAGTGATTATACTTAACCAAAGAAATAAGATTACACATTTCAGTGTTTATTATTTAGTTTGCACAAGTTTAAGGTACGAAAGTTTGAATATTGTCTTAAATTTGATAACATCTAGTCATAGTACTGGGACATGCATACGTCTTTAGAAAAGCCAAAATCTCCTTGTGGTTCATCCATGGCTACAATATCCTTCTTCTGGCATTCTTTCTGCTTTCGTGATTGGTGCCTCATTTTCCTGTGCCTTCAACAGAGAAAAGTAACTTTTATTCTTCTCAGCAGATGCCCAAAAAACAAAAATTCAATTCAATTACTTTTGCTCTTTTTAAGAGGATAAAAGAAAAAAAAAAGGTTACAGTTCAATGGAACTGAAAAGTTTTTTTGGCACTCAGTTTGTTAAACAAAGATGGGGTTTGACCTTAATTCATATGAGCAGTGAATTTGTGGAATTGAAGTTAAAGGGACAAGGTCCCTCAAGGGTAGCCATTTTCTAGTGAATGAGGTGGAGATATGATCAATCCCCTATGTAACTAAAATTTAAATGGGGTTAATTTTTTAATGCATCCTAGTTACGCATAGAAAACCAGGAAACTCTAGACAAGTAAAAACTTACATTCTTCTTTCATTTGTTTGAAATGGCTGATCTTCCTCTTTGTAGACTACCGGTAAACCAGAATTATCACACGCCAACGGGCTTGGGAAGAAAAACTGCAATTAAAAAATGCATTTTCAACTACAAACATAGCGCTATGATGTAAGGAATGACTATGCTTTCCAAACACCGTTTTTCAACACATATTAAGGGCCTGTTTGGCCCGCCAAATTTTTTTTGTCCTTATTCAAATTTTTTTGTATCACTTGGCTTATCATCATTTTTTTGGAGATTATTGCATCCTCATGACAAGAGGAATCTAAAAGGTAAAAAATTTTGGTCGGAATCCAAATTTTTTGAATAAAGACGAAAAACGTGGCTTTCCCGCCAATTTCGTCTAAATTTCAAAAAAATTGGATTTCGATCAAAATTTTTTACTTTTTAGATTCCTCTCGTCATAACGAAGCAATTATCCCCAAAAAATTGACAATAAGCCACGAAATGTAAAAAAAAAATTGAATATTATTACGTTTTAGATTCCTCTTGTCTTGAGGATGCAATAATCTCCAAAAAAATGAAGATAAGCCAAGTGATACGAAAAAATTTGAATAAGGACAAAAAAAATTTGGCGAGAATGCCTAATGGCTTATTTGGCCAAACAGGCCCTAAGGACCTCAGTACTTACTTCACTTTGGAGAGCAGAGGCTGCAGAGCCATGAATCGCAGGATCAAGATCGAGAAGATTGTACAAAAGGGCTGAAGAAGATGGCGGGAACTCTCTGAATACTTCTTGAAGACTAGGTATGTATACCAGGGGTGGTCTGATGGCGGGAGACACCTTCAATTTTTTCCAGTAGTCATCTTGAGGGTGTGCCGCATAGCTTGAAAATCCTATGAAGTTGCTCAACCTTAATTCACAAAAATACATACATGTATCAATAGCGACCTGTATTAAGGTAAAAGAATCCAATATCACAACTGCAAGATCAGCAAATGCTTCCAGCCATAACGTTCCATCAATATCACAAAGCAATAAGTTTCTATTTAGTTTCAATCCTTAACGAATCCAACCATTTTGCGTTTGGATCAGGAATTTGAGAGGGTATCGGAAGATGGAGAAAATTGACAGGGAAACCACCAGTAATTTTAGCTTCACGGTTTCATTACCCTCTTCTATTACCTTTCCCCTTCTCTCCGTACATCTATAATCTAGCAAACACTCTAATGCTGTATTTGAATCTTAGATTTGCCGTACCAAAGAGAAAATGAAAGGAGGAGAATTACATAAACTTTAATTGTTACGTTTATTGGTAACTGAAAAAGAAAAAGTTAGTTATTACAAACAAATATTCATTTGACCAAATTTTGTCCCACCACATCCCGATACTTTTTCAATAAGAGCGAGTTGTGTCCATCTGGTGGTTTTTTCCCCATTGATTAACATGAGGGCAACCTTGATTTCACACCGAGATACATCCCTAAATGCCACAGGAGCCATGGTTTGTATTGCTTGCATCAACTGATCCTAGACTGATCTATGAATCAAGTTACCCATTTTCTTGGGCGCCGCCCTCTATTTTCTCTCGTAGCCCGTTAAAAATTTTTGAAATTTATATTTCGGTAACTACATGTCGAAAATATGTTCAATCCAGTTTACCAGCCACCTTGCCGGAAATTTCAGGAAATGGATCTAATACTCCAGCAACAAAAGGGCAAGGGATACTCTCTCCTTAGAGAGGCTCTCCTCCATCGCCCTCCACAACCAGCAACCCTCGGGGCTGCATCAAACATCCCACCGTCTCTGGTCCGCTCTGGTCAGATCTGGTTCGGCTACCACTGGTTCGCCCAAAAAGCTCCATCCGGCCAATTGTGACAGCCGATGGCCGGTGGGCAGTCACGGTCCGGTCCTCATCTGGTCCGGTCAAGCTCCATCTGGTCTTCACAGTCTGTCCAGCTCCACCTGGTCCGGTCTCCATCTGGTCCAACCTCCACAACTACTCCGTTTCTCTGGTCCGGTCTTCTATCCGGCCAAGGAATCAACAACAACCAAGGTCTGGGCAGTCCTCCACCTCCAGATCTGGAAGCCGATGGGCCTGGTCGACCTCGGGTCCATCCGGGTGGGCTGCCTGGCAGTCATCCGGGTGCCATCCCACCTCCGGCCATCCACAGCCGGTCACCCTAAGCCGCCCATTCAACCTCACGACCGTGGTCTTCTCACAGAGATCTCGGAGTCATGGGGCTAAATAGCCGCCATAGAGCTCAACTCTGGTCCGGCCAAGCTCCATTGGTCGACCTTCATCTCCAACCACAAGCCGCCGAGGGGCTCAACAGCCGCCGTGGGCTCAACAACCGTGGGGCTCAACAGCTACGAGTACAGCACACAAACTGCCCGGCCAAGCAGCAGGCAGCAGCCTGCCCGATGGGTAGTCACTGTATTCAACATAGCCCGGCATCCTAGCCCGGGCAAACAGCCAGCCGGCCAAGTAGCCGCCCGGGCAATCAGCAAACAGCCTGCCTACCCCAAGGGCAGTCACTGTATCCACTATGAGATTTGCGTTGTTTATTTGTGATCAATTCTGTTAGTATTTGCGATCACCGATAGGTGGTCATTTGTTGGACTGAAATCGGGGGTTCGGGCTCTAGGTCGAGCCTTTTCCTATCCCTAGATCCTGTGCTTTTAGCTCTGAGGTTGAGTGTAGTATTCTTGTGGTCGTGGCTATCATTTATTAGATTAGGATCTGTTCAGATTGAAAGGGGTAGTTTGCAGTAGCAGCAGCTGCGGCTGCTCTGATTAGATTAGTGGATGGATTCTGTTTGAGCGAGGTAGCTGCCGGAGCTGTCAGTGATTAGATTGGTGGTTGTTCACTGATCGAAAGGGGTAGCTTCGCAGTCTGTTGCCGATTAGATGGGTGGTTTGCACTGATCGAAAGGAGCAGCTTGGTCCTCTTGAGGTTTGAGTGGCCACTTCTGGTGGTTCCTCTTTCTGTTCCGCTTTTAGTAGTTAGCGAGCCTAGGGGATTTGGGCGAGGTTGTAGTAGTCTGGATGGAATGGGCGTGGTGTGCAGGGTACTTAGCAGGGTAGCCTTGTCGGATGCCGACATCTCTAGTTCGAGCCTCTCTCGGTCCGAGTCCCTCTGTAGTAGTTGACTTCTGTTGAGTGGGTATTATACTAGCTTTGGGGTTGATGGAAGTACAAGGTTCTTGGTTTTCTTGGCCCAGCCTTGGAGGAGAAGGATACCGGGTAGATGGTTTCAGTAGGCGGTTCTGGTGAGCCTTAGGCTTGGATGAGGGATTATTAGGCCGGAAGGATTGGGCGTGGTGAACTGGGTTCTTAGCAGGGGCCCTTGTCGGATGCCGTCAACTCTGGGTCAAACGTCTTGATGCCTTGTTCCTTTGTAGTAGCCGTTCAGACTGCCTAGAAGCCGTATTACTTTGTAGCTACTCTCCTCAGCGTTGGTTATCATGTGGCCATCTCTGGCCGTAACTATTTACGATATTTCCTATCCTGGCGGGTTGTGCCAGGAAGTAGTTCATTTTCATTTCATTATATTACATGGTTCTACTCAGATCCATTCGTATCACATATGACACTTTATTTTACTCTCAATGCGGGTTGTGTATGGTTTACCGTACTTTTATCATTCTTGTTTTTTCACTTTTCTTTTCCTCCTGGGGTATGCCCCTTGTAGGCTGTACATTCGCTTAACCTTTTTTAATTTCAAGCTAAATTACCCAAAAAAAAAAACAACTGCCGAACATACATTTCGGTAAATAGCTGTCGAAAACAACATTATATTTCGGTAACTACATGTCGGAAATGCACAAGAAACATATATTTCGGTAATTGGATGCTGAAAATGTATCTTAATTTCGGTAACTAACTGTCGAAAATGTATCTCAATTTCGGTGACTAACTGTCGAAACATATGGAAATTTTTAACGTGCTACGGGAGAAAATAGAGAGCTGCGAATAGCGGCGCCCATTTTCTTTGAAAGGGGTTTCATCCGTAAAGAATGGGGGTTTAATTTCAAGGACACCCCTTTAACTATCACGTTTTGTCAACATCACCCCATCAACTAAAAAACTCATCAACCTCACCCCCTCAACTTTCATTTTCCTACAACTCCACCCCCTCCGTCCAAATCTGTTAAGAAATATTAATATTTTGGACGGAAAAATGGTAACCTGGATGGGAAAAAAAATTTTAACCCTAAAATACCCATAATCCACCAAACACCCCTACTTCTCTCTCATCTCTACTAGTCTCTCTCTACTACATCATGTCCTCTTCCTCTCCCTCATTTTGAGGTTCCCGAACCCCAACCTAGAAATTTCAAAACCCAGCTATAAACCCATCTCGGATAAATAAAAAAAAAGCTATGAACCCATCTCCCATCTCCTCTCCTACTCATCTCCTTTCTCCTACAACAAATCTGGATTTTTTCAAACACAGATTTCTTCTTCTCCTGCTACAATCTCATCACCCATATCCTCTCCTCTTCTCCCCCACTCATCTCTTATCTCCTTCTCCAAACCCAGATTTCAACCCACTACAATTTCATCACCCATATCCTCTGCTCTCTTCTCAGGACATCAAAATTCATAAAATTCCGTCAACAACTAGATCGAATTCAACCATAGCATAGCAGCCGTCAGAAAGAGCACAAAATTCAAAAAAATCCAAAAGTTGCTAATTTGTATTTCATTCATTCCCCTTCACAGTTTTCTTGTCCGTAACCATTTCCAACATACTTGTCGAAATCACATTAAGCTAAAGACAAACAACATAGAAACAGGTGTGCCAAAGATTGCAAGAGAATTTTTTATTAAGCCAAAAAAGTGTCAGATTATAACATAAACAAGTTCGTACATCTGTACATTTCGCATATACGGGGATATATCCACGTATGTGCAAGGAGAGGTGATGGACTGACCTTCAGCTAAACTTAACCGGCCGAAAAATTAATTGATTATCCCTACCCGTTTAAACACCTACTGTGGCTGCCGATCGGCGACCGTCGCGGCAGCCTTCTTCGCGCCCTGCGAATTCACAATCGCGGACAGCACCGCCTTCTTCGAGGTCGTCGTAGCGCCGATTGAGCTGGAGGACGGCGTACCAGTCGCAATGGTTGTTGATTTGCTTTTCCGACGTGATTAAAACGTCGCCGACGGCGAGAATCTAGTCGGTGCCGTCGTGGAACAGGTCTGCCTCTTGGGTTAGGATCGCAAAGTCTCTAGACTCATGCTCTGTCAATTGATTGAAGATGGTGGTCCATATCGGCGAGGGAAAGGAGAGAGAGGGGGGGGGAGAAGATCGAAGAACCAAAAAAAAATCTCAATACAAAATCTTTTTTAACATAACAAGGGCATCTTAGTCTTTTCTCTCATTTCCGTCCAAAATTTTAATGGATTTGAAGGGAGGGGGTGATGTTGATTGGTTTTGATAGTTGAGAGAGTGAGGTTGATGAGTTTTTTAGTTAAGGGGGTGATGTTGACAAAATGTGATAGTTGAGGGAGTGTTCTAAAAATTAAGCCAAGAATGGGATACCAAAGCACTCTCTTTGATACCCAAGGTAAGTGCCCCTTTCTACTTTTGGACTACAGTGTTGTAGATAAACTTGAATTGTGTGGGGGTTTTGTGTGCTGGTGTTAGAGGAACAAAGAGGTGGATAACCTCAGGTCCCACAAAGATGATTCGAACCGTTCATTATTTTTAAAATATTTTTTTATGAAGCCCAATAAAAAATCAGCTCAACCCGATATCGATAAAAAAAATTTTTGAATTTGTGAAGGCAAAACGACTTTGAAGTTCTAAAGCAAAAGATTCTGAAAAGGATAAATGGACGGTCAGGTAAGCTTTTATCCCATGGCATACGCAAAACTTATATTCAGGCAGTTAGGCACAACTACCCAGTCCAGAACGCAGTTAGGCACCAGAATGAAAAAGATTCTGTTCTGCAGCTTTGCATGAAATGCAATTAAGTACCACTGTACCAGTACCCAGTCCACAAATATTGGCTGTAAGGTGATTTTGGGAGGGAAACACATGCATAGTTGACTTTTATGTTATGGCTAGCTGTTCAACGAAGGTTGAGTACTGCTGATAGACTAAGAAGCTGGGGAATGACGGTTGATGGGAGCCATGAGACTGTCAGTTGTGTAGAAATGGAAGAGAAATACACCTTCATGTTTTCTTTTTATGCCCCTATCAATGCAGATGGTATTAGTCCTAGCCCCCTTTTATCCCGTCACGTGTAGCATCACTTATTGTACTTTGATTGGTTCTGGTGAGTTAGAACATGGCTTCATGTGGGGCGGCTGTGTGCCTTGCAAGATGGAGGATATAATTAGTTGGTTCACGCAGAATGTGGAAAGGCAAAGGGGTTCAAGAGTTTTAGCATGAAGTGTTCCTTAGCTGCTACTGTTTAGGCCATTTGGGTGGATTATGGAACAAACCAGAGTGTTTTTAGTGTTTTTTAAGAAGGATTATCTTAACATCCGCCCAAAAGATTATTCTACAGTGGAGGATCAAATGACTCATAAAATTATAGTAAATGGAAGTAGAGAGTTTCTTAGGTTTATGAGGAAGGTGAAGCTAGCCATCCCAAAAGAATCTCTCTATGTGTAAGATGGAGAATTTCTGAAAGGATCATGACACCATTATCTGGCTAGCTCCGTGAGATTTCATGAGGGATCGAACGTAAAACTAATTGTCAAGGATTATCCTCTAGATCATATTGACTTAGCTATGGTGGCTTACATGAGTGATGTGAGAATCTCACGTGCACCCAAGCCGGCCAAGCGCATGTGGAAGTATAGATGGAGGAGGTGAGAGAATTAACTCGGATGGACAATCAACCATGTGAGGTGAGCCCACTTAAACCCAAAAAAAAAAAAAAACAAAAATTGTGCTATTTCTTGGAGGGATCCAACCTAAAACCTAAAATCAATTGGCGGAGGATTATATTGACTTCACTGGGGTGGATTAGATGAGCCCATCTCTGTGCCAAAATACATGATTAGATCATAGCAACAAATTGTGGACATCACGGAATAACTCCATTCCAAAACTTACAACTTCAAAAAAAATTGATGATAGAAGAGAGCAGTAGGGCTGTCCACGGGTCGGGTTTGGTCGGGGTCGGGTTAAACCTGACCCGACCTTTTGTCGGATTTGAAAATATGCACCCGAGACCGACCGAACCACTGGTCAGGCTCCGACCGAAATGTTGTCGGGTTGAAGTTGTTGGGTTCGGTCGGGTCGTTGGACTGGGAAAAAAAAACCTTCATACAGAAATCAGGAGAGAGATCAAGGAACCCATATACAAACTTCATACAGAAATCAAGAGAGAGATCAAGGAACCCATATACATACAGATCGAGGAACAAAATGTAACATCACTTTCTATTCCAAAATATAAATACTACAGATCTTAATGATCAAGAACAGTAGAACACCAAACTTCAAAAATTGCAGCTTGAACAAGAGCACTCTGAGAACACCATCATCGATAGAGCACCGTCATCGTCGTAGTCGATTAAAGAAAACCAGAACGGCGAATGTATCCCAAGAATCCATGCACAGATCGAGGGAATTTTGAAGCGAATGGAGGAATTTTTGTGTGAGAATTTGAAACCCTAGGTTTTCAGTCAAGGTGGAGATTGAAAGTGTGAGAGTCGATTGGGGTTGGGGGTGGGAGTTTCCGTATGGAGAGAGAGAGAGAGATGGCGGAAGTGCAGAAGCAGCAAAACTGGAAATGGAAGAGACTGCCAGGTCATAGGGTTTTTTTTTATTTATATAGTACATAAGTCGGTCGGATCGGGTCAGATGGAAAAAAATCCCATGCATCCAACACCCAACCAACACACACAATTTTTCTCAGATCTGGACCCGAATTCGACTGATACACCCGATCGGAACCGTCCGTTACCTCCGTTTTTGGTCGGGTCCGGTCGGATAGTCGGTTGGGTTGGGTACATATCAGAGGAAGCAGCATTTGATTACCTCAGTCCTGCCAAGCATAATAGGTTGGATGTGATCCAACCATAAATTCACTCATTAAATTTGAATGGTTGGATCATTTATGTGGATGGTTGGGCACTTATTAAAGGAAGCAATGTAACGCCCCGAAAATTCGGAGACATTACTAAACATTTAAAAGGTTATTTCCACAAAAGAAATTTATAGATTTACTACGTCACCATTTCAAAAGCTTATGTCATTATATTACAACCGTTTTGAATAGATCAAAATATTACAATTTCCAAATAAACTTAAAAACTTCCAAAATAAAGTTTGACTTAAATTAATCAGAGTGACTACGAGCACGGAAACCATGGTATTCAGCTGCTTCCTCAATAGGATTGAACTCGATCGAATCGTACAACACCTCTGCTCCGTCTTCGGTACCTGGCGTTCGAGTTACCAGGGCAACATAGTACCGTGAGCAATGACGCTCAGTAGCCAAAACCCACCCGAACCCATAACTTACAAGCAATAGGATTATAATTGACATGCATTAAAATAACATAAAAAGAGAACAATCAACATTTCTTTCATTACTATCATTTAACCTATGTGAAACCTCGGATCTTATCCACAAATCCGCTCCTACCCATAACCTCTGGCATAAACACTGGTGTGGTCGACTCCCCTTTTCCAGATCCGGATGAAAGATACCTAAGTTATATACCCGGTATCCCATCCGTGACCATAAGCTTGGATAAAAACTTCCCGGGTGCGCACGCGAGCACACTCTGTCCCGGTTTGTGACACAAGCACAATGCCACCCTTATGTCCCGTCCCAACATCCGAGAGCCGATCACCACCATTGTCACGGGTTTCGTAAATCAACACTTTCAACAAATCACCACCAATCATCCATCAACAATACATCACCACGGGTTCCAAACCAGGATTGCCCGGAATCCAAAATCATATCCTCTCACATTATCCATTTTCCATTAAACCTACTTTCACGTCTAATATGTTAAATCCGCACATCGCAACCAACCTCGGGAACCTATTTGTCCAATCTATCAGTACAACAGCATCTCACACAGTTCAACATTTTTCGTAACATGCTCACAGGCTAACAACAATTAAATTCGCGATAATAACAAATCATGCAATAAAGCTAAACACGTATTAATTTATCATACGTTCAATTTAATCATGCGATTCAATGATCCAACTAAATATACTAACATGCTAAAAGTATATAACCGTGCATTAACACTAATCATGCGATTAAAATAAATTAAGTTATTCCTTTTCATTTTCCCTTTTCTTTTTCGAAACTAAAGTCTATTATTTACTCTTAACCTCCTTAGGACTTCATAATCTTAGCCTTTAATACTCAAGGGTTAGATTAATGAACTAATCTAATTTGAGGGACTAAACTGTAATTTTTCCAAAACAACTTTAAAAGAAACAGTAGCATCTTTTTTTGGAAGAAAACGAACGCAGCAGCTAAGGATTTCGGAAATCCAGTGGGTTTTGGCCGGGTTACAACCGGTGACTTCGGGTTCGATTATTTTCACACCGAAACACAAAACAATCAATACGGAACATAAAATATATTTAGGAAGGTGCGTTCGGACTACCTCTCGTCCGGTGAAACGGGTTTCGGCAAGAGGCGGTGGGGCAGAGCTCGGCGGTGAGATGGTTCCGGATGGGGTTGAATCGGACGGCAACGGAGCTTCGTCGGCGGCTGTTTTCGGCACTGTTATGGGTCATTTTTGGGACTGATTTTGAGACCGAAATGCAGTCGGTTTGGACTATTTATGGGTTGGTTCGGGAGTGGTGTGATGTGGGGCAGCGGGGTTTCGGGGATGGCAGTGTCCGGCAGCTGGTGGCCTCGGGAAATGGGGGTGGCGGAGAGGTGGGGCGGTGGTTATGGAGGAGTCTGGTTGGTAAGAAGTGGTACAAGAAAAAATGGAGAACTCTCTCTCTCTCTCTCTCTGTCGAATAAATGGAGGATGGGGAAAAGAATAATGGTCAGGTGATGGGTTTGTAGAGACAAATAAGAGATGAAGTGTGGGAATTAGATTGAGTGTGTGGGAGTGGTTTGGTGGTGGAGTAAAGTAGTGGATTTGAGGAGTGATGCCTCATTCTCTCTCCTCTTCTCATTCTGCCGAGAAAATGAAATGGGAAGGGGGAGTATAAGAGTGGGTTGCACTGGGGTAAAAACCTATGGGTAATTATGTGTTGTCAAAATGAGAGGGATTTAGGGAACTTTGTCTCTCCCTCTCAACCGAATAAATAAGGTGGGAAGGGTTTAGTTGAAATAAAATGCTCCGGTGCAACACGTACATGCATTAGAAAAATTACTCGTCGGACACGCGCGCACACAATCGTTTACGGAAATAAAATTTTGGTGTGACGTTGAAAATAATTTTTCGTATTAAATAAACTAACGAGCAAAATAATATTTTTGGTTTTGATATCTATTAATATTTATTAAAAATAACGAGTCTTTACAAGCAACACGGTGCTGTTCCTATGGGAAACAACACCACGGTCCACCCCAGTCCGTCTTGCGAGGTGGGGAGAATTTTGTGTGGTGAAACAGGGTGAAAAGAGTGTTAACATTGCAAGTAGGCCTTGAAGGGCTTGCAGGCGGTAGTGAAGTGGCCTTGCTTAGTATGGTAGCTGCATCGAACGATTGGGCTCTTGATCTTTCCATTCTCTGTGCCAAGCTTTTGATTCGGGAAGGAGAAAAAGGGTTGATCCTTCACCTGGTCAATGATTCGGTAAATAGGAATGGTGAAGACAGTTTTCTCGGCGTTGAAGTCGCTTGGCTTCGGTTTCTTCTTAGGGGATTGCTTGATGTTGTTGACCTGCTTCTTGGGCGTTGAAACAGGTGTGGGAACCGAAGCGACTGCCGAGACAAATGTGATTTTGGAGCTCGTGGACTTTCCGATGCCTCTTTCAGCTTTGGATTTGATGAGTTAGCACCAGCCTTCGATGCGGGTCATAAGGTCCTTCATGGAGTCGGGCTTGTTTCGAGCGAGGTCGTCGTAGACCTGCTCGTCCTGGGAGGTGAGACCGAGCTTGAATCCTCGGGCCGAGATGACACCGTCGCAGCCTTCGATTTCATTAAATAGCTCCCAGTAGCGACCGGCGTATTGTCAGAGCGTTTCGTCGGGTCGTTTTCGGAGAGCGAGGAGGGAATCAATTTCCCTCTCATGCTTGTTGCTGGTGACGAACCGAGCCATGAAGGCATCGCACAGGGAGTCAAACGAAGAGATTGACCTGGCTGGCAGCTGGTTAAACCATGTAAGGCCTAGGTTCTCGAAGCTTGCGGGGAAGACCTTATAGAGGAAGGCGTCGTCCGAGGGCTCATTTCGGAGGAAGAGAGACATGACGAGCTTGTACTGCACCAAGTGAGTATATGCCTCGGTCTTGCCATCATACTTGGCAAACTTGGGTTGGGTGAATCCTTTTGGGGGGGTGACCGAGTCGATCTCCCATGTGAAGGGGGAGGTCGTGAGTCTCTTGAGTCGGGCATCGCGATGAGGTCGGATCGAACAGTCAGGACCGTCTGGACGCTCGGCCGCGGGGTGCTTTTTTGGGATCAACTCGTCCAACCTTTCGTACTCCTTCCTCTTCGGTGGGATGCTTCCTGACCTCTGATAAGAGCGCTCATGTCAGTCCTTCTTGTAGCTATCTCGAGCGTAGGGCTCGAGGCGCTCGGTGATATGGCTTCTGTCACCCTTCTCCCCTGGATGCTAGACAAATGGGCTTTTGGCTCGAGCGCTCTTGAGGCGCTCGTGATACCCTTTTGTCTGGAACTCTAGGAGGCCGTCATCGTTGTTGGCAATTTTGGTAAAACTAGGGGTGGGCTCGCGAGGTCCCTTCCCAATCCTGACCAGGTGTGTGGAGGAGGCAGAATCATTACCGGCGCCGAGCCTCTCGAAGGCGGATCGCTTTCTGCGTGGGTCTTTGGGGTTAGGGAACGGGAGCGCTCCCTACGCCCAGCGCCTCCCTCAGCTCGACCACCTTTCGCAACAGGAGGCTCGAGACGGTTTTTGACAGAAGGTCGAGGTTGGTGCTCGATCAAACGGGCCCCCTCCCGACTGTGGGAAGGGCTATGATGGCTTCTTCTTCCGCCACGGCTTCCAGATGAGTGAGATGTGGAGATCTGGAGGAGATGTTTGATCTCAGCTAGCTCATCTCGGACGTGCTTGTCTCGCTCCACGACTGTTGACAAGTCGTCGATCTTCCGCTCCAGGTGGCGGATGTAGGTGTGGAGTTCTGTGGCGGCTCCCACGTCTTGGGTTGAAGTTCCAGCTCCGCTCCGATGGACATGTGAGTCTTTCCTAGGGCACCGGCCCCGCCAGAGGCCAGGATTGGGTCTTTGAATAGGCCGAGACCGTGGGTTGTTTCACTGGGGTGAGGATCTTCGACTTCCACCATGGCTGCTACAGGAGGTCTGGACGGAGCTCTTTGGGTGGGGGGAGAGGAACGATTGAGAGATTGACTGATCCCCAGCAGAGTCGCCAATTGTGGGGGTTCGAATTATCGGGATCAGGACCAAGGCTCAGGCTAAGCTCCTCCTCCCCGTTGCTTCGTGCTTCCGTTGCTAGGACCTACAACAAGTCACTAGGGCTTGGACAGCCCAGTGACCCTCCGACGATCAAGTTAGATCTTAGGGGAAGGAGTATAGGTCTAGGGTTATGGTAGAATGGCATACCTTTCTCAGTTGAGTCTCCCTTCGTATTTATAGACCTAGGGTTGCTTGGACTCCAAGCTAGCGCGTGGAGGATACGCTCAGGTAACCGCCTCGGGTGACGTCATATGTGACGAGAGGAGTGAAACGGTTACGAAGCACATGGGAAAGGGTAATGATTGCGCCTGCTGCGCGATCTTCATGGGGCCCTCATGGCGTAACAACTTTTCCTAGATGGCCCCAGGAATATCCTGAGCGGAGATAGGGCAAGCGTCAGCAATGCGGCACACAGATATTTGACTCCGAGAACAATACCGAACAGGTAACCGAGGAGTAGAATCCACACACGGCTTCGGATCTAAGTTCCTCGAGTGCCGGAGTCACATAACGTGGCCAGGCTACCGAGCTTGTAACTGAGGCCACCACACTAATGATAGCAAAAGTTCACATCCCAAACCCGACCAGTAATTTCCATTCCAATCTAGGAAGATTTTGAGCTATAAAATCCACTTTCTGTGCACTTCGTTTGTCCAAATCTTGTATTGTTAGCGTTTTTGAATTCATTGTGAGTGTGTTCATTTTTTACATAGAATTTGGTTTATAACTTTTGCGTAAGCCTCTCTCATTGCTGAATTTTTGGAAGAAAAATATTTCCTGCATAGTAGAGGTAGTAAACTTGAAGAACTTTTTAACCTGTGGTTCAGTGAGCTTCTTTTCAGGCCGGGAGATAAATCATGATCTCTCGTGCCATAAACTTCACACCTTTGGGCTTTGATGTACCAAATTTCACCTTCTTTTAGTGCAACAATTTTTTCTGTCTCCCTATCTCGGGCTTTGTACACATTACTATAGGTTCCCTGCCCGACCTGTTCATGTGAAATTTGTAATGTTATCTGTCGAATCCAGATCAAATGCTCATTTCTTTGACTAGGAGCAATTTAAGCAAGTAATATACTCCTGTAGGTTTAAAGAACAAAATTGTTAATCTGTAATGGGACATAGGGCAACCCTGATTGCATTAAACTGGAGTTAACGTTTTCAATAGTGCAAAAACAAGACCGAATGTTTGCAGTACTATTCCAAAGATTACCGATCAGCAATAGTTCTTCGTGCTAATTCCTTGAACGGAAAGAGAACCATTTGTCTCTCTCTAATCACTTTTTCTTGTTCATTTCCCACAATCGTTTGGTGTCAAAAAAGAATTTTGGAAAACTCACTTTTCAGAGAAGACATATCAAATTGCCCTCAAACTGTTTTTTTTTTTTTTTTCTTTGGGGTAAGTTTACCATTTTATAACCAAACACTTAGAAATCAAAAACCCTATACAAGTAACTTTACAAAGAGCAAAACCTCACAACAATGGCTACAGAGCCTTTGATTCTCAAAAGAGTTTGGGAAATGCTTCCAATTACATACCCTAAATACTCTGGAGTTCCTCTCAGGCCTCAGCCTAAATGAAATACAGTACACTCCTACTGCTAATTAAAGCCAACTTAAACAGCAAGCACCGAAAGCTTTTAAGCAGAACCCAATTGCACAATTTACCACTATATCTCAAACTGTTTAGTACTACTATTTGGTTACCCCTGAAGTACAGACTCTTTGTTTGAACTTGGGTAATTGTATTCTTATGCTCAGAGAAACAAAGAATCTTGTTTTTGATGATCTGTTCCACAAACTGAAAAGATATTCCTTACCCAAAAAAGAAAAAAAGTGAATAGATATTTCGAGTTTCAAAACATGCTTTCCACAAAATGAAATGACATGGGCTTGTAATTTATAAAGTCTTCATCGCCAGAACAAATAAATCAAGGAGACTACTCCAAACTCCAAATAGACAAAACACAAATTAAATTCCTTGTATAGACTACGGTTGCCATGTTTATGCTCCAATAATAGACTATTGCTACTGTTAGTTAGCCACAACCCACAAAATTAACCTGTGGTCGGTCGATATATGAACTGTGAATGTCGGTAGCGCGACTTAGAAAAAGGCTAACCTTATAAAGCTTGTCATAGGAATCTGAACTTCTAGCGACAATTCTGGCTAAAACTGTTAATTTCTTCCTATTAATGTGGCCCACTAGACTCCACGTTTTGTGCATGTGGGACTCCACTATCAGATAAGCCAATGAAGTGATTTGGTTCATTACGATAACTAATTAGAATTATAGATGACGGAAAACTCTTGATAATAAAAGAGACCTTGATGGACTAGGTGTCTTTTAATAATTATCGCTAAGGCCCTCTTCTCTCCTCTATAAAAGGTAGAATACCCACCCCTTATTCCTACGGTTTTTCCATCAATTAAAGTTACTGGAGTATTCTAGAAAAGTAGAGACAGAGAAAAGAAGGTGAGCCAAGAATTAAGGTGTTTCTAATTAAGGGGTCTGTTCCTTCTAATCTCGATGGCCAACAAAGGTATGGTTTTAGGGTTCCTAACTACTGCTCCTGCTCCTTCATCCTAGCCAGCTCCTCGGTTCCAAAAGCCTCCAAGGTGTCCTGTTCATCTTGATCATCAACAAAATCTGACATATTATACCAACGTCGCCACCGATATAATATGTCGGGGTCACTAAAGGTAACACCGTGAGCTACAAGAGCTCAGCAGAATAATCCTATACCCACTAACCCATAACTTACCAATATCGAAGTATGAGAGCAGCATACCAACTCTGGCACAAGCAGCGGAATAACATATGCATATTTAACAAGGCATTAACGATGACACATCCACATCCACATACACTATTCTATCGTTGGTGTCGGTGATATCTGAGTTTCTCCTACGCGACTCATCGTAGACCGTGTCATCATGTTCATCAACGTTTCCGAAATCCTTTTCACTTCCAAATCAACATTTTGAAAATCATTTTCTCAATCTTTGTTACCAACGGGCTACCAAGTCCGGCCACGTTATCAAATCTTGCATTGGCTCCTCTCCGCGGATAACCAAGCCCAATTACCAATGAAGCTACCACGTCCGGCTCCGTTAGCAATCTACACAATGGGCTACCAAGTCCGGCCTCATTGTGGTTTTCGCAAGTCCACACAAAGGGCTACCAAGTCCGGCCACCTTGCGGGTTTTCACAACTCACATAAGGCTACCAAGTCCGGCCATTATGTAGTTTCAAAAATCCTTTTTACCAAGTCCAATTATTTCCTTTATCCATACCCTAGGTGACATGTTTCTACTTTCTCGATTTTCGTGTCTCGTAATCATGCATAGACTCCACGGCGGGACAAATCACTTTAAAGTAATCTTGAAACCAATCTAGCAAGATCATCCAACTCTACCTTGCCTAATCGTACTCAAATTATTACTAAAGCATAATGTTACACGTACGGATGCTCTCGAAGAAATCTTTACTCATGCTTTCAAATATTCACAAGTATTGTTAGCAAAACATGCCTTAAAGCTCGTAATCAATTCAAGATCAAGGTATAATCCTTTCAAACTAAGTTGGTACTTTATGAAAACAAACATTATTTTTCTTTCATGCATTTCAAACCTTTAAAGTAAGTAGAGAACTTCATATACTTAAGATTGAAGAGTAAGGACATTCTACGTATACTTAGGATTAACAAGTAAAGGAGAATCTACCTTGATCCGAAACTAGTCGGGACCGAATAAGCTAGTTGAAAAATTCTACGGACGGTAAAACTTCCAAATCTGGACCGAACTTTGGATGGCAGTAACTCAGTCAATACTTGGCCGAATAGGATCGTTCTTGAGTCTAAAACGAAGATCTCGAAGTTTTCTACAACTTTCGTGGAGGACGTTATTCCTAGAAACGACTTTCGCTCGGAGAAAAATGGGGATAAGAAAGTAGACAGTGAGCTGTCTGGAATGGAATTTCCAGATTTTTCACTGAACTTTGGAGGTCGATATCTTGGTCATCTCTTGACCGTTTGGGGTGATTCTTGGGTCTAAACTGAAGCTCTCGAAGTGCTCTACAACATTATCGAAGGAAGTTGGTGCTAAAAACTGGCTTAAGCAGGAGAAAAATGAGGATTTACGAAGGGCAGTAAGCTGCCAGGAAAACAGAAAATGGTTTCTAGAGAGAAGTTGGAGCAATGCTTTGAGGTGTGAGTTGAATGAGAGCTTTGGGTGCTATTTATAGGCAAAAATCTGGCCTCTCCTCTCCCTCCATGGCCGCCCCCCCCTCTCCCTCCATTCTCTCTCATTGATTAGCTCCATTGTATTGTCAAATCATGCTTGAAAGCATGGCATAGCTTTCCTTCACTTGTCAATCCATCTTCTTAGGCTTTAAGGCTAACAACCTAGGTCATCATGAAGGGTTTCATGGCTGGTCTCATCCTAGAAAGGGTTTTGCTTGGATGAAAGCACAAGAATCATAGGTTAGGTAGCACTTTGGAAGACTAGGATGGGTTGGCATGGTCATAAATAGGCTTAAGGCTATATGGTGACATATATACACTCCATCTTTCTCCCTCTCCCAACCGGCCAGCCCTCTCTCTCTCTTTCTTTCTCCTTTGTTGATCCATTGAATTGTCCAATCAAGTCTTTCATGTATGCCAAGACTTGTCATTTTCATTTCTAGGCTTTCATGAGGGTTTTGGCCTTGTTCTAGGTTATCATGAGGGATTCTATGGGTTGTCCAAATCCTAGAAAGGTTTTGCTTGCAAAAGCACAAGAAAGAAGTAATAATGGTTGTACTTTGGTTGAGTAAAGACAAGGAAGATGACTTGTCTTGTCATCCTAATTGGCAAGACTTGCCTTTATTGTCCAAGGGACAAAGATTTCCCTAGCACTTATTGTCCAATGGATAAAGATTACCCTAGCACTTATCGTCCAATGGATAAAGATTACCCTAGTACTTATCGTCTAATGGATAAAGACAAAAAGGTTCAAGTGGTCCAACTAGGGTTAGGAAGAAGTGATTAGGCTAAATGGGCATTAGGCTATTTTAACTAATTGGTTAAAGACTAAAGATACTTAATCTAGGCTTTCATTGCTCGAGTGGTATTTTGGTTTTATTTAATAGGAAATCGCCTAATAACGGAATATTAAAGCCCGACGGTGCCAAACGCCAAGGCAAGGCGTGAGCGTGGCCAAGGCAGCCCGCTAGCAAAGCGGTGGCCAAGGCGGCCCGCTAGCAAAGCGGTGGCCAAGGCGGCCCGCTAGCCAAGCGGTGGCCAAGGTGGCCCGCTAGCCAAGCAGTGGCCAAGCGGTGGCCAAGGTAGCTTGCTAGCAAAGCGGTGGCCAAGGCGTAGCCAAGGCAAGGCCAGAGCATGGCAGCCCAGCAACGCCAAGGCAAGGCCAGAGCAAGGCAGGCCAGCAATGCCAAGGCAAGGCCAGAGCAAGGCAGCCCAGCAACGCCAAGGCAAGGCCAGAGCAAGGCAGCCCAGCAACGCCAAGGCAAAAGCAAGGCGCGACCCGACGCCAAGGCAAGGTAGGCTCGACGGCGACCCGACGCCAAGGCAGCCTAGCTAAGCCAAAGCAAAAGCAGTCAAGCCAACGGTCAAGGCAAAGACCAAAAATTTCTACTAACCACTTCGGCATCGATGCATCACTCTAGGTTAGGGAAATGTAACTAAGCCAAACGGTAGTTAAGGTTTGCTAACTATTCGGTCAAGTAGAATTTCCAGTCGAGAAATATAATTTAAAGATATTATTTACTTATTAGGAAAAATATACGAGTACGTTTACAAGTATACTAGTCATGGGAGAAGGACTAGATTGTCCAGAGAAAAAGAATTCAATTTTACAAGTTTCAAATCTAATTATGACGGATTATTAAAATTAAAATTTTTTTTTAACGCAATCCAAGCAATTAAAATAAAATTTCAAATATTTAACGAAATTTTTATTTACCAAAAATCAGGGTCGTTACAACCTATCCCCCTTAAAATAATTTCGTCCTCGAAATTGGTGCGTGACTACGGATTAGGCTTAGTTGCTATACTGGCCTCGGAATCGTAGTCTATCCCCCTTAAAAGTAGAAGCAAGTCACCCTCAATTACTCGTGGCCTAAACAGGATGCAATAATTGGCAACCTACAAATCGGTTTGGTACCACTCGACCTCAGTTCTAAGGCTCCGGCAGGTCCTAGAAGTATTTCGATGTAGTACGTCAGCGTTCTAGGCATCCATCGCAATCCTCTACATATTTTGTTAATCGAATTAAGCCTCATCACTTGCTTAACAAGACAGGGTTAAAGTTGCATCAGCCGTAGAATAACTCGCCTCGTTGTCGACCTCTGATAACGTTTCTATTGTAATCACCAATGCCAAATATAAAACTTCTACCAAATCATTATGCGGGCCCGTATCCTGCAGACGTTTCCTTAACACATCCGTATTGAATCATCATGCTTCCCTCCAACGGCGATGTTACTTTCGTACTCGTAATTAGGGGTTCTGTTTCTAGTGCTAGAGCAGTTACGCAAGCAATGGATATAAATGCGATGCTCCATAGTCAAACAAAACTTGTACATAGGTACTATAGTGGCGTACCTTGGATCACAGAGGGATCTTGCTCCTGTTCCTCAGTCTGCAGTGCAAAAATACGCCCTCCAGTGCTTTGCTGGTCTAATAGGCCGCTTCCCCTGATTCTGCCCATTTTGTTGGGACAGGGGTCCTCTAGGGTTTTGCTTCCCAAAATTGGTCAGTCTAAAGCTCCCGTTCCCCTTCCTTTGAGGTTGCGGGCATTGGCGACTATAGTGGCCCATGGCCTGACAATTGTAACACTTAACTGTGGCTAGGTCTCGACCGCTTTGTTTCCCAAAATCGGTTGGTCCAAGGCTCCAATTCTCCTCCTTTTGAGATTGTGGGCATTGGTGCCTGTAGTGGCCCATAGCCTGACAGTTGTAGCACTGAACTGTCGCTAAGTCCCGTCCACCTCTCTGTGGTTCGTCACGTCCTAGTGTAGCAGTTTCCCAAAGTTGGTCGTCTTGAGGCTGTTTAGAGGGTTTGGTGGCGTAGGGTACACGGTTGTTGTTGGGGTGTTGGGTCCGGATTGGTTCGCCGGTGTTGCCAGTTGCCTTCCTCCAACGGGTCTTGTAGTCCACCTCCTCACTCTCTAGTCGAAGAGCACATTTTACGACGCCAGTATAGGTGGTAAAGTCTTGTGCCACCACAGCCCTTTGAGCGGTTGTCAGCCCCCACTCGAATCTTCTTGCCTTCTTATCCTCAGTTGCTACTGCGTTTGGGGCGTAGCGGGATAACTCCTCAAACTTGGCCGCATACTGGGTTACATTCATTGTTCCTTGTTTCAGATTCATAAACTCTTGTTCCTTGGCCAGGCGAAGAGGCGTAGGGAAGTATTTGTCAAGAAACAGGGTTTCAAACTCGGCAAAGGTCATTCTGGCCACGGTATGGGTTGCTTCCATCAGGTCCCACCAATAGCGAGCTTCTCCCTTTAGTTGGTAAGTGGTTAAGGCCGCACGATCTCCGTCTTGGGTAATTCCCAGGGTGTCAAGGATCACCTTGATTTCCTTTAGCCATGTCTCAGCCACGGTGGGGTTGGTATCTCCGTGGAAAGTCGGGGGTCAGCGCTTGCAAAACTCGTTCATCGCTCGGGTTCGGTTCATGGGTTCATCATCGCGGTTTTGGTTTCGGCGGTTGGCGTTCAAAGCGGCCACAAATGCTTGCATGATCTGGGTTAGGTTGGGGTTCGCATTTGAGGACTCTCCGGCCTCATGTCCTAATCCGTTGCGTCCATTCACCATCTACGAATTGAAATCGAAAGGGGAAGGTTTTAGTCTATTAAAATAATTATCCTTTGTAATAAGGGTTTCATTTACTAAAGAATAGTACGCAACAGTACTCTTTTGAAGGAAACAAGCTTTTTATAGATGAAAGAGAGATACAATCATAAGCAAAGAATTCTACTACAATGGCAAAGAGCGACCTAAGGTTCTTCTTAATACAAGTTGAATCAATTCTATATACTCCTACTAAGAGGCTCTATAGGTTATTAGGTTCTAACCTATTACTCCACTCTAGGGTAAAACAATTCCTATAAATCTCTCTCAATCACTTCATGCAGTTCTAACTAACAGGTTGACTAGCTTCTACAAAGAAAGATTTTTAAAACCTCAATTAGTAACGGTTTAAGACAAAGTTTTTCTAGCGCCAAGGAAACTTTGGAATTTCTAGGTTCCACATTCGATTCTGGATTGAAATCATCATCCAATTGTTCGGGGATTCCCACCTCAATGGTACTGCCAATTTCCACATCTTGCTTCAATCCGAAGATTGTTTTGTCAGAATTCCACCCAATTTGGGACGGTAAACTTAAACTCAATTCTCGTTTGTGCAACAGTCAAACTTATCTTATAGGCTACCCATTCTACCCATGGCCGAGTGTTGAGCCTAGAGCTCTGATACCACTCTGTAACGCCCCAAATTTTGGGTACGTTAATTACACGTTTCATTGATAAAATCAAATGGAGTCTGGCTCATTATTACATCATAACTCCCACTAGGGTTTAACATTTATACAAATGGAGGGGTTTTAGGGTTCCTAACTACAGCTCCGCCTGCAGCTTCATCCTAGCCAGCTCCTCAGTTCCAAAAGCCTCCAAGGTGTACTGTTCATCTTGATCATCAACAAAATCTGACATATTATACCAGCGTCGCCACCGATATAATATGTCAGGGTCACCAAAGGTAACACCGTGAGCTACAAGAGCTCAGCAGAATAATCCTATACCCACTAACCCATAACTTACCAATATCAGAGTATAAGAGTAGCATACCAACTCTGGCACAAGCAGCGGAATAACATATGCATATTTAACAAGGCATTAACGATGACACATCCACATCCACATACACTATTCTATCGTTGGTGTCGGTGATATCTGAGTTTCTCCTACGCGATTCGTCGTAGACCGTGTCATCATGTTCATCAACGTTTCCGAAATCCTTTTCACTTCCAAATCAACATTTTGAAAATCATTTTCTCAATCTTTGTTACCAACGGGCTACCAAGTCCGGCCACGTTATCAAATCTTGCATTGGCTCCTCTCCGCGGATAACCAAGCCCAATTACCAATGAAGCTACCACGTCCGGCTCCGTTAGCAATCTACACAATGGGCTACCAAGTCCGGCCTCATTGTGGTTTTCGCAAGTCCACACAAAGGGCTACCAAGTCCGGCCACCTTGCGGGTTTTCACAACTCACATAAGGCTACCAAGTCCGGCCATTATGTAGTTTCAAAAATCCTTTTTACCAAATCCAATTATTTCCTTTATCCACACCCTAGGTGACATGTTTCTACTTTCTCGATTTTCGTGTCTCGTAATCATGCATAGACTCCACGGCGGGACAAATCACTTTAAAGTAATCTTGAAACCAATCTAGCAAGATCATCCAACTCTACCTTACCTAATCGTACTCAAATTATTACTAAAGCATAATGTTACACGTACGGATGCTCTCGAAGAAATCTTTACTCATGCTTTCAAATATTCACAAGTATTGTTAGCAAAACATGCCTTAAAGCTCGTAATCAATTCAAGATCAAGGTATAATCCTTTCAAACTAAGTTGGTACTTTATGAAAACAAACATTGTTTTTCTTTCATGCATTTCAAACCTTTAAAGTAAGTAGAGAACTTCATATACTTAAGATTGAAGAGTAAGGACATTCTACGTATACTTAGGATTAACAAGTAAAGGAGAATCTACCTTGATCCGAAACTAGTCGGGGCCGAATAAGCTAGTTGAAAAATTCTACGGGCGGTAAAACTTCTAAATCTGGACCGAACTTTGGATGGCAGTAACTCAGTCAATACTTGGCCGAATAGGATCGTTCTTGAGTCTAAAACGAAGATCTCGAAGTTTTCTACAACTTTCGTGGAGGACGTTATTCCTAGAAACGACTTTCGCTCGGAGAAAAATGGGGATAAGAAAGTAGACAGTGAGCTGTCTGGAATGAAATTTCCAGATTTTTCACTGAACTTTGGAGGTCGATATCTTGGTCATCTCTTGACCGTTTGGGGTGACTCTTGGGTATAAACTGAAGCTCTCGAAGTGCTCTACAACATTATCGAAGGAAGTTGGTGCTAAAAACTGGCTTAAGCAGGAGAAAAATGAGGATTTACGAAGGGCAGTACGCTGCCAGGAAAACAGAAAATGGTTTCTAGAGAGAAGTTGGAGCAATGCTTTGAGGTGTGAGTTGAATGAGAGCTTTGGGTGCTATTTATAGGCAAAAATCTGGCCTCTCCTCTCCCTCCATGGCCGCCCCCCCCCCCTCTCCCTCCATTCTCTCTCATTGATTAGCTCCATTGTATTGTCAAATCATGCTTGAAAGCATGGCATAGCTTTCCTTCACTTGTCAATCCATCTTCTTAGGCTTTAAGGCTAACAACCTAGGTCATCATGAAGGGTTTCATGGCTGGTCTCATCCTAGAAAGGGTTTTGCTTGGATGAAAGCACAAGAATCATAGGCTAGGTAGCACTTTGGAAGACTAGGATGGGTTGGCATGGTCATAAATAGGCTTAAGGCTATATGGTGACATATATACACTCCATCTTTCTCCCTCTCCCAACCGGCCAGCCCTCTCTCTCTCTTTCTTTCTCCTTTGTTGATCCATTGAATTGTCCAATCAAGTCTTTCATGTATGCCAAGACTTGTCATTTTCATTTCTAGGCTTTCATGAGGGGTTTTTGGCCTTGTTCTAGGTTATCATGAGGGATTCTATGGGTTGTCCAAATCCTAGAAAGGTTTTGCTTGCAAAAGCACAAGAAAGAAGTAATAATGGTTGTACTTTGGTTGAGTAAAGACAAGGAAGATGACTTGTCTTGTCATCCTAATTGGCAAGACTTGCCTTTATTGTCCAAGGGACAAAGATTTCCCTAGCACTTATTGTCCAATGGATAAAGATTACCCTAGCACTTATCGTCCAATGGATAAAGATTACCCTAGTACTTATCGTCCAATGGATAAAGACAAAAAGGTTCAAGTGGTCCAACTAGGGTTAGGAAGAAGTGATTAGGCTAAATGGGCATTAGGCTATTTTAACTAATTGGTTAAAGACTAACGATACTTAATCTAGGCTTTCATTGCTCGAGTGGTATTTTGGTTTTATTTAATAGGAAATCGCCTAATAACGGAATATTAAAGCCCGACGGTGCCAAACGCCAAGGCAAGGCGTGAGCGTGGCCAAGGCAGCCCGCTAGCAAAGCGGTGGCCAAGGCGGCCCGCTGGCAAAACAGTGGCAAAGCGGCCCGCTAGCAAAGCGGTAGCCAAAGCGGCCCGCTAGCCAAGCAGTGGCCAAGCGGTGGCCAAGGTGGCCCGCTAGCCAAGCAGTGGCCAAGCGGTGGCCAAGGTAGCTTGCTAGCAAAGCGGTGGCCAAGGCGTAGCCAAGGCAAGGCCAAAGCATGGCAGCCCAGCAACGCCAAGGCAAGGCCAGAGCAAGGCAGCCCAGCAATGCCAAGTCAAGGCCAGAGCAAGGTAGCCCAGCAACGCCAAGGCAAGGCCAGAGCAAGGCAGCCCAGCAACGCCAAGGAAAGGCTAGAGCAAGGCAGTCAAGCCAACGGTCAAGGCAAAGACCAAAAATTTCTACTAACCACTTCGGCATCGATGCATCACTCTAGGTTAGGGAAATGTAACTAAGCCAAACGGTAGTTAAGGTTTGCTAACTAATCGGTCAAGTAGAATTTCCAGCCGAGAAATATAATTTAAAGATATTATTTACTTATTAGGAAAAATATACGAGTACGTTTACAAGTATGCTAGTCATGGGAGAAGGACTAGATTGTCCGGAGAAAAAGAATTCAATTTTACAAGTTTCAAATCTAATTATGACGGATTATTAAAATTTAAAAGAAATTTAACGCAATCCAAGCAATTAAAATAAAATTTCAAATATTTAACGAAATTTTTATTTACCAAAAATCAGGATCGTTACAACTGGGGTATTCTAGAAAAGTAGACACAGAGAGAAGAAGGTGAGCCAAGAATTAAGGTGTTTCTAATTAAGGGGTTTGATCCTTCTAATCTCGATGGCTAACAAAGGTATGTTATTTATTGTTCTTGAGATGTGTTGAATTCAAAATCCTGTTATATCTGTTTTCCGCATAATAGTTTTAATACAGATATAGATTTACAGTTGGTATCAGAGCATGGTTTTTTCTGAATCAATACATCTTGGAATTTAATCATGTTAAACATACTGCTATGCGTCGAATTATTGCCTATCGAGTAAACCGAAACATCGGACCCAATTTTATGCTACTGTGATACTCACGTGTTTTCAAGTAACCGACGTT